>JAVRXN010000011.1:16452266-17052266 GCA_033556935.1 Timema podura
TAACATCTACTTTTAAAATAAAAGTTTATCTCTTTGAAAACCACCATGAAAATAACTGTAATTCAGCTGGGTTTGACTCTTGCAATATGTAGATGTAGGTTTACACACACACACACAAACATAATATATTAATACAAAGTAAGTGTATATATATATATATATATACACTAACAGTTTGAATACGTTTTAAGAAAACCAATTGGTATTATAATTTCCACCAGATTCACCAGGAATCGTTTTATCTGTATCAACTTCTCACGGATTTATATAAAATAAAATATTACATATGTATATTTATTGGTTGTATTATATTATACATATTATATATATTATTGTATGCATATTATATTTATTAAATGTTTATTATATATAATACATAATTTTATATATAATACAGATTATGTGTATATAATATATATTATTTTATATATAGTTCTTATATATAGTGTAATGAAAAAAAAGTATATGTACTTATTCTTATATTTATGTATTTATTTTTTTTTATGAAATTTAGGAATTAGTTTAATTTTATATAATCTATAATATATAATATAATATTGTGTTTTATTGGGCACCAACTACCAACCCCTTTCATTTTGTGAGATAGGTAGATTTTTAATTATTAAATAAATTTATCCCCATAAACTGCTCAGCGGTAATACGAAAAACCCTTTTTTATCAAGACCCCTGGACTTTACCTAAAGTTTGGACTTAAGTTGGACACTTACAACCGAAGACTTCCTGGTGCAGGTTATTATTCTTGATTTGACCAATCCAATCTACTGAGCATCGCTATACATGGGATGCAAGTTCAAAAGAAAATACAATGTACATTGATGTAAATAAAAATAAACAATTTAATTTAAAGAGTAATTTTAATTTTTGTAGTGAATGATATTCTTAAATAAACCCTACCTATAAAGCATGCCTCGTAGATTATAATGTTAATAAAAGTATTGTTAAGCAATACTTGAAATAGTTAAACTCTCACTTGAATTGTGAGTATATTTGAATATACATATTTCTTTAAGCAAATAACAAGATTTTAACAACAAAATTTATTCTTTATAACATGTAACAATAATAAACAAAAAAAATATGGTTCTGAGGTGGACAAAAAGTATTAATTCTAGTTTGGAAACTGAAAATTATTTGTCCTTCTTTAGTAATTTTAAGGATTATGCTTAATTATTTACATCCATAACAAGATGTTTACAGATGGATTGGATCTCACCCGAAAATGTCCTTGCTCTGGTAAAAATGTTGAATCAAAGCTCCGTCGATATTTAACTCTCCGGCTTTAAATTTCCACCAAGATCTTCTTTGAGTGCTTCCACTCAACTTTCTTCACAAGTTTATACAGCTTTTAGAAGTTTTAGATGAATAACATTACCATGAACCTTTAAAAAGATATAATTGAAGGATCCACAGATCGGATCCTTCCTTCCACTTTCGACGCCAATTTCAGAGTCACAACAAAATGTAAGACAAAACACAAACACGTTCTTTTTGTTTAAAATAAACAATCACCGGCCTAGGAGAAAACAATCGCCGGGATTTGTATGCAAGAATAAAGCAAACAATCTTGATTATTTAGAGATTGGGGGTATTACTAAAAAGATAATGATACATTTTTATAAAGAAACATAATTCATCTTTAGAATTAATTTTAAACTTGGCACCAAACATAAAAACAAAACGAGAATAATAATTTCTTCCGCTAGGGGCAATTAATGTTTCAAGAGACAGCCAGATGCTATAAGTGTCCAAGAACATAAAAATAAACGAATCGAATAGTTCCGAAATAAACCACTCTCTGGAGCAGATAGCGTTAAAATCACCTACCAACAAAATTAATAAACATGGCGGGTTGGCAGTTTGTGAATAAAAATAAAAATAAAGAAAGATGATTTAATATAGTGAAATAAAGGTAAGTAGATTATATGTATAACATATATTTTAATTGTACATGAATAAATAATGAATATTCAAAACTTTAGGAGTTTTGAATGAAATGTAAAACAAATAAACAGTAAAATTGACAACGATATTATATATTTGAAGAATTTAGTCAACTGATTATTAGATTTCTATTATAAGTAACTCTTTTAACCAAAAATAACATCACAATAGATATTAGGTACGTATAAATACTACATAATATATCAGTTATACTATTTAATACATATTCATATTGTTTATTATATATAATATAGTTTATACATAATATATAGTATACAATATATTTTATATATCATATATTATACATTACATATAATGTATTATGTGTATACTATTTACCATATGTATATAATAATATACATGTATATTATATTATAAAATGTAATATGTCTTATATAATATATATTAAAATGTATATTTATTGTATGATATTTAATATATAAATTACAATGTATAGTTCATATTGCGTATAGTAAATAAAATCCAATATATATAATAATTCAGGCTCACATACATGATATTCAGCCTTGTCGCATTCAAAGTAAGGTGCGTACTCGTGCTATGGCTATGTTCCTGATATGGCCACCCCCTATTGTGAGTTAGCTAACCAAAAAATCCGCTAGATGGCATCAGCATCCAGTGAGGAGGCCTGCTAGTGTGTCACGTGATCATTTCCCATCCAGCCAGATTGAGCAACATGTCGTCAGTTGCCTCTTTTGTGTTTTTCGTGGGACCTTTTCTTGTTTTTCTTTGGTAAGTCTCCTTTGTTTTACGCATGTTTTTCAAATACTTTTTTCATTAAAATCATTGTACTTTATTCAGTTTTTAATTCTCTTTCGATTGGTGTTGTCGTTGAGGGCGTATCTTTTACGAGTTGTTCATAATCAAACAATTTTCGTGAAAGCTGACTTGCTCCTGATATGGCCACCCAGGTAGTCAAATCAAGTGCACTATGTCCATATCAAGTTCAGTTCACATTTATTTTTTCTCCTCACAAAATTACTCAATAAAAACTTTATTTTGTTTCAAATATAAAATAATGTCTGACAACATGAAGAAGAGGGGATTATGGATTGAATCAGCCATGTCCAAGGCAGTGAGTGGTATGAAGAGTGGTACGTTATCAGTTCAAGGGGAACGTAACAAGTTTTGTGTGGGTTTGATGATCCCTCCAATGATTTTATACTCAGGAGTGAGAAGAAATAAAGCCTGGGAGAAAGGTCTACCTACTGGATCATCGACTCAAATGACTCCTAAATGGAGCATGACAACTGAAACTTTTGTTGATTTTCAGCAACATTTTTCCATATTTAAGCCCAACGGAGCATTCCTTCTGATTTTTGACGGAGCTAAGGCACACCTCGATTACAAAATTTGTGAAGAGGCTGAAAAGCATGATATTGACCTCTATTTCTTGCCATCCAACATAACTCATGAACTGCAACCATTGGACAAAAGTTTCTTCAGGAGCTTTGAAACATTTTGGGACCAAGAGCTTCTGAGATTTTTCGATTCACATCGGGACGAGAATTATATCACTCGGTTGAACTTTCCTGATGTGTTCACTTCAGTATGGGGCAGATCAATGACACAATCCTATATGACTAATGGCTTCAGAGCCACAGGTATTTACACGTTCAACCCGAATGTAATCCCAGAAGAGGCGTTCGCCCCTAGTACTGTGACCGAACTCCCGCCTCCTGAATTGAACAACCAACAAAGATAAGGTTTGCCTGACAACAATCAGCCGAGCACTAGCAGCGATCCGGTTCCTTCTTGCATCTCATTGGACCAACCCACTACTCTTCTGGTATCAGTTGCTCACACTCCACTACAGCAAACTAAGCGTGCTAAGCGTCCTCAACTTGTCGATCTTGATTTATCATCGTCGTTTGATCCAGATGATCCATTTGACGTTGATCTGTATATGGATAGAGATGACTCTCCGCCGGGCATTGAATCATCCAGCAGAAAATCATCTTCCAGCTTTGATGAATTTCTGCCAACGCCAAAAAGGAAGAGAGAAAACGAGAGTCATAATACCAGCCATGAATTCACGTGGGATCGAGCTGAAACGAAATATTTTCCAGCCAAAAGAAACTCATGCGTCTAAACCGAAAAAGGGACCAACCACGAAACAGCCGTTGACCAACAAGCCAAATACCAAACTGTAACAACACAGCAAGAAAAAGGCTCAGAAAACCACAGAAGCTGAAAGTTGGTACTGCAGTGTTTGTGAGGAGGACTAAGTCAAGGACATGCGACTCTGCGTAGTCTGCGGGAATTTCTACCACAAAGAGTGTGTTGGCCTCACTGCTGCTGACAAAGACATTTTTATCTGTCCCAATTGCGACCAGCAATTTGTTTTAAAAATCTATTTTTTTTCTTATACGCTTCTCTTGAATGATTTTACATTTTTATTTTTTGGAATAAAGTGTGAATGTCAATTGATTAAACAACTTCATTTTTCATGGAAAATCCATTTTTGAATCCACTTTTTAATAACAAAAAGGATTACTTAATATCATCTTTATTCATTTTACACCAAAATTATTTAATTTGAGCAGAACTGCACAATGAAACTGAAAAAAATCACGATATGTAGAACATGAAACAAGGGTGGCCATATCATGTGCACATGTTCCTGAAATGGCCACTAGGTAGACTTTTGGAATTTCGTTTTTTTTTTGACGAGTAAAACTATTTTAATGGGGAATGCAATTTTTTTTATGAAAGTCCATTCATCTGAGAACATTTTTTTTAAATGGCTTTATTTTTTCAAAATGGCGACTAGAAAAATTCTCACAACGTAGCATGGCCATATCAGGGATACCCACCTTAGTACTCTCTTCAGTTGATGCATTACTCCCGACACCATTTCCACTTCTTAAAGCAAGCCTGATAGACGTATTTTGGGATCACACTTAGGTCTGCTTGCAAATTTTCCGCGGTGTACTAAATTGTGCCATATATTCTTCCTTTCAACCTGGATTTTAATTTAGGAAACAGTAAAAATTCGGTGGAGGTATAGGTCAGCTGAGTAGGGAGGCTGGGAGTTGTCTACAGTTTGGTGTGAAAGTCACAGATCAGTGGCGATACGTGTGCGTTGTCTTGATACAGGAATGAGAATATGTTTTTCCACACTTTTACTGAAACCTTCTCAAAAGACGTATCAGCACTTCTAGATAGTAACACATATTCACTGTTTGTCACTCTGGTAAAAATTCACTATGGTCAACGCCCTCAACGTCAGTAGGCCCGTCAGCGTGACTTTTACACTCGACCTGATCTGTCACGGCTATTTCACTGTCGGTGAGTTTTTTTCCAAACCAATTATGAAGTCTTGGTTTTAGTCTTTACATCGTAGTCCTAGGTCTATGTCTCATCCATCGCCACTAGGGATAGTTGTCTTCATGAAGTGGTTGTCATCGTTTTCACATCTGCGTGTTCCAAAAGCTTCCAACAAATGATAGCGCAACTGTCTCTCTGATCCTGAGTCAGCAGCCGTGGGACGGACTTAGCAGCAGATCGACCCATTTCCAATTCCTCGGTAGAAATTTTACGATACGTTCTCATTGAAACGTTGGACACATCTGCGATTTTTCCAAACATTCAATCGAAGATTTGAACGCACGATTGGGGTACATAAGCTTCATCAGTTGAAGTCGAGGGCCGCCCTGAAAGCAGATCATCATCAGTTGCCTGCCGAACACCTTTAAATGTCTTAAACTATTCACAAGCACTAGTCACCATAAACTTAGTTATTGTTCAATGAGTCTCCCTAAACGTTTACCTCCGTTTGAAGCAAAATTTAGGCTAACGTTGATACACTGCTCAAGAAAATCAGTTATATAAAAAAAAATCGCAAAACACGCACACAAAGCTCTTAAACAAAACTATGCAGTGTAATGACTAATGACAATAGAATGAAGAGTTAAATAGTATACTAGTTGGGAGGTTTTTAGCTAAGAAGCAACACCTACCACACACAGCTAATACGCCACGTTGGCGTTCTATTTCGAAAGGAAAATTAAAGTTGGGAAACACCCAGTCGCCCCTCAACACACTGCTCAGATTAAAATAATCAAGTCTTGCCTCGTCAGCATAATAAAATAAGAGACCTACTTTTCTAGGACAAAACTACCAATCCTTGCGTCCACTGCTTTCACAATAAGATAAAAAAAAACTATATGGGAACTGCCGAATTTATAAAGGGTTCCAGGAATGTTCGAGATAGCTCAATGCTGAAAAGAGTGCATAGAATATATTTATCTATAGGGCTTCTGGAAGTCTAAAGAAATTTCGGGTTGAAGGCATCAAACAGATCAGTTGACATTTTTAACAATTAAAAATAACATTAATTATTCAATTTCCAAATTTCCCTCTATTATTGAATGTAATTATAAAATAACATTCCTATCAACAAGCAGCTTATGTTAACTTAAGTTTTACTTTAATATTAATGATACGTATATCCCGAACGGGTAGTAGGTCATGGTTCTAAAAAAATAATCTAATTTAATTTGGTATACTGTTGTATTATATCTCTCCTTAACATACCAAAGCGAATAGAAACTACAATAGAATAACAATACACAACAGTAATAAAGCAAATTGTACATATTATGTTATCAAAATATTGACAAGGAAAACAAAACAGTAATATTGTAGATAAAGTACTTTATATCTAACTGCTCCACAGATTTTACTAGAAAAAATGTGTTTATTTTAATAATTAAAAACTCCCACTTATAAAATTTTGAGTTTATTTTTATAAACCCATTTTTTTCTCTATTGAACTCAGTTTCCTCAAAATGTATCCAAAAGGATCAACTTACTTTCTTCTTCAGGATTGAGAGGAATATAAATTAAATTATAATATAACTTTATCATTAGAAGTGCTAATATTACCTTCTTCTTTATTGTAAAATCCGCTTACATGGAGCATTTTCCACACTGTGACCTTTTATGTTAGATATTAAGATGGTAAAAGCTGGTTTCCACCTATTTTCTCGAATATAGCCATCAAAAGAGAGAATTTACAGCACGGCTTTAGAAAGTTATATTTTCAGAGAGATTAAAACAAATATCCTCGTGCTCTAAGGCTTGCTAAAAGAAAATAATTAATTAAATAATAAAGTATATTTAAATCAATTAGAGTATAATCTATATACATTAAATAAAAGTGTAAATTTGTCTATACCTTTGATTTAATCTGTTTGTTTGTTTCTTGTAAACTTAAAAGGTACTCGATTGGGCATCAATTGTATTCCTTTTCTTTAAGAATAAAGAGTAAGCTAAATATCATCCCGCTATTTTAGAAGCAGTGTCAAAAAACCGACTGTTAGTGTGGTATCATTTGCGTTTTAAATTTGTAGCAATTTAAATATCTCAACTTTTACTTACTTCATAAATATTCTTTGTGAATCACTTGGCAACAAGGAGTTTGGAAATATCAATAAACCATGAATGTAGAGTTTTTTTTCTGTCTTACTTGATGGCCAAATCAACTGCAATCCAAAGAGTATTTATAGAATAAATTTCAATCTTAAATCCAAAGGGAAACTCTATTTGGTTTTGGTGGTCTTGTATTCATATTAATAGCCAAATCATGTTTATTTTACATAATAAAAATTACACCTAGGTGACATTCGAATTATTTTTTGATTTTATCTTAAATTTAAATGGATACATATTCAGACAACTAGATTAATTCACCCATTAAAAGATAAAAAATATTAATTAAAATGGTATACAGTAAACAACAGCGCATAGCTGACTATTTAAATGTTAAGAAAGATATTTCAATAAATGTGTTCTAAATTATTGTGATATTTGTTTCGTTTGTACCTATCTCTCTCACGGTTAAGTGTAAACACATTTCTGTTTTAGTGAACTTTGTAAATTGTGAACCAAACATCTGGGTCATGGTGGTTCACTTTAATTGTAGTTGAGTGTATGCTTAGCTCTGGACGTTTTAAGCCCCATGACCTCCAGTTTGTGTAGTTCCAAATCCAACAAAAATATAAAGGTGGATTTTTCAAGTCCACTTAATGAAACCCAAGGTGTGCACCTCGGGTGTATTAGAAAAAATCAAATATATCGAGCCTAAGACCACGTCATAATCACTGGGAAGTGCATCATTAAACTCAATTAACTTAATGATTTAGTAGAGTTTAAGTTTAAAGATATTCTAAATTTTAAACTTTAAATAAGTATTTAGGGAAACCTTTAGGATGTGCAACTTAGCCTCTTTAATTTAGATTCATAGGGAGACTACACATTTGACATTGTGACAACCTATTCAGGTAGCTAAGGAACCAAGAAACATATAAATCTGAAACTTGGTATTAACCAACCTTCTTTGGGAACCATAGTTTTTGGTTTCTACATTATATTATGAACCTAGAGTATTAAACTGCACGGTTGATGGTGCGAAGGGATGCAAAACAAAGGACCATGTAAATCTTAAACTTTGTATGGTCATTATTTAGGGAAACTGGTGTTATGTGAACTTTTTTTTCTACTATTACCATAATTTTTTTAAAATTCATTCAAGGTTTTTAACGTGCAATTTCTGAACCGACTGATTATACTATAACAATGACTTATAAATAAACTTAAATCTAGAACAAACACAACACCCAGCCCCCAATCCGTTAATTCATCACTGTGAAAGGGTTAACCCACATTTCACAAATAAATTTTTCGGCCATGCCGGATCGAAACCGGAACCCTCATCTCAGTAGTCATACATGCCACTGACTGAGCTAAAGATGTCGGACTGTAATCCTACTAATGATATAAAAATAAAATGTCTGCCTTTTGTTTGTTTGTTGTTCAATCACGCCCAAACCATTTACTATTCTGCTGAAATTTGCAAGGATGTAACTGGATGTCTGGCTACCATATAGGCTAATTAAAAACTACGTCCGCCATTTTGTTTGAAGACAGCACCTACTACTCGACACAGAAAACATTGCATCTCGTGGTCAATTGCTGAAATCTCCCTAGAGTGTGAAAGGTGGAGGGGTGAGAGGAGATACCCATAGCACCCTAGTACAGTCAGTACAAAATGGCATATGGGACAAAGTGCTGGTATTTGGCTAATATGACACTTCTGCTATTTAAGTTGAATATATACGTAGTTGGCTATTGTTGACCTCTAGAATTTAAGCTAACGACAAAACAAACAAAATTAAGGGACGAGTTTCTATAAAATGACCCGGTAATCAGGTGGAAAGAGGTTGAGAGAACAATATAAACATCCCTTAGTGCCCCGTGGTTGGGAACGAATGCTGGCTTCTAGATCTGTTGATCATTGGATGTAGCCGGATCGCTATATACACTACCGTATATGATAGATAATATATTGTGAAAGCAAAAGTAAAAAAAAATACTTAAATATTATAATAATTAGCATTTAACATTGAAATTAAGTAGTTTTCATTTACTTTTTTTAAATTGTTTGTCATGAAAATATTAGCAATATTTATGCAAAACACTCTACAAATAACTAAATTACTATTGGTTTCAATGTATATCTACCAAAGAAGATAGTCACATTTTAGTTATTATTTTTTAAATAATTTAGTTATCTACTGTACAAATTTGTCTAGCGTAAGTCACAGTGGACGAATCATCAAAGATCGTATGTGACATGAAAGTAAAAATGCAATAAAGAAAAACCATGCGTGGCAGTTTTTTGGGATGTTACTCTACATGTTAGCCAGGCAATATGTGATTGAAGCTTCACCGAACCCCCCACTTGGCCTGATGTACCACAATCTTAAAGTTCGGTATTTCCGGCTGCCAAACTTCTTGTGTTCAGAAAAGTTATTTTACTCTCTTCTGACTTAACTCCGTCGCTAGAGAAAGTTTTCTTCCCAAGTTGCCTTCATCGCAAGAGCGCCCTTGTTCCCGAGAAGTAAGTATTATAGCTCTTGACTTTCTTGAGCTCTCTTGAGTGATTGTGACAAGAGCAGCCTTTGAATAGAAGAGAAAATACATTTACCTTAGAAGGAAACTTTCACAACTTGCAAAACCTGTTCAATATAGATGAAAATTGGATTTCTACTTCTCATCGACCCTCGGAGAGAGAAATATTGTGATAGTCAAAAAATTGAGCTCGGGTTTTGATAATGTTAACTTTTCATGAATCCCTGAAACAGAAAAAGTTGTTTTCTGATGCCGTCAGTATTTGTGTCTGTCTGTCTGTTCTGTGTGTCTATATTTCTGTATATCGGCCTAGACTCTCAGCCATTCTCCCGATTGGGCTCAAACTTGGTATCAAGGGTATTTATAGTATTTCCTACAAAGGTTTTTTGAATAAGATATCAAAATCAAATGTAGTTTAACGAAGGGCAAAGAAAGAAAAAATCCATTTTCTTCAAATTTACCTAAATATTTTGATTACATTTTGTATGTAGGCATTGTTTAACACTACTAATAAAATGGCTACTCTCATTTTCCCATGAAATTGCCTTGATTAAAAATCTACCATATAAATTACCTTATATTAAAATAAATCCCCAATTTTGATCATATCTCAACAATTAATTGCGATACGAGATGAATTCTTTGTAAAGTCGTAGTACTAATCAAAATTTAAAATTTGTTTTTTAAAAATGTTGTTATAAGACCAATTGTTTGTGAACTATAATAAAATATCTATAAAAATATTACAAACCTCGATGACAATTGACATTTATTGGTATACATAAGTGTACTTCTTTTCTCATTGTTTCTGTCCTAGTAAAATCCATATCACGTGGCTGACTCATCACTCACTCACTCACTCATCACTCAGACATTAATGTTCACCCGCTTTCAGATGAGCTAGAAACTTGAAATTTGTTAAACTTATAGCTTCTAGCCTGTAACTGACGGGAAAATTCCAAAAAGTTTAAAAAAAAATATTGTTTTTAAACCCCTGAAAGAAATTCAAAATGGTGGAGCAAATTTAAAGTCGGTTGGACCTTTCTTTGGAGGTCTCTTGTGGCTAAACAGTAAGATATATCAAAAAAAGGATTGCACCAGCAGAGCTGATTTGACAAGATTCACAAGTTTGGTCCTATTACTTTTTGTCGTATCTCCATTGGTTATGCCTTAGATAGAGCTAAATATTTTGATTTTAGGTAAATTTTTCACATTTTCCACATATTTTTTAATATTATGGCACACTTATGGGACAGCTAGAATCATAAAATTTAGCAGGCCTATTAAAACATACCAATTGCAATAAGCGTGCCAAATTTGATGATTCTAGCTACCCTATAAGTATGGAGAAACTAAAATAATGTGTGAAAAATACAATACAATACCGGTAACTTTGTTACGTTCAAAACAACGCTAGAATTACATTAGTTTACATCCACTTTCAAAGAAAACTCACTGGGGGATTGGGGGCAGAGCCCCAACGAGAAAAGTGAGCTATTTAATATATGAGTCCTAATAAATATAATATCGGTAAGAGACGATGGCTCTTAAAGCTGCCTTCACAAAATATAATAATATATGTAGTAAAATGTGTGTGTGTTGGTGGTGGTGTGTGTGTGTGTGTGTGTGTGTGTGTGTGTGTGTGTGTGTGTGTGTGGTGGTGTAGTGGTGTTTGTTTGAAGGAGGTTGAAATTTTCTGTGAGTGCAACTCCTAAGAATTACACTTTAAAATAAATAATAATACAAATTTACTACCTTTTCCTCGGCTAGCACTGAAGGTGGCACGACGGACCTAAAGACTCGAGACCATTAAGACATGTGCTCGGGAATACTTTCTCAACAATGCTATATTTATTTCTATCTAATGAGGCTACAACAATGATACGTTCAAAATCCCTAACAGAGCTGGAGAAAATACACGTTATATTAATACAACATTGAACAATAATTAATAATTAATTGGTGAATGAATTATTGTACTAATTTGAAACGGTAATAAAAAATAAAAACACTGAAACCTCCTGTAGGTGTTTATTTTTATTATTAAACATCGCTTCTTACTACCCATTCGGATCATAGCTTATGTACTAACTACATTATTGCTATTAGGGATGAGGAAGGTTATATTTAGATGTGGTGTACCCGTTTGCGTGGAGGGAGAGTGGAAAACCATTTTGGAAAAAACCACCCTCAGTACACACAACTAAGATATGAACCTCGATCTTCCCGTAATCGGCAGTCTAGTTTACTGTGAGAGTGACGTCTTGGACATTGCGACCATCGAAGTGGATAATATTATTATTTCTGTGTTTCTCCATCCTAATCCTACCTATGGACGTCCTTTCCTAAATACAAATCTAATCCAACAATTTTAAAAAATTAAGGATTTCATAAAATAGTTGAATTTAATAATCTAAAGAATATAATAACAGAGTCAAAAATAATATTATAAATTTAATATTATTTAAGTTTGGAGTAGCACAAAAAAATTTTTTAGGATTGTTTACAAAAAAAAAGGTTGTTTTAATATGTTGACATAAAATAAAATATTAATAAATGTTCTAGAATAGAAAAAAAAATCTTAATTATTTGTTACATGAAGGTTGTCGGATGAAGGAAAATATACACGCGTATATTTATATCGGTTTATAAATAATATAATTATATATAATTTATATAATAATGTATATAAATTATACATAACTATATATAATAATATTTATAATATATAAGATACATATAATTACAAGTAGGATCTGGCTATTCAAAGTTGGTTTGTTTGAATAATTGGATAGTTCGAACCCACAATTATACCCCATTAAATTCTTATCTAAATCAATGGTAAAAAAAAATATTTAATTCATATTTTAGAAGAAAATTAATTTGGATAATTTTGAAAGTTATTAGTATCGTTGTTATTATTATTATTATTTTTATTATTATTATCACCGCGTCTTACTACCCGTTCGGGTTATACGCACTTACGCTAATGTGAATGGTAGGGTGATTGTGAGATGAAATGGAGGACCAACAGTTTAACGTGGAATCCGAACCACGGTGGAGGCCTGGCATTCCGCACATTCACAAGTTGTGATTAATACACATCTTGTCAGAGGTGAAGGAAGGGTTTGGCAATCAGATCAATCTGTGCCGGGACCGAGGATTGAACCCGGACCCTCAACACAGAAGTCTGACACCTTACCCCTAGACCACCAGGTCAACGACAGTATCGTTGTTATTTTTTTATTTTTTTTAAGTTTCTACTCACTTCAAACTTAACAATCTCAAATAAATCCAAGAAGCCCAGGAATGTCAAATAAAGTTAAGAGCTATTGACTCCTAGTAAAAGAGAAAGCGGGTAATTTTACACCAGCTGCAAACTGTTTTCCTGGAATAAGGGATGTTTTAGCTCTGCTTTAATCATTTATGTGTGACAATTCCATCACGTGATAACCAGCAGGGAAGGGGTAAAGTTTATGTGGCTTGTCCTAATCTAGCACCTTCATCTATCAGTGATTATAGCTCATTGTCATCTGACAAGTGTAAATTACGGTGTTTTCACGATGTCTAAGCGTGGAATCTACACAAGTTTAACCTTAGCCAAGAAGGTTGAAGTGATTAGAGAAGTGGAAAAGGGAGTGAAAAAGAAGTGTGATATCACAAAAGAATATGGAATAGAGTTGAATACTTTATCGACTTACCTTAAAAAAGGAATAATATCATAGAGAGTTGGATTCATTGAATCTCAACCAGGTGTAAGAGACAACGTTTTTATTGCGATCTGTGAAATTGAAGATTTTGTTAATTTTGTCCAAAGAATAAAGCTACAACAAACCAAAATCACTCATTTTTTGTACAACGTACCTACTGTGATTTAAGTGCAAAATCTGATAAAGTCTGCAATTTTTGTACGGTGAGTTAATTTTTACAATTTTTAATTCTGAGGTTTTTTATTTATTGTGTACAAACTGTTTTGATACCCATTGGTTAGTTCGAATTAAGGATATTTTGAATTCTTTTAGATATCCCTTTTACTTCAAATTAAATTGATTCCACTGTCTTATTTATATATCATTACATATAAATATATATCATTATATATAGTCATATTATTTATATATAATTATATGTAGGCCTATATATTTGTATTATATATATAATTATATGTAGGCCTATATATTTGTATTATATATAATATAATTATATGTAGGCCTATATATTTGTATTATATATATAATTATAATAATATTATAGTAATATTAATTATAGTAATATATAAAGTTACATGTTTAAACTATAATTATATGTTATAACTATATATATAATAATATACTAATATACATAATTTTAATATATATAGTTATATATTTTACTATACACATATAATTATTATATTATATAATTAATATATATAATAAATTAAATTGAAATATAATACATATAAATTATATCTATAAGCTATATGCATAGTTATTTATAATTACATGTATAATTGAGTATTTGGCTGGATCTCACCAAGAAAATATGTCCATGTTAATAGCAGCAAAATGTAGGAAATCTCTTTCCTCTTATGAATTCCACTTACTCCATAATTTTTGGATATTAATATCTCTAGTTCTTCACCAGACTGTATCCCACATTTTGAACAGGCTTTCCCTTTTAAAACCATTTTTAGTGAGTAACAACACAAATTTGGTTCCATAATTTAAAGACGCCGAAATAAAAAGACTCTAATTTTATCCAAATCATGTTTCAAATGTCTTTTCCTAGAAATAAATTTAAATATACTTTCCTTTCTGCAAGTCCAAGAAGAATATAAACATAACATAGCAATGTTAAAAGGTTTGTTCATGAACTAGGGATAAACATAACGTGAATTGAATGTAACATAAATAAATTAGACATGAATATCAAAAAGGTTAAAGGTAGTTATAATCTTCCCTTTTATCTGTGAAAATAGAAACTCGCATTAGCTTTGAAGTAAATAAATCTTCTTTTCCCAAGAGCTTGCGCGCTCAGATTTCCCCTTTGCGCAGACTTCTTCTTTGTGTGGGATCATCTCTGCCCAAGTAAATAATTATCTAACTTCTTTTATTTATATTCCGGGTAAGGTTCGCTCTTCACTTGTCACCAGCTAGTTGCGTCTCGAGTAGCGATGGCCAACCATGAACATAGAAAAGAAGAAATTAATAGACGACTTCAAGGGATTGACTGTCGATTTTTTTTTAGTAATGTTTCATACCACGTGTTCAGACTGTACGCCAGTGTACTAATTACTCTAGTGGTTTTAGGGTTTGGAAGGTTTAATTTATAAGAAGTGCACCTGCATTTGCATAGAGGGATAATGGGAAACCATTTAGGAAAAACTTCACTGCACCCAACCAGGATCAAACCATAAGCTCCGCGTCTTCAGCAGGTGATATGTCATATGTTTAATAAATAGGTATGTATTCCCTCATAATTCAAAATCATTAATATAGGCCTACTTATTATTATAAACAGTGCTGGATGATTTTCCCCTCCTCGTATTATTGTGAATGAAAATAAAATGTATCTGATTTGAATGACAACATTGCGTGATTATGTTGCGGAAGAACATCGAAACATATTTTAATTCTCCAAAAATAATTTATTGAAAATTTTTTACAGTAAATTTTTTGATAATTGGATGAAAAAATTGTCTTTTGTGAAAATTCAAGGTGAATATTTGTGCTGCCATATTTATTTATTTTGCACTGCATCTTACTACTCGTCCCGGTTATAACCATATGTGTTAATTACTCTGATAGTTTTAGGGACTAGGAAGGTTATGTTTAGAGAAAGTGTACCCACATTTTCTTGAAGGTAGAGTGTAAAACCATTTTGGAAAACAGTCTTAAGTACACCTGACCTATATTTGAACCTCTATTTATTTCCCCGCATTGGCAGTCTAGTCTATTGTGAGAGTAGCGTCCTAGACGATGCGACCACCGAAGCGGGTAGTAACCCAATGTTCTCAAAATTAGAAAGAGAAGTGAAATTTAAAATGTTATCCCAATACTACTCTTTCTTTACCACACCATCAGCTTCTCCACTTTGATTTGAATCTTTGTTACCAGGTATAACTGTCCTAACTTCACAGTTCGCTCTTTAGGAAAGACAAGGACGGTCACACTCAATCCTCATGACTGTGGAGGAGTAGACAACTTATTACTTAAAGGGGCGTTTACACGTGTTAAGTAGGTTAAGTAGGGAGGCAAGTCAAATGAGCAAGTTAATTGCGTCGAGAGTTACTTGTCCTATCCTGTGTGAACAACTATTGGAGACAAGGCAGGTAGAAAGCAGGTAGTGAAGCAAGCTAACAGGCCAGGCAAGTAGTATATATAGCACGTCTGGGCTACATGGAAAGATTATCCAGGAATAATGTACCATTGCCCGGGGGATGCCCGAATGTACTAATCGTACATTCCGTCTTACCGTCGGGGCTCTTTTCATGTCCCGACGAGATGAGATGAAGGTGATAGTGAATATGAGAGTGTGGAACCGGTGGAAAACTTAAACCTAACTTAAGCCTAAAAAAACAAACCCTGGTGGTACAAGCTGAGAATTTAATCCGGGATACCTAGGTTCGTAGCCAGGTGCACTGACCACTACACTACGGGGCCGGTTGGAAACCTTTTCTACAGGAGGTTTCACTCGCTCTAGGCCCCTTTGCTTCCCTTGTAGCTTTCCAAATAATGAGTGTATTGGTGTATGAGAATCACTCACTGGCTGAGATCGAGCGAAACACCCTGTATTTTCGAGCACATCTGCCTTCCCACACCACACAAATATTTCAAAGGTAAGCTACACTTGCCTGTTTACTTGCTCCGTTGGAACAATCAGTAACTTGTAGCCGTACAACACGAGGGGAAGTTGAGCATTGTGCTTGTGGTATTTTTGTAATTCTGTATTTTTATCTATAATATTAGTGTTATATTAGTAAAAAAAAGTCCCGACAGGGTGGAATTACGAGCTAACTTGAAAGTTTGTTGACCTTTATAAAGAGTATGAATATTTATATAACATGAGTTGTTTGATGTATATGAACAAGTAGGACTCTTTGAACATTGTGGAGAGAATGGTATTATATGGTTTTGGTACAGAGGATGTCAAACAGAAAGTTAAAAGCCTACGTGTGACATATCACAATGAAAGGATATCAAAGTTTTGGAGCTTGTTCCGGCGATGTTTATAAGCCACAAATGAAATGGTTTTAGACTATGCAAAACATAAGGCATATTGTGCATTTAAAAATAAAATCACACAGTAATTTGTTAAGTTTATATCTTTATTATCACAATTTAGATAGTGTGCACACTAAAGTTTAAGTACAAATAATGATTTGATAGAGTGCTACCCTAATTTATCTAAATAATAAAAGTGTTAAGCTGAGCGTCCACTAGGTCGGTGGGTCAGGGCGGTGCGGTGCGGTGAGGCGCGGCTCCAGGTTTTCGATAAGAGATACGTCCAATATAATGGGGCGCGGCACTAGTCGTTTTTGTCACGTTTTGGCCCAGCATACTAGTCTTTATGTAGAGTTTAAGCAGTACTCGTGGAGACAGTGATGAGTAGTGATGAGAAAAGTTTTTTTTGCTGAAATAGTAGTGGCAAAGTAGGAAGAGAATGCTCGAAAACGTATGATTTGAGTTCAAGAAATTAGCACAAAAAGACACCTTCAGAGAACACCATCATCTTTTCTCAGAAATAGGCTTACACTCCTGTTTACTGGGCTACGTTCGGAAAATTCACAATTCATGGACTCTTGTTGACTGGATTGCTGATTTGTTGAAAACATATAATGTGGTTGACTTCAAGTCCTTCTGAGGGCATTCGAAGATTCTCAAACCAGGTAAATGCAGATCCGCTCTCCCGTGCATTGGTTTGGTAGAGCGGAACGGAGTGGCACGGTGTGGTGCAGTGCGGCGCTGACCTCTACAAGTCCCAGACTTTTTCCACAGCGGCTCTAACCCATTCCGCTATACTGCCCTAATAGATGGAGATTATTTATTTGCATCCACTTTGGGGCTATTTTGTTTAGTGCCACGCTGCTCCACCCCACCGAACATGTGGACGCTCAGCCTAAGTGAACAGGCTGAGCGAGTCTCACTACGAGGAAAGTCTTTACAGATAAGGAATATCTTCTGATAATGGCTTTGAGGAGCGGTTCTAAAGGGGGTGTGGGCTTGAAAGAGTTTTTCAGAATGTTTTTATTTTTTCTGATGTTTTTTGGCCATATATTAACCTTGGAGAAGGTTAATTTTTCTTTCTTCATGTTCTGGAGCATTAAGGGTGAGTCATGCCATACTACATGTTGTTCTACTGGTAGTACTAACTCATTGCCTAGAAGAGGTTTACTTGGGGAGCATTCGATTGCTTCGTTGTATTGGATTCTGTAAGATAACAATGTTAGTGGAAGGTCACGATCCCAGTATTTGTGTTCCTTGTTTTCTAGATGTTTGCGTATTCCAACCTTGCTCTCCTAATTTCTACGTTCAGTAGGATTTTATCTTGGGAGCTTTGTGGATGAAGTCCATTTCTTAGATCCCCACGTTCTGCACGTGTTGTTCCATTGTGTTGAAAGGAATTGTGGTCCATTGTCGTACAAAAATTGCTTCCAGGTAACCCCATCTTGTAAATAATTCTTGTTATAATGTGTGTATGATTGCTAGAGTGCTTGTTTTAGGCATGGCGAAGGCTTTTAGCCATCGGGAAAATATATCAGCGACCACGAAGATGTATCTCTTCCCTCGGGTCTACCTGGGGTATGGACCCATTATGTATGCTATGATGGTGATCCACGGGCATGAGGACTGTGTGTATTGATAGGATTGTGTGTTATTTATCGAATGACCCTTATTTTAGAGTATGTGTCACATTCCCTCACATATTGATATACTTGTTTTGTCATTTCTTTCCATACGTACAGTTTCTTGATGTTGGTGGAGGTATTGGTTCCACATAGATTACCTGCTAATGAATGATCATGGTTTTGCTTGAAAAAAGTGAAGTAACACGAAGCCATACACAGAGGAGAATACCTTGCGGCCATTGTTACCGATAATGAACCACAGTCCCAATTTAAGGCATGGAAAAACTGTACAGATTCTGGCAAACGACCCAGTGAACAACTGTGAGCTATCATTCACGGGAGAACCCCGCGTAGCACTGAAATAAGAGTTAAAGTCCGGCTTCCAAGCCCACTTCCAAAACAAATATCATAAATATTAAGACAAAGCATTACCTCAAATCTGGTTTAGCCTACGGAATAGAGGGTATGATGCCACCAACCTAAGCCTAATTAAAGTCCTGCTGTGGTAGACACTTCACCAACCTAGATATTGGGTGGGCCTGGAAGGAACTCAACATCCCAGAAAAGCCCAGGTACCTTCCTGAGTGGAGGCACACAATCTACTCCCATAACAAGCTCAAACTAATCAAGATTATTACAAACACTGGTACCTGGAGAGGTGTCAAACCAAAACGGTAGCACCAATCATCCCAGGGACTAGTCCTGCTAAGAAACCTCTCCTTGTCAAATGCAGCGACCATGGTACACCTCAGTTTGTGTTCCAAATGGACCAGCCTATATCATTTCCGGAGATTTTGTGGTCTACACATTTATTAGATCCAGGGACCCTCGAAATGGGATTAGCTTCAAGTCCGCTACTATGGAGAAACTCTTCAAAACGCACCTAAAGCTGCTTATTGACTGGTGTAACGTGTAATGTAATTGATGTTGTAATGTAACGCTATTTGTTAGTTTGGACGCACGCCAGTGTGATGTAATGCTCATGCTGAGGTTCGTTCTGATTCGTCAGCGGTCGGATTTCGGAGCGAACACAAAGGAGCTCACAGTGTACGTTTGGACGTGATTCGTGGTTAATTTGTGAATGGTGGTCTGTTTACTTACTTAATTTCTTTCTGGTTTCATATACTTATCGAAATCTACTTATTTACTTTACATACTTAGACTGACTTCTTAAAGTTACGAATATGTGGAGTGAAGAGAACTCGCTTGCATTGATCGAGATATACACAGTAAAGATAATGTGTGGAGCTCAAAATACCCAGATTATATTAATATAAAAAACTTTGAAGAATGTTGCCTTGTTACAAATTAGTACTTTTATGTAGATTGATGCAGAGGAATGTAAAGGAAAAATGATATGTTTGCTAGCATTGTATCGAAGAGAAAGGGGCAAGACAAAAAATTGAGGGTACGGTAAAATGTATTTATTACATACATACTTATTACATAATTATTATTTACCAAAGTTATTCTTTAATACAAATACTACTGAACTGAAATGGATGATTTCATTAGCGTATAATTTTTTGTCCTATTAATGTTATTAAATGCTCAAAATCAGTTGGTTATATCCATTTAAAGTTTTTATATCATCCATTTATTTGCTGACACTTTAAATCCAAAATTAATTCTGAGCCCTGTATAGTTTTATAGAGTTGAGCTTTCTACCAACGATGACGTTTAAGTCCCATCATTAAATAAATAAAAATAAAACCAATACTAAGCGACTATCAACCCGTCTGTTTAGCATATTTGCAGCGACTGAGTGGATCAGATCATTCGCAGCGTACTCATGTGACATCCAGAGCATTCGTGTTGTATTACACCATTTATTAGATTACACGTCACATCCATCTGTACGTGGCTTAAGGATACCACCAAAACAAAACAGCAAGAATTAGGTGCAGGACATGGGTACAGAATTGTGATTGTCTGCTATTTATAGCACTGGCCTAGTACAACGCTATGATTGGCTGTTATTTATAACACTGGCTGAGTAAAGTGCTTTCCCCTCCCCCTCCACCTCCTCCAAGTTTGACCCCCTTTATACTTACATGAGAAAAATTTCCCCTGTATTTCCCCTCTGGTTATTTCCATGACGACATGGGACTCCTTCAATGCCGCAAAGGTTTATTTCTGGAGATTTTCCGTTGGTCTTCTATGAGGCAGTGGGTTTTCCCTGGTGATTCATACCTGGTGCCAGTTTGGCGGCTCGACAAGACAATTTGCTTTGATATGTGTGATATCATCATTGCGTGTGATGTCGCAACACTTCCTCCTCTCCCCCGGCAATGGGTTTTTTACTGATTACTCATACCTGGCGTCAGTTTTACGGCTTAACAAGACAAGCCACCTCAATCTGTATGACGTCATCATGGCGTGTGATGTCACAACACTACCCTTATATGTGGTAGTGGGTTATCCCTAACGACTCATAACTACCGCCAGTTTGGCGGGTCGACAAGACAAGTTGAGACAGAACGAGATCAAGAACTTAAATGATGTCGCAACCCTCCCTCTACAACGGGTTATTACCAGTGACGTCATCGCTCATTAGGGTGATGTTTCAACTAGAGAGCATTGACACAGCTCTGTGTAAGTACAATCAGGGGGTTCTCTCAAAATGGAAGCCTTAATTATGTGCTGCTATCACCCCACAAAAGTCTGCTAAACTTGGTTGTTTTGTATCGTCCGTTGACATACACAGATGTAGGTATCCGCTATACCAAAATGGACCACTGATGGTGAAAATAATGAGGAGTAAGGTAGAAATGTTCCAGCGTTTACGTGAAGTGAGGGAGAGTAGAAAACCTCCCCAGTTCACACAAGCGATATTCGAACCAATGACGTCCCTGTCAAAGCTAGATGAGTTACAGGCATCCTTTCTGGCTAAGATTCTATATATTAACTAAGATAATGTAGTAGGTAATATTACACCGTCTCCGTGTCCTTCTACTTAACGACCAAATTAAATAAAAGGGAGAAGGTGAATCTAACATAAGGGAAAATATATGCAATATTAAAATATTACAATAAGACGGTTTATTCATAATAAACATGGATAAAGCAAAGTACAGTGATCTCATTATATCATTCTGAATAATGCTGAAAATAAATCAAGTTAATAACGTGAAGCGCAGCATATAAACCTCCCATGTTTACATTTATTAAAGGTAGTCTTTAAGAGACACCAAATTACGTTGCAAATTAACATCAACAGCGAAGTTACTTACGTTTGACCAAAAATGAACAAAACATTAAATATTAGTGCCTGATGGGCTCCTCAAACAGTTATAAAATTACAAGACAAGACTTACAAAACATAACATGAGAGTTTGACTACCAGACTCAAGCCAAACTCCCCCGGGACTATCAAAACCTTAACCAAAACTTTTAAAGATTGAAATTTACAATAATTTGACAGTTTGAAAAATACCAAGCATGATTTTACTTCTACAGTCGCGAGAAATAGTACAATACAATAATCCACGCATTTCAACATATAACATTTAATTTCCTCGAGACTGAATTATCAATGGTGGATTTCAAACCAAACTAACCCACTGGTTACCGCGCCCAAGTGGCGACACATAAGTTACATTTAAGCGACTGAGATGATAAAGAGAGAAGTTACATGTCAAGCAAAAATAAAATAATGATTCTAACACAAAAATATTACAAGTCGAAATATGAATAGAGTCTACGATATGTAAACGCCATAGTTACGTTCCAATTAATATATAAATGTTTATCCGATCATTGTCAAGGTCCATGACAATGATCCGTTCTCGTTCGTGGATTCCAGATAGTCATCTTTGGTAGACAATTCCAGCCTGTTATATAGTGAGTTTCGTCGCACGGAAAAAGGGGCGGTAATTCTAACACGCAGTGTCTAGCTGCCATCGGGCACGTAGGCCCCTTGTAGAGTTGTCCTATCAGATTCTTAGAACAAATCGGCGATCATTCGATGATTTTGGGGTAGTTCTTCTGTCAGCCACCAGAGGTCGGGCGGATAGTTGTCTTCCATCGTAGTCCATGTTGTCACGCCTCAGTTTCAATCTGAACCGCCGGAGAGTGACCACGTGTTGACTGTATACATTCATCAGCTCGGCCCATTCTTCAATATTGACTGCATGTTATAGGTCAGCTTTGGTGGTGGCTAGTGATAGAAGATTTCATAGGTAAGTACATAAACAATTCTAAGTGTATTTTACAGAGGATTGTATAATACGAAATATACTGTGCCGTATTATCTTGCCGTATTAGCCTACAGGGACTACAACAGAGAAAAATACTATTGTAGGGATTCTATTTGCGTCGGAACTATTGGAGCGGGTGGTATTAATTCTTATAGTTACATATCCAGATTATAATGGGGTGGATCCAATTGTAACTAACTGTAAGTTAACGTTACAGTAAGATTAAGAAAATGTTCCAGCATTTTACGTTGAAGAGAGGAGTAAGGTAGAAGTGTTCTAGCATTTACGTAGAGTGAGGTAGAGGGAAACCATCTAGTGAGAACTAGTAACAGTACACCTCAGCGGTGATTCGAAACCCCGACTTTCCCCGCCATAACTATATGAGCTACACAGGAAACCATTTAGTGAGATCTAGTGACAATACACATCAGCGGAGATTCAAGCCCATGACCTCCCCGTTATAACTAGATGAGTTACAAGCACCCTTTCTGGCTAATCGTATATATATTAACTAAGATAATAAGGCGGAGAAGATTAAGAAAATGTTCCAGCCTTTTACGTGGTAGGGAGGAGTAAGGTAGAAATGTTCCAGCATTTACGTGGAATGAGGGAAAGGGAAACCATTTAGTGAGAATTAGTGACAGTAAATATCAGCGGGGATTCGAAACACCGACCTCCCTCGCCATAAATAGATGAGTTACACAAATCTTTCAGGCTAAATGTTTATGTATTAACTATGTTAGTGTGGTAGAGATGATTAAGAAAATGTTTCAGCATTTTTCCTGGAGGACAACTATCAACAGTTTATCCAGCAGGAATTTTATTCCAACATCCCCCCACCAGAATTAAATGAGCCTGACATTTAGACGGCGTACCCACAGGGATTTGAACCTTGATATTTTTCGTGGGGTTAGCACCGCTGATGTCTGTTAGAATGGGCGTCCAATCAAATGCTTCCTTCCTGTGGTTGAGTTTACCCTGCATTTGAGAGTCCCCAACAGAATTAGATGAGCCTGACATTTAGATGGCGTGTCCACAGGGATTCAAACCTCGATATATTTCGTGGGGCTAGCACTGATAATGTCTGTTATAACGGGCGTCCAATCAAATGTTTCCTTCCCGTGGTTGGTTGTAGCCTACATTTGCGAGAGTGAAAATAAGGCAAAATCAAAATCAGTTAAAGCTGGGCACAGACACACAAATACACACTCACACACACAATCTAATAAACTTATTTATAAATTGTAACTGCTGTGACGGTAGATTGCTAACCAAGGATAAAGTGAACAAGATTTAATTACTTTAGAAACAACTATTTTATTCCTTGAACAACTTATAACAACAAAACAAGTTTTATTTTAAAGATCAATTAACGTTTGATCTATATTTTGCTAATATATAACTCTTACATTAATTCAAAAGTAATTTTGAATAAAATTATGAATAGCTTGAATTTATTTTAAATATTATTATTTATTATTATTTATTGTTTGCAACTATATTTCAACGAGATAATATATAACTCTTAAATACATTCATAAGTAATATTAAATACAATTATTAGGACCTTGAATCAATATTATAAATGCCAACCAAAACAAAATAGACCTTAATCAAAAACAATGTTTAATCATTTAATATTCAAAACTATATTTTTTGACCTTTTAAATAACATTTACACTAAACAAATTAGCATTCAAACAACAAAGAAATGTAATGTTCACAAATATATTTTGATGAAATAATATATATTATCTTTCACATTAATTCATAAATAATATTGAATTCAATTATTATGAGAACCTTGAATTTATTTTATAGATCATTCAATGTTCTAAACTGTATTTTGACGAAATAATATATAACATTGACATAAATTCATAAGTAATATAAAATACAATTTTGAAGACCTTGAATCAATATTAGAAATGCCAACCAAAAAAAATAGCATTCAAACCACAACAAAAATTTATTTTAAACATTATTTAATGCTTGAAACTATATTTTGTTAACATAGTAAATAACAATTACACAAAACAAATTAGCCACCCACACTACAAATATAATGTATTGTTAGCAAATATATTTTGATGAATTAATATATAACATCTACAAAAATTCATAAGTAATATTAAATACAATTATGAAGTCCTTGAAATTATTTTAAATATCATTTAATATTCGTAAATATATTTTGATGAAATAATATATAACCTTTACATAAATTCATAAGTAATACCAAATACAATTATGAGGACCCTGATCAATATTAGAAATGCCAACCAAAACCAAAATATCATTTTAACAAAAAATAAATTTATTTAAAAATCATTTAATGCTAAAAATTATATTTTGTTGACATTCTAATAACATTTACACAAATTAAATTAGCTACTTAAACCTCAAGCCGAAATTAGAGGGAATGTACCACATTTGTACGAAGGGAGAGTGGAAAGTCTATTAGAAAAACCTTCTTAAATACGCTCGACGCTGATGAGGGAATCTAAATTATATCATTTAAATTGAATACTATGTCGTGGATTTGTTTAGCTTACCCTGAATATTTATTCAAACTTATAATATGAGTTTACAATTCTCACAGAGCTTCCAATCGTTCTAAATACTAATATTTATCATAAGAAAGAAGTAAAGCTGAATAAATTATATTTACTAAGGGTATGTATCTAAAATTTCCAGAGTTGGAAGTGGAAAACGTATTTATGAAAATTTACGCAAAAATAACTTGCTGTGGAATCAAACCCCGATATTCCCATAACTAATTATAAAAACCTGTTTCTAAACTGGAAACTTAAACGTAATTACCTGGTGATCCGGCACACATATTATTTATAGATCACACGAAACTCGACACATTCTAGCAACGCGTCAAACTACCCATTCGATTTATACGCTTAAGATCTAATTACGATAATGGATTATAAATTGGGAAGTTTGAATTTAGAGGAAGTGAGCCCGTATTTGCGTGGAGGGAGAGTGGAAAACCACCCCAGTTCACCCAAACTAGATTCGAACCTCGATCTCCCCATCCTCGGTGGTCTAGCTCAGCACGAGCGAGCACGTTAGCAAACTACGACATCAAAGCTGGTTAACTTGGTAATTAGCTGGTTTAGCCACAGGGGTTAGACCCTCAGGGAAGTGCACCACCCGTCTACCATGGTGAGACCTGTGACATAGACAGCCAACCGACGCAGTGAGGAAACATAACCACATTAGCGTGGATGGAGAAGGATAGAATGGCGGCTATGGACATATTTTCAATAAAATTGTATTATTTTATAACTAATAAAATAATATGGTTGTAACAAACGTACGTTGTAGTATCAAAGTTGAGTGTGAAACAATCGCGCTAGACCACGTGGTTAGTGTATCTGGTACGCAGTGTTCAACAAACTATGTGCATGTATGTTATTTAACAAACTTTTCCTGGTAAATAAAAAACTTTTTGTTTCTAAACGTATTATTAATTTGGTTTGCTATACTCTTAATTGATTATTCAAGCACCAGGTTAAAAGCTTTATATTATAGTAGTTTACGGTAGTTTAAAATCGCTTTATCCGTATTTGAATTAAAATGCCATAAAAATTACTCGTGGAGTCACAGGTCAATCATATATAGACCATAAAGACAGTTAATTTCAGTGAGGTGGGGAAATGTACCACCATTCGTCCGGAAAGAGGTTATAAATGTATTAATCTTCTCGGAATCTTTATTAAAGGCGTTACTTGAACACTATAATTTACATTTGATGCCCAAGAACAATCGGTAATGATTCTTCTAACGGAAACAAATGTCCTAGGTTCGATTGTCAGCAGTCAGCAGTCAGCAAGGGAATTAATCACATTAAAATTATAGTTTTTCACCAAGCAAAGTGGTGAACCAGGGATCTTTGGGATGGTTTCTGGACCGTGGATTTCAAATCAGTGCCGCTAGGTAGTCTCACTACAAATTAATTTAGAATAATTAATTGCGAGCTACAGGTATAAGACAGCACTCTCTCAATAAACTAAACTGCAGGGGTTCAAATCCAGGTCCCCTGGCTGCCACCCTCTTTGGTCGTTTAAGGATCTCCAGCTCAAATGATTATATTTGACATAGGTTTGGTAACAACATAATTAATTTTATTTTGAAACAATGAAAATTAGTCTAAGGGGTAAGGAAATGGAAGGAATCCCACATATGCATGGAGAGAGAGTGGGCTTGACGCCTTAGACATTGTGGTGATGTGAATCTCCATTCTACCAATACGAAAATGCTGTACACTTAATTTCTATCACCTACTAATTTTTATAACTTTTATAAGTGCTCGTTAGGCGTAATCCTCGTAATATGTCGGACAGCCAGTGACATGGGGTTCAAGGAGTAAAAAAACGAGAGTGGGTCTGTCTGTCAAGTTTACTAAGAGCAATTTTTTATTGACGGTTCACCACTCTTTTTTCACGCAAATGTGGGTACGTTAAATTCCGCAACTCTACCAAATGAGCGTATATAACAGCACCTAACCAGTTCACAAGATATAAATGACTGTTAGCCCTTCTCTTTTCTTCAATATGTGCACTAGTTTGCAGACTATGACATGCACAAAATCCAGTCCTCCTTCCTGCTGTTAACTTATCACTATGAAAGGTTAAACCAGCATTTTCAACCATGATGGGAATCAAACCCTGGACCCTTGGCTCAGTGGACAGACATGCTAACGCCTAATCTAAGGTGTCGGCTGAACATATTAATAATTACGAAATAATTTGAACTACCACTTTACTACGGGAATAAACGGGCTAGCCCCGGGAACACTACATTTGTCTTTTGAACCATCCTCATTTTTGTCACTCAAGTTAAGAAACTTGTCTTGTCGAGCCGCCAAACTGGCGCCAGGTATGAGTCATTACGGAAAACCCATTACCACATATAAGGGGAGTGTTGCGACATCACACGCAATGATGACGTCACACAGGTTGAGGCGAATTATCTTGTCGAGCCGCTAAACTGGCGCCAGGTATGAGTCATCAGGGAAAACCCATTGCTGGGGGAAAAAGGAGAGTGTTTTGACATCACACGCAATTATGACGTCACACAGATTGAGGTAACTTGTCTTGTTAAGCCGCCAAACTGGCGTCAGTTATTAGTCATCAGTAAAAACTCATTGCCGGGTTAGAGGGGGGAGTGTTATGACATCACACGCAATGATGACGTCACAGATATCGAGGCGACTTGTCTTGTCGAGCCGCCAAGCTGGCACTAGGTGTGAGTCATCAGGTAAAATCCATTGCCACATGGAAAACCAACGGAAAAACTCCAGAATTAAACCTTTGCGACATTGAAGGAGCAACAGAGGACAACAGGTTGTTAACTCCATGTTGTCATGGAAATAACCAGAGGGGAAATGGAGGGGAAATTTTCTCATGGATGTGGAAAGGGGTAGTGTGAAGGGGAAAGCCCTGTACTCAGCCAGTGATATAAATAACATCCAATCACAGTGCTGTACTGAGCCAGTGCTATAAATAGCAGCCAATCACAGTTCTGTACCCATACGCCATGCCCTCTACTATTACCCTACGAAATGGTCGGTCATCTCCACAGAAAGGCATTGTTCCACGTAATTTGCTAGTGACCATTTAAAATTAACCTTCCCGAGTGAGCTACCAAACCCGCTCTAAGAGGAATTTGTGAGTTTTGGAAACAAATCTGAATAACGCCACTGGAGGTTATGGAGATGCATCCATAATTGCTGTTTTTTCTGTAAATAGTACCTGGATGAAGTAATCAATTTAATGAACCCGTAGAGATTATATACTTCCATATCATACCTTGTTAGCATTTAAATTAGATGGTAAGAGTTAATAATATGTATCAATTTATGTTTGTTTGTGTACCCGCAACAGCTTCGCATCATAACAAGGAGGCAGAGAATAAAGAAACACATCACTGAAAAAGGTTAACACACTCAAACCTGAAAAACCAACCAGCTTTGACAGGCTTATTTACCGTTCACACACCAGTGAACTAATCTATACTGTAGTCATACTATATAATTTCGTGATCTGTTTACCGTTGAACCAATCTTTTCACATATCAATGTCAGAATTTGTCATAACTACTGCAACTTCAGTGAGCATACAGACTAAGGCATCTGGTCAGTTGTCAGATATGCTCATACTCATGACAGGATAAGTGGGCATATAGACTAGGTGTCTGATTCACAGACAGGGCCAATAAAGTTGTCATCAATGCTCATACGCATGAAAGGATTGGTGGACATACAGATTAAGGCCTCTGGTTCACATACAGAGCTAATCAAGCTGTCAATTATTCACTCATGCATGGATGGAGATAGCAGCAGGAGGCGAAGGGCTAACTACGCATGACTTGATCGATAGTCATACAGACTAAAGCGTCTGGTTCGCAGACATGGTCAATAAAGTTGTCAGCTATGCTCATGCACATGGAAGGATTGGTGGGCGTAGAAACTATGGCGTCTGGTTCCAATGATGGTCAAACACATTGTTAAATATGCTTATAAGCATGGGTATAGTTGGCATGCTAGGATCCCAGGAGACTCATACGTATAGCTGGACAGTTATTTTTAAGGCATCAGGTTCACACACAGAGCCAATCAAGTACGCACTGGTAGAGCTACTTTTGGCAGTATGTTCACCACAGATGAGTTGGCAAGAGGCAAGGGATGAGGTAATCAACCAGTCAGCTAGACCCTTAGTCAAGGCAGAGTCTGAATTATTGGCTAGGCATCAAAGCCTGTACATTTTCTTCTCCCACAACGTTCAGTGTCAGCATTTCGTTTTTGGTTAGAAACCAGCGATTAACATATTCTGCCTCGTAAGGAGGTGGAGCTTATAACATGTCCCCACACATGTCTCACTTTCATACAAATCTAATTCCAGTCTAATAGAATAGGCCTGTAAACCTTTGTCAGCCATCGGCACTTGTATCTACTTAATGTGCCTAAACCAATCAAATCAATCAAAAAAGATAATGGTATTTCCATGAAGTAGTCCCACCAACCTGATTTTCTGAATTGTAATTAATGTGTGAACATGACCAATTTGTTTCTTTTAAGAGATAATAAAATATGGATCTTTCTATTTTTATTTAATTTGTTTTCAATTTAATTGAAAATGTAACATTTTATCTAAAAACAATCGTTCACTTTGAAAAATAGATATTTTGCTGACCAGGATATGGACTACTAGCTGAGCATTATAGGTTTATGGTAAAGCCAGCGTTGAAATGGGGCTATAGATTCTATGATGACTGTTTTCTTCTATAGGCTGGTAAAGAAATATCGGTGAGTTTCAGAGTATCGTGGATATAGCTGTGAAGGTTTCTTATGAAATGGCTAGTTAAACGAGCCTCTAGATGAAAACTGACTGGGTTTTTTCCCCTAGGCTGGTACGACCGAAGAAATATCGGGGAGTTCCGCAGCATCGTTGATGTGATATTTGTTGGTGCAATGGGACCACCTGGTGGAGGAAGAAACCCAGTTACTCTGAGACTACTGAGGCATTTCCACTATCTTGCCTTCACTGAACAAGAGACGGAAAGCAAGGTAAGAATGAACAACTGCACTTGCTAGTGGAGGTTCTAGGTTAATGTCGTGAGAGGCTACAATCTAAAATTATTAGTGGATTTTTTTCACACTTTATATGTAGATTTAACATGATCTTAACTCATGGAAAAATCCTGATTTTAATTATTGATCTAAAATTAGTGGAAATTTTGCTGATGACTGATTTCTGAACATTTTCTCTGATACAATTATGTCGTGCTTATATCCTCTTTGAGCGAGAAACTTATCCTCATAACAAATCCGGCTTAACCCAAATAAGAACGAAAAGATGAGAATGAGAAAAAACATGAATATTAGTGAAAAGTTTTATGCTCAACCATTATGTGGACAAAAGAAGAGAAAGTGACTTTTTTTTTGACAGCTAAATTTTGACTAAAAAACTTAGTCCAACACAAGAAAAGTGTAAAAACGAATTAAAGAGAAATGCAAATTCCTATTGAGAATAATTGCATATGTTTATATAGTTTAAACTAATTGCAGTTTTATACGTGCTCTATTCACCTTCATGGGCCAGTTTCATAGTCAGACTTAGTAAGCCTCAAATGCGGCGTTATAATAAATTCAAGATGACCAACCTGGGCCAGATTGGAATGGGCCAACTTAATTTGCAAAACTAGCCCATTCCTTTCAGGACTAGATGTGTGTTGCCTTGTGTTCGGTTTTGAGCCGCACTAAGTCTGACTATGAAACTGGCCACATATATTTAATCAAATAGTATTCAGGCATTTTTTTAAATTATTGTGTTGACTCATGACTTAGTGAAATAGGAAACACTAATGATTGATCGAAAGGATTTGTTGAGGCAAAGGAAAAGCCTTTAAAGCAGTGGCAGCTGCTGACCTAAAAACAGGTGTTGCATAAATCCAAATATTTTAAATTATGTGTGATATAGACAGGCACCTTTTGAATTACTGTGTTTACCCATATTATTCATGTGAACATTTTACATCAGTAAAATATTATAGTCTTTTACTTTGATGTTTAACAAAAGTAAACACAAAAATTGTACATTGTACAATTATTTAGGTTTACAGAAGTAAAAAATTATTATTGCTTTGGACGATTCATTCAACTCTTCAATAAAAATATTTGTTTGTATGAAACGTTAATAATATACAGTAACTTAATACGCTCCCTCCTTTCGAAATTTGCAAATTTGGTTGATTTAGCAGCGTAATGTCTCCACGTATTAGGGTTCTAGTGTTCAATCCTAGCTCTTTAAATATTTATGTAATTTTATCAAACTGAAAAACTTTCATTTCAAATTGTATTAGTAAGCATATAATTTGTTTTTAATACTTTTATTTAAAAAAAATACAAGGTATTCGTAAACTATTCAAATATTCTTTTTTAAAAATAACTAAACGTGTTAAATTAAAAACGTATATTTACTTTGAGATTTTTTATGTGGATGATTATTTAAAAACCAGATTAATGGGTTTTATAAAGTAAAAATGTAAGCATTTAAAAATAAGACTAAGCAAGTTAATTATTATTAGCATGATGAAAAACCTTTAGGCTATATTTTTGTTTGTTTTAATAGTTGCGAAATAAAATAGTGCTCTACTAAATTCAAATTAACAGGTGATTTTTTTTACTCAGACCAAACTATAATATTAAAATCGATCTTTTGAAGCTGCAGCGTTATAGATCATCCACGCTAACAAAATATCTATTACAATGGCTCGTCGTTGTATCCCATCGCCTCAATCCCTTGGACGTCATGGTTTTACAGTGTTGTCAGATTGAAAATTCACTTGAAAGCGAAATAACAACACTACACTGACTCGCATGACAGTAGAAACATTTCAAAACTAGCTCTGTTTTGGTACAGTGTGCAGTTTGCAAGATCATAAGTCGTGAGATTGATTGCTAGCGAGACTTCTCGCAAGTTTCAATGTTTAGTGGTTCTGAATTGTTTCGTCTCTACATACTCGGGTTGTATTTACTTTGGGGGTGGGTTTTTTTTTTTACCTTACATACAGTATATTCAGAGCTTGATTCTTTGACAACATTTTCGGGCAGCTCCAAAACCCATGGACCTATAGACATGAAATATTGAATATTTACTTAAGAAAACATGAGGGTGTGAACATCATGATATATTTTATACACACAGACACTACGAGTCTAATATCTTAGACCACTTGACCACCAATTCGATTAGCTAAATAGCCGAGAGGGAAAAAATCTTGGATTTTGTATGAACTTACGTGTCTTAGAAAATCTTAGGGTGTGACCACCGGTATTTGTATTTCTAGAACCAGGAACCATAGAATGGCGATACTTTGCATGTATACTTGGTGTAACTCCAGGCAGGGGTTTACAATGTATTGTAACAAACATAGGTCTTCAAACCTCTGGATACTATCCAATACTGGTCGTCTAGAGTCTAGACAATACACATCGCAAAAGAATAGCTAAAATCTGCTACGGAAAATGGATTGTTTCATCAAAGTGTCGCCAAGATCAGCATGAGTCACTCGCCTGATAAGGGAAACTATTTAATATTTTTATTTACTCAAAGGGTTTGTTTTTAATCTTTAAATGTGATTATAATAATAATTACTATGGATTTTAAATATTTAGGTTTAATAAACATACTAATGTAATTCTTTTTACAAACTGGTCCTAGCGTTGTATCGAGGAGCTTTGAATGGATCACGTTGATCTTGTAATTTCAATGCATTCATAGAGCTATTTTAATATGAATGATACCACGACTATCTAATAGATATTGAGTTGGGTCAGTTCTGTTTACATTTAATTTGTGTTTATTTACGATCTCTCTCGTTTGATGAATATATAAACATTATAATATGATTTGTTACGTCTAAGATATTTTAAATACCTTTCGGCATCTATAAATCTAAATTAATATGTAGGTTATTAAATATTATTGAGTCAGATTTGTTATATTGATTTTCATAATTGTCTATTATGGACCCATTTTGAAGACTGTAAATGAATTTATCTAAATATTACCTAACTTGTTTTTTAAAAGACATTAAATACCTTTCAACAATAAACTTTACAATTAATTATTGATTATTCACTTGGAAATAATCTAAATCTTATTTAAATAAGAAAATTTATTTTTTATTTTATTTTATTATTACCAAAATTATTTACTATCTATCGTCTTGGAGGCGACCCAACAAATATGTATTTGAACCATTGTATAGTTTGTAAGAGGGTACATCTCATTGTTTTGTTCATTTCTAATATATTGTTATATCATATCGCATTTTACTGTGTTCAATAGCGAATCCCTGTTCAATAAGTTAAATACACTGGCACAATATACTAAAATATTGAATTCCACAGAAGGTCTGTGTATTTATTTAATTTACTAGTCACTGGTAGTCTGTGTTACCTTCCGCTTCTATAGGTCCTATGACACCTGGTGGTTCCGAGGTCAGTATTGTGTCTACCGACATCCCTGAGTGAGGTAATCTCCTTAGACGGCGTCCCATGCAATTACAAATGTAATTTCTGTAAGCCCTTACATCGGTTCACTCTAGTTTAGAGGTTAGGGTGTAGAGTATGGTACGGTGTTTACAGTTCACCTCAGGAGTAATTAAAACAATCAAATATACTACGTGACTACTGGCAAGTGTATCATTAAACTCATTTAGCAAAGTATTATAATCTTTTCCTAAGTGTTAGGAAATTCTTTAGGGGGTGCCCCTAAGACTTTTTTTTTATTTAATAAAATATATAGTTAGCCTGACTTTTATGCATTGTGACCATCGAATCATCTCGCTAGAAAACCAAGAAACCTAGAAAGCGGAAACTTGTCGTGAGCGAACTTACTTAAGGTAGTCTTGATTTTTGTTATTTCACCTACTGTGAGTCTGATGTGTTGAACTGCATGATCACCAGTGTGGATAGGATAACGAAGGACAATTTAAATCCTAAACCTGGTATAACTACCTAGGTAAACTAGTGGATGTGTCTCTTGTACAGTTATTTTTATAAATATGTGAGTCTTACGCCTTAGACTGCTTGAGACCCTGTACGGGTAACTCAAACAATAGACATAGAAGATTGAAACATTGCCTACGTACTAAGGGTAATTTAAGGGTGTTCAATTCTGAAATGTTATTTACTTATATATATCACGTGGTGGTAGAACTTAAATACGTTATACCGGCTTGTTATTAATCAACTTAACGTTCGGGACTGGAGCTGTTGCATTTTCGCAACAACTGTAAATATTAACTAAAGGTAATTAGATCGGATCGCCTTCAGTATCCCTCAATTAGTTCCTGCTTCGTAGTATGATGTTATCAAACATAAAAAAAAGTTTATTTTCTGAGATACGGGAGTTTTAACTGGCACTATACAGGAATGTTGTGAATACGCAACGGTGCCAGTCGTGATGTCAAACGTCTGGCTCTTGTCACCGTATGTTTTACTTTGCAAGTTCTTCTACTTGTCTGAAAGTTCTATCACGTAGCTTTAGTTTGCTGTAGTTGTTATTCATGTGTTGTCGCTATTACACGTAAAAATACGAATTGAAGGAAGGAACTAAATGGAAGAAAAGTCTTTTAACCTATGTTTTTGTAAAGTTTGACATTATTTTAATTTTCTTATATTTTTAAAATAAAATTTACAAAATAAAATATCATTCAAATATTTATTTAATTATGTTGCTTCATTAATTATATCATGTATTAAAGTATGTGTTTTTGATTATTATTTAGAATATTATAGGATGTTGCGAAAACGCAACGGCGCCAGTTCTTATGTTTTTTAGCTCCAGTCCCCGAAGGTTAAACAATATAGTTCACTATCACTATGTCCTGTTGAACACAGCACTTGCCGAGTCTCTTACATAAATGAAGAAAACATTTAACGATAAAAGTTTTAATAATATCACCTGAATATTTGGTCATTCAACATAAGAAACCCACTCCGGTGGCTGCATGGTCTACTCTAGGGCATCACTCTCACAGTAGATTAGATCGCCTTTGATGGGGAGATCAGGGTTTTAATCCCGATCGGGTGTACTAAGGGTGCCTTATCTTAAATAGATTAGACCACGCAAATGTGGGTACATTTCACATAAGTTAAACCTTCCTTATTTCGGACACATTAGCGTGATTATTACATACACATATCCGAAAGCGAAGAAAGTGAGAAGTGTGATAAAAAAACAGAATATATGATATGTGATTTGAAAGAATGTGGTCTTTTCTCTTCCATGTTAGGGGGTTGGTAACGTCAGGTGAGGTGCTAGTGAGCGCGAGTTTAGTGCATTAATTTTGCAGTTTTTATAGCATAAACATTTTTTGGCCAAAATAAACGAAATTTTTCTTCTATAGATTCATAGAGCTTAGTTTTCTGCACGTGCTAATTCAACAGTTCTTGAATATCTGTCATGAGCACAGTGGCATTTGGTGACAAACTTTTTAAATGAAGAGGAAAAGTTGTCATTAAATTTCAGAACACCCTTGGCAGATATTCAAGAACTGTTGAGATTAGCATGTGCAGAAAACTAAGTTCTATGAGGCTATAGAAGAAAAATTTGATTTATTTTGGCCAACAAATGTTTATGTTATAAAAACTTCAAAAATACTTCCCTAAGCTCACGCTCACTAGCACCCCATCTTAAGGCTCTTTCAACATGTGAGTGCGGCTCTTTGACTTTGATCTCACATGTACGACAAGCGGGCGTGGGCGGTGACCTGAATATAATATTAGTTTCATCGCCCAAGTCACAAACAATTTCCTCTTGAAGTTTACCCGCGTATTTCAAGCAGAGGTAGGTAGCCTCAGTGGTATTGGGGTAAATTGATAGCTTCAGGGCCCCATATTCGTGGGTTCAAACCCAGTCGGCGTCAACGGATTTTTCTTGAGTGATAGCTACAATTCCTTCGGAGGGGATATCAATTTGTATATGGAAAGAACCATGGAAGTTATGTAAAATGCCTTTCCTGGCAAAATTGGTAGGCCCTTTCGCCTCGCTCATAGAAATTCTCGTGTGCTGATAAAATCAGTCGGCTTATAAAATGAAAGTTAATTTAAATAAAAGTAGAAATGTAAGCACAGCACACGTACTGAAAAGTGTTGAAAGTTAATCCTAGCAGAGGTGCTGTTTCAAATTAAGAAATAGGAAGTAGCAAATTATTCAATAATTTTCCAATATTGGAAAAAAATCCGTTTGGTAGCAACAGTCACGTTACTTTTGTTGTTACTTTATTGGATTTTGATATGTTCTTTAGTATTAATAATTTTTTTTTTTTGAATCAATCAAACACCTTCCCGCTAATAATGTTTCTTAACAAATCCTCCTTTTCCCACTCCACAGCTTGAATTTAAGATGCGCCTATTCAGATTATTGTTTTATAAGAATAAAAAAATATTTCTTCCTCAAAAAAATGTTGCTCTACGTATGTAATATTTTTTAAATCTTGGTTTAAAAAAAGTTCCATTGCTGGTATTATCAACTTTGGTGGTGTCAAAATCCATTTTGTATACATTATAATTCAGGGGCGCACAAAGAAATTCTTCTTAAGGGGGTTCAATGGAAAGAAGCTACAAGTCAATAGTCAATACAATCCATTACTCGTATAAGACTCATACTTTGAACAAATTAATTAATGAGGATATATATATATATATATATATATATATATATATATATTAGACTCTATTGAGATATTGGGCTATTTTCAACCACTGCTTTAAGATGATTTAACATTGATAAATCATTGCTTTTTATTTAATATTTTATTTTTAAGCTACTTCATGTTCACCAGGGGAGGATCCCCTCCTCGTATGTGCGCTTCTATTATAAATGTTACAGTAAATTTATCCTCAAGATAGGAAGGAGACATGCTAGTAGTCATGTATCAATGTTTTTAAACGTAAAGTATCGTTTCTATATCCACCTTGTTCAGCGAGAGAATATCTATCGCTGTCAGGCCCCACTCACGGCTTAAAATACAAAGGTTTTTGTTTTTTCCTAGAAATAGTTCTCTATTCTGTCGAGCTTATACTTCATTTCTTACTTCACCTACAACATCCCTTTGTCATGTCAATAAGAAATAGGAGGAAGAAAACTACGAAACTTATTTTATCAAGGCTACTAGTTCTTATATAAATATATATATATATATATTTTAATATATTGTTAGTTTATAAACAAGATTACTGTGTTTGTTAGAGGAAGGATAAATATAGAGCCCTTTTTCATCAATCCTAGTCTCCTAGCTCCGCATGCTTAAAAAATCGTTTAGAATGAGATAGTATTACATTTTCACTCTTTTTTTATCAATAAAACTCAAATTATATGTCTAAGAATAAAGGGACCTTATTGGAATATTACAACTTTATTTTCACGTTAATCATATTTTGAATTAAAACATTGTAGAGTAATTAGGCTATGTGTACACAGTCGACCAATTGTTTAAAACACTTTTTCATCGTCACAATGTGTTCAATAAGTTTGAATGTATGAATAATATTGTCGTAGCTCAGCGAAGATGCAAGCTCGTGTTCAATACAGAGGAGGGCCTGCGAGTTAAGTCTTTCTTGTCCTCTCGAAGCACTTAGCAAAGTTTTCAGCTGGTTACCTAGCGGCTGAACGATATTTTTCTCTTCAGACTCATCACTTGATAGATTACAAAATAAACGAGAAACCACACACACAGTTTGAAAATTTCTTGAAGATCTCTTGAATAAATAGCTTTCTATTAATTTTAACGGCAAAGTTCACTGTTTTTTTCCTAACAGGTGAGATGGATTTTTCGAAGAAAGGTGATCTCCTGGAACAAATTTCCACTCGCATCACCGTTGTATTTTTTGATAAACTCACTGCATTTTTCTTTAAGATATCTTTCATCTAAACTTAAATACTTTAAAATTTGACCGAATATTTGGGCTATGGAATTTGCTGTTTCAAATATGGCTGTCCAGTACATCTCCCGAACACGAAGGACCAGGGTCAAAAATAGGTTCTGACTCACTCCAACTTGGGTCAGATTTCAAAAAGATTTTTGTCATTTTTACCCGTTTGTCACCTTTACTAACACGATACGCCCTCTTTTTCTCTTTGCACTATCTGACTTGTGTCTGTACAATTTTTTTAATTTCTTTACTCACTTTCGCTTTTACCAAAACAAAAATTCACGCAATAATCACCAAACACTGAAATATGACCACACACACTATTCAAACTATATTCAAACTATAGTTTATTTGAGCTTGAATCACCTGTCCGAATTTCTTCACAGACCAAATTTATTTATATATATATATAAAAACCGTGAAACTGACGACCACTTCGATCCAAAGTGAATGACAAGAGTGGACTGAACCATTGATATTGTTGTGTGAATTGTTGTGGAACAGATGTCATAAAATCATCAAACTGGCAAAGAAAATGGTAGTCATGCCAGAAACAATGACATAACCCGGGAGTTTTCAATGATCACTCTAAGTCTTATAACCACTGAGCTGCTTTTCTTCGAACTGTCAGCTATGCCACCACCGCCGGTGTGCCATTGTTACCGTGGAGGAAGCCTCCATCCCTCACAATAACTTAAACTGGTGAACTATGAGCCGACCTTGGAAGTTTGGTCAGTATCATGGTACTATATGTCGTGTCAACCCCATCCCTCCCTCCACCCAACTTCTGTGGCAACCCCGGCCGTGCGGCGGAAGTTCGTGCTCGTTGCCTCACCAATTGTGCTTGGACCAGTCCATGACTTCAGTCTAGTTTTGGAACAAATCGGCATACAGTGCGGCAATCTATCGTTGCATCGTGTCCTTCTACAATTGGTTTTCCTGTGAGAAAATTGATTGTCACAACTTAGGCCAAAGGTTTACCAAAAAAACTGGAAACACTCTCATTCTGTAGTAGAAAATAACTTTCGAAATAATTAACTATAAAGCTCGAAACTTGTATAGTTTTTCAATGAAAGTCTTTCACTGTAAATGGGTGTATCTAAAATTTACATTCCATCGTATTCGTTTTTTATTGCAGGCTACAAGAGAAAAAATAGCACCTATTCTTCTACGTCCATTTATGATACTGGACGTAGTATAAGTTTATGGAACTTTTGTTTTCTCTGGCACAAAATATGCTCCCTGTGAACACACAACCAACGACGCGACTGTTTGTTGCTGTGCAGTTGCTAGCCAGAAAGATAAGACAAAAAAGTGTTTAGATATTTTGTCGACTGTGTACACATTGCCTTATGGAGGCGACCTCATTCGAGTGCGTGTGTTTGCACCCTCTGGACTATATCTAATAGCATTAAAATGATGAGAGTGTGAGTTTGGACTGTTTATTTCTAAAATAAGAACTAGGTCAACCACATGATCATCAGTTAAGCACTATATTTGATCACCTAGTGTGAAGATACTCATGCAGTATTAGAAGTGTTCCTCTTACTAGAGATAATGAATCACCCAGATCATGTAATACTGTATATCCTCTTAACCAGGACAAGTGGTGAGAGATGATAAAATAGTTCGCTGGATGCAGTCTATAGCCCTCTGAAGTATATTTTTTGGTCAACAACACGTAGGTTAGCGTGATATGATTTATATCCAACCGGCACTGGAGGCGGAGCCCTTCAGGTGGTTAGTGCTTCTCACACAATCTGGTAGATACTAAGATACTATGGGAGTTCAGTAAGTGTGGTGATTCACCGTTTCTCAATCTAAATTTCTATTAGCGGATGAGAAAGGGCCCACCAATTTTATCGGAGAGTTACGTTCACATATATTTCGGGGCTATTTTACATACCACAATCGACATGGGACCGATTGATATACTTCCCCTCTGAAGGAAGTTGTGCTACGGAATGTTATCGCTCAAGAAAAACCGTCAACCTCAGCTGGTTTTGAACCCATGTACATCGGTTCCTGAGGTGAACACCTTACCCCAAGACCACCAAGGTCAACCTCCTCAGTTTATTGAAGGTTTTAGATGGCATCTGTAGCGCAGCTTACTTCATTTAAACCTAGTAAAATGGTAGGAATTGAATTGGAACACTAAATATACTTTTGACAATATACAGAGCTTTTTTGTTTTGTTTTTGTTTTTTCACTTAGTATTAAATTCATACGTCTGGACTATCCACAGTTAATAACACATACAACCTCTCCAGTGACCGAATGGTTTAAGGTGTCTCTCTTGTGTTGGACTGGCCTGCTGAAGATGTGGGGGATCAGGGATCGAATCTTAGTCGGGTCAACCTAGGGTTATTTTTCCTAAATGGTCTCCCCCCTCTCTTTCCACTCAAGTGCTGGTAGCTTACGTGTAAAATGCCTCCTGCCTCATCCCTACCCCATTAGGGTAGCTATGCTTGTCAACCTCTATCGTCTTGGGGTAAAATGCTTGACTCAGAACCCGATGTTAATGGGTTCAAATGGGTTCAGATATGGTTGACGGATTTTTCTTGAGCGATAAAAATTGTTTAGCGCAACTTCCTTTGGAGAAGTAAAGCCGTCGGTCCCATATCGATTGTTTTGTGGCAAGTAAAATAACCCTGAAAGGTATACCCATTCGATCTAACTCATAAAAATTCAGTGTCGAAGGCAACGGGGAACTACCACGCTTCCTGAACTCACATAATACATGGGATATCTACCAGATTGTGCAGGCAGAACTAACCAGCCGAAGAGGTGAGTGGATGCCCAACTCCTGATGGATAAAAATATCATCAAACCAACCTTGAAGTTGTTGACTTGAGGAGAATATATGAGTATATCCCGAGCAGGTATTAGGACACACATATAGGCTAGGTATGAGTAAGGTAGAATTTAGAGACAATGTACCCATATTCCGTTGGAGGGAGAGTGACTTACCCTCAATACCATTGGCTGAGACTAGAGTCCTAACCTTTTTATCACTGGTAATCCAGAACATAGTGAGATGGACGCCTTTGACCTTTCGACCTTTGATTTGGGATAAAAACGTGTTATTACTATTGAGAGAGAAAGATCAGTTTCTTAGAGCTTTAGTTAATATTTACTATAAATGCTTATTTAGCACCGCAACTTACTACCCGTTTGGGTTATACGCTTATGTACTAATTGTGCTGATGGTTTTATGGTTTAGGATGGCTATACTTATAGGTAGTATACCCATATTTTCGTGGAGGAAGAGTGGGAAAACATATTGGAGAAACCACCCTCAGTGCATCCGACCGAGATTCGAACCTCGATCTCCTCGTCCTCGACAGTCGAGCTCAACACGACTAGCGCGTTAGCCAACTACGCCACCGAGGCGGGTAATATTTTAACTGTTCATTTTCTTCATAGAGGGATTTGTGACTACTATATTCTACAGAAGTGTTCAAATAAAAAGCAAATCAAATTTAAAGTACAAGTTTAAATATGTGGTGATTTAAAAAAATCACTTGTTCATAGGTATATAACTCAAACGGATAGTAAGACATAGTGCTAAAAAAAAAGTGTTATTAACATGAGTTATTGAGGGCTTTGGTAATATTTCTGTTGAATTGGGGTTTTCGATGTTATTTAATTATTTAGTTACAAATAGACCAATATAATTAGATTTTTATTTAAAAACTAAATGTACTGATAATGAAGAATACATTTTAATTTTTTGGTTAAGTTGATAAAAGTATTAATTTTGATTGTAAAATATCAAAATTTGTAGGAATAAATGGTATTTTGAAAGAGAACTCTAATAAATATTTCTGGAACATCTCTTCAGAATTTTTTTGATTAAAATACCTAAATATTTCCACTTTTTCTACTAAACGAAGTGTACTCCTCTATTTCACTTCAAACTCAGCTGCAATATTAATTATGAAAAGAAACAGTATGTTAAAATTTAGTAAAAGTAAACGAAAAAAAAAAAGACAAAAAGCTATATATTTTTTTAATTAGCCTTTACTGCTTTAATAGTTTGCATGTTCACTGTAGCTTTGAAATTTGATAGAAGATGATATATTACTATAAATATGTTTGTACTAAACCAATACACAAAATATTATGTACCATATTTTACCAAGTAATCAAACTAACATCATTTGTTAAAAGTAACAAAACATTGTGGTGAGCCGTATGGTTATGAAACACCAGAGATATTTTTATTCGCACGTAAATTAAATATCTGGCAAATCAATCAGTGTTTTTATTAATACTTTAAGTATAAAAATAATTGTCATGTTTATTTTAAGATTTATAGCAAAATATAACTGTTTTTATCATTTTACAAGTTAATAATGGCATTAAAAATTTTAAAAGTGATTTTATTTAAAGTTAACTTCTGAAACTCACACATATCACCAATTAAGTTTTTATTAATGTACTGTACCTTGGTTATAATTTTAAAATAGGCATATCAATAAAACGAATTAGCTGCAAGGGTTCATTAACAATTTCAATTTTAAAAACTATACCATCATCTAAAAAATATAATAAATTGTCCTAAAGACACATTTAATCAAATTTGTGGGAGCTATAAAATAAACTGTTTTTAAAAATTGTATTTAGTTTTAAGTCTTTATGAAAATATTTTTGTATACTTTACCAAATAATATTGTATTTCTTACACACGAGTCTGGAAAATGTCAATCATCTCTAATCTAATATTAGTGAGTAAGCAAAATACCATTCCATCTCATGGTTTGGATAAATTCTTGAACCATAAATTAGATATAATTCCAGTTTTATGCATTCATCACTCTTGAAAAAATCAAAATTTCGTTTATTTAAACAGTATTTTTGTTTTAAAATGTGTATTTATGAATTTTGTTTTATTTTTATTACGTGCTAAAATGGTACTTTGGTCTTCATTCTTTTTGGTGTGAGGAATAATTTGCAACAACTTGTATAAGCAGTATTAGCTACCTAAGTTACACGATCCGTAGGATAGATGGTTATGACTTGTAAATTTACAAAACATAGATACTGAATAATTAAAAAAATATATTTCTTATTAGTATTTAGTAGCTACGTTATTTATTGCAAATTAAGAATAACACCTTACAGATTTTAGAAAAGTGCTCATTATTGAAACTATTATTTTATAAATACGATGAGCAATTTAAATGTTCCTGAAAGGAAGCGGCAGCCACTAAAAAGTCAGCCCATCTCTTAGCGACATCGCCTGAATGTCTCTCACAAACACCACTCAAGAATGTAATAAACGAAAAACCACTGGCCATACTTTCGAGTTTCCAAGCTTTCCCCCTTCACAAATAGTAGAGAGAACTGTAAAAGCCAGCCTCTATTTGACACAAGTTTCGACAAAATGTTTCCTTAAAATATTATTCATCTTACATGGCAATAATATAGTTCATTTAACTTAATATTTAAGGGAATATAAAATTGATATCTCGACCTATTTTTACGAAATTTTCTACTGATAACTTAACCAGTAACAGTTTTTAAATGTGTTAAGTCTTTATTAAAGCTCAAACAAATTTAAGATTTAGGTTTTTTTTAAATATAATTTATAATGGCTCTAAAATATTTAACTATATCTTCAGCAACATGCAATGTTCAAGACCATAAAGATTTTATTCCTCCACCCGTTGCCTAACCAGCGTTGGAAGCTTTGCCAGTTCAAATCCTTTTCGGATAGAGGATATTATTTCTACCATGGTGTGATAACGTATGTGGTGCAAGAGATTCTTCATACAATGTAACCAAACATCAGAATAGTGGCTATATTACTGAGATATATATATATATACTTGTATGTACCTTTATTTTGATACTATTTCAATAGAAATTAATGCTGTTATTTTAATATCAACTTAACCCCGTATCATATACCATATACGGCCTTACATACAATGTATCCAAGGTCGTAGGAAGGATGAAATTTTAAAGGACACAAACCTCTAGCTGCTAAGAGTAATGAACTGGTTTGACGCTTGAATATTAAATACGTTTATAGTATATTTAGAGTTTTTTATGGACAATAAGGGGAAGAGTTTTGTAATTTAAGAGGTATAAATTGTTTATTTTGCGCATATAATCATATATTTAAGTAGTTTAATCTCTTAAATATACAAAATGTATGTTTTACTATTTAGATCGTGAATAAAAACTTAAGGAAATTGTAATCAAAAGTATTTTTAGTTTGAAAACTATAATATTATTGGCTGATTAGATTTTAACTGAAAGGCTATTTTTTTAATGTCTTATAAATGAATGATGTTATGAAATATTAGCTTTCTTCGTAACTAATAAATGGACTTGTTTAAAATAAATGAATGATATTATGAAATATTAGCCTTCTTCGTAACTAATAAATGGACTTGTTTAAAATAAATTTGTTTCTCATCACCAGCTCTATGGTACGGTTAAAGACACGCTCTGGAAGCTTTCCAGTTCGAGTCCCAGTAATTTCAGAGTCATATTGTTCTAACAAGGGATGACATTTTACGCGGTCCCAGGTATTAATAATCCTTAACTTGATAAGAGTCTCAAGAACAATAATGCACTTAATTATCATATCGTGGCTACTAATTAATTACACTCTTCTTGTACTTTATCTTTTTTGTGGTTCTAACATCAAATAATGAAATTAGATTTTTTTTTAAGTAAAGTATTTTTGGGGGGAATTTGAACCTCGTAACACCCAAAATCCCTACCCACAGTATTTAATATGGCGAAGCTATTATTTATGTAATTTCTTCCATCTTAAAAATGAGGGAATTTTAATATGTTTATTAAAATTATCTGTGATCTGGAGGAAAAGTAGACCAGGGCGAATGTCATTAGTTCATATAAGATGCATGTCACTGATATTATTTATTTTACTATTATCTTTAAGTTTTCTTAGTATAACCTAAAACTTTATTTAATTTAATATCATACTAATAATTATTACAATAAAAACAGTGTGATCAGAAGTTGATGTTGATGATCACACAGAAGTGAGAGTTAAGTTAGGTTTTGTAGACACACACTCAAATAAAACGTGAAGTGCTAGGACACTGATTTGCACAGTGTTCTTCCATACACTTATGTTATTGAAGTAGTAATTACTATAAACATCGACTCTATTTTTTAAATTCATAAATAGATTTATCATAATTTTATATTAATTTCATAAATTTATTGGGTCAGCCTGTATAGTGATGTCGAGTTTGATGTGCCAATTGTTTGAACTTTCACATTTCTCGTCTCAAATCTTGTGTTTATTTGTAACTGTACGAATTTGATCATTGCATTCCTTTGAACCTCTTTGAATGTTCCCGTTTATTAATCTTAAATCCGAATATTGTCTTCTTATTAGATCCAACCGTAAATGATTGAGGACATTCGATAAAAATAGTATTGGCCCAGCCTTTGTGCTCTATACACGTAGAAAACTAACTGCTCAACATGCATACTGAACACATATATTTTCTGTTGAATTGTCTGACGTATTTTAATCAAAAAGTTAAGAAAAATTACTAATAAAACGAAATAAAATACAACACTCCTCCAGTTCGTAGGAATGTTACAATATTCGTCCCAAGAAATGTTTGTTGTAGTTGTATTAAAAAGTGCTATATTAAAAATAGTCTTGCCGTGTCTGATGTGCCATGTTGTCGTGAGACCGTGTTAGAAAGTATCATGATATGCGTACTATCAGAACGGGTAGTAACACCCGTGTTGGCGGAACTAGGGACTGGGGGGACATAGGGGGCATTTTCCTTCCAAGAAAGAATTTTCTCCACCCTCCTGGAATAAATTTGCCTCCCCTCTCTTGGATATATTTCAAATCCTCTGATCTTATAGAATACGAAGCTGAAAGATGACTTAAACCAAACTCCAAATGACGTATTCAATTTTCAAAATGTTGCCGAAGAATATAATTTCAAATAGCTTATAAAAACAATGTAATTTTCAAAAATTAGCAAGGAGGACCAAACAAAGTAGCTTTTAGTGACATCCAATTTTCAAACATTTACAGAGCAAGGAAAGAGGAAGGGGTGTAATACAAAGCCCTAAAAAAATCTTTTTTTTCTTACCCTTTTGGTTATTAGTATTTAAATAACTAATTTCATTATAATTGATTCTGAGACACTTATAATATTTGCGAGTGGACCAAGTTGATAGTGAGATTCAGGATACAAAACCAACAATACAAAAACAGATTAATAATAGCTTAGTTTAAGAGAAAACTAGTTATCATAAGAAATTGCTCGGAAAAAGAGGGTAGAATTTTATGTAAAATAAAATATTGGTTCTTGTAATCCAAATATTATATTAATCAAACTAAACTAATTTTATATTAACTTGTTGGCTAAATAGGCCGAGAATCAAATAGGAGCTATTATTTATGCTTTTTAGTGAGGAATTCTCCATCTAGATATCATATTCTGAAAATTGAAAAACGACACCTGGACACGGGAATTAAACCCGGGACCTTAGGCTTAGTACGCCAATACTCTAACCACTGAACTATCCAGGAATCATCCCATGCCCAGGGTCATTCTTCACTCATATTTTAAGGCTGAGTCTATGATGGACGTGTGGAAATCGTGGCTGTGTTATCTGATAGCTCGTGATCTTAATAAAATCACACATTTGTAGCCGACGATTTACGCACGTCCATCATAGATCTGCCTTAAAATATGAGTGAAGAATGGCCCTAGGGCACGGGACGATTCCTGGATACTCAGTGGTTAGAGCATTTGGTGTACTAAGACAAAGGTACCGGGCTCGATTCACGTGTCCAGGTGTCGTTTTTTCAATTTTCAGAATATAAATAGGTCAAGCTTCACAAACATGTACTAATATCTACTTGATATGCCCAAGACAACAATAAGTCTAAGAGTAAAACACACCCAACCGAAAATGTTGAGAAAGTCAGCAGTCAATAATGGTTGTGGTGTGTGTGTATCCAATAAGGTGTAACAATAGTGGGTGGAGTCCACAATAAGTAACTCTTTTTCTTGACCACGTACAAGGTGAATCACACTTGTACCATCAGTATTCCCTTGTTATCTCCAACAATACAGGGTGTTTCCGTGACCTGGGATTGACTGATCTCTGTTAAGACCCTCTTCAACAAAATGGCGACTAAATTCTTAAAGCCAGCCTCTACTCAACTAATGAGATCCTGGTTCTTTTCTTCTACCATCGCCCTGTGGTACTAACCTGAATGTTTGTTTCAGGGGTATATATGGATTGTATTATGGTTAAGTACCACAACATTCTTTAACATCAAATCCTTCTTGAAGCGGTTTAAAGTATTTGTAAACATAGCATGGGTTGTATGTACTATGAATTTATAAAAACTCCTCCAATAAGCCATTAATCTAAGCATTGAGGATGAATCATCTATACACTTTTATTAATAATGCTTTTCACCCGTTTCGGTGGCCGCATATTCTAAGGCGTTACTCTCGCATTAGACTAGACTGTCATGACGGGGAGATCAAGGTTTGAATCTCGGTCGGGTGTAGCCAACTAAAGGTAGTTTTTCCAAAATGGTTCTATATTCTTCTTCAACACTTCCTATAAATATAACCTTGCTCTCGAGGCAAAGGTTCGAATCTTGGCTCAGTGAACTGAGGGTGGTTTTTAACAAGTGATTTATTTTTTGTGGTTCTCACATCCACTCTCCACGCTAATGGTGATTCTTATTTGTAAAGGCCTACTTTGATTATAATATTTAAGTATTTAAACATATCAGTTTTACAATATATATATAATTTATGGTTTTACGAATTAAATCAGGCCATTAGTAGCAAGTGTGCTAAACCTATTGATATTTTTAAAAAAAGTCAAATATTATGTCAAATTGAGAAGTTCTCCTAGCACTCAATGAACCAACATAAAAAAAATAATGCCCAGCGCCTGTAAACTAGACTGTTCCGGCTCGAGCGTGCGCTCAGGTCTGGCCAACTCTCATTACGACCAATGTGTTTCATTTTATTTTTTAGTCGCTCACTTGCCCAGCCTGGCCGTACACTTACTATAGTCTTCATTATTGAAAAACTTGCTGCAGGAGAACAGGCCCAATCATTTCATTTATTGGCCTATACTGTATAATTTGTATAATTACATTGTTATGGTATACTGTCTCTAAATAATTATTGTAAAATTAAAGTTTTACTATATATAACCATTAAGATCATAATCAAATTTTTAAACTGCTTGCAGACTGTTAAGTTTGTTGCAGTATGAAGGTTGACGGATATGTTTATCGCATTATGAAGGCTTACTCGCTCTGTCAGTTGCATTAAGAAGGTTGGGGAAAGCAACAATAGAATTAAAAAACAAAAAAATTAAAACCAAAACTCTTTTGGCCTGAAAATGTTTGGCCCGAAATCATTTAACCTCAAGTCATTTGGCCTACAACTATTTGACCTAAGAATGAGTGTCACCAAAAGTCAGAAAGCCTATGGTTATTTGACCTGAAATGACTTTCAAATAAAAAAATGTTGACTTTGTTAAGTTCCCAAAAAGTCAGATTGCCTAAAAATTAAATTTTCAGAAAATCAGTTGGCTTAAGTCATTTAGCATAAATTCGTTTGGCATAGTATCCTTTGGCTTAAATTATTTGGTTTAATCATAAATATAATATCAAGACTTTAGTAAAAAAATATATAATAATTTTATATCAATGGGCATTGTGATATTGGGTTCATATGCAGAACTTGGCCTTTTTCATACGCCGTTGTAATTAAAATTTAGGAATAGCACCAAAAAGATTATTTTAGATAATTAACATTGTTTTAATGATTATTTTGCTTCTAGGATTTTTATCAAAGAAGTATTTTAAGATAAAGTTAAATTTATTTTATTATTCAATATTAATAAGTAGGAAGAACGAATTCAGGAATGTCATTATCCTGATTAAATCTCACATTACTTGTTATATCTATATTAAGATTAAGCAACTAACAGTAGGTACATTCCGGAGATAACCAAATTTTTAACTTTATATTTTAAGCAAAATTACTTTTGGTCAACAGACTTCCGGTTAATTGACTCCTAGTGAAATTAAGTTTTATGCCACATGTCTCAAAATACAATGGTGTGTGTAGTTTCCTACAACTACTTCCTTATTTTGTACAAGCTTATACTCAATTTCGCCCTTCACCTACAACCACCCTTTATCATTTCAATAAAAAAGAGGGGAGTGAAAACTACGAAACTTCTTAACCCAAAGTAAAGAGGAAAGCTCGCTGCTCTTTCTCAGATATCTTAAGATTTTTCGTTATGAGTCTATTAAAAAATAATGTATTTGTAAGAGAAACACTAAGTAAATCTATTGGCCTTTTCATCAATCGTAGTCTCCAAAAATATGCTTAAAAGGTCTATAAAAATGTGCTAATGTTATAACTTTCATACTTTTCTTCATATAAATAAAACTCATCATATAGGTTTGTCAAAGAAAAAGAGCCCTGTTGGAATATTTCGACTTTATTTTGGAATGAGACTTATTTTGAAATAACGTATCGTATATTTAGATATTGAACGTTTGCGTGGTAATTTCTCGTTTACCGAGGCGGGCCCCTTAAGCTTGTGTCTTCTATTCCCCACTATTTCTTCCAGATTGAGAATTCTACTGGAAAAGTGTATGCGTTTGGAGGAATATATTTTTAAAACTCAAAACGCAAGGAGGTCATTATCAATTATGTTAATATCAATACAAGTGCTGAAAAGAATTTTATGGAAGGCCAAAAACAAGCTTTTTATTTTGTCAAACGAGTCCTTATCTCTGAAATCATGTTGTCTACAAAATGGATGTAAAATGAGCGTCTGGAATACTCTTTTTATGTGGTCTTTGGCATATTCTTCCTTCCAAACTGTCTAAAATTGCGTCTCGTAGTTATATGTAAGGAACATTCACTTAGGTCGATATTTGCAGGGGATGGAGGGTGGAGGGTTATTTGATCCCGTAATCCCCCCTTTAAATAAGCTCCTGAATCCCGCATGTTAAATTGATCCCATAATCCCCCCTTTAAGTATGCCCCTGAGTCCCACATGTTAAATTATAATAAAATTAAATAATTGTTGAGTTTTTCTTGTAATTCAACATAACAGTCTCATGATTTATTTCAACCAAACCGTACTTCTTAATAATAAACATAATTTTTAATCAATACAACCTTGGCAACGTTAAACGTCTTTTATAGAGTTTCTTACACAAAGCGAGTTTACTATCCTTATTTTGAAGAGTTTGTTTATGTAAATATTTGTGCATGTGAATAATTAAAACTAACAAGTAGTTAGACAATGTAGGAACTGAATTTTCAATTTTAGAGTCATATTAATTTATAGAAAAACTTTTTCTTGGCCATAATAAATAAAATTTTGCTTCAGTACTGTAATTTGCACCAGCTCTTAAGTTACTTGAACCTACATGCCATGCGGGCTCAAGGAACCAGCCATAGTGCAAAGGTAGCAAGACAAAGAATTAGAAAAGGAAATAACCAGGGATATTTATTTGACCTACACTCAAATATACCAAGCCCAAGTACCAAGACCTAGTTACCTTAACTTTCAATAAATAATGTATTTGACTATCGACGTTGAGGGAGTTAGGATTTTGCTTAGTATAAATATAAAGAATGACATGAAGTTAGCATTGACCTGAAAGCCGTTTTATTATCAAATTATAAAATAAGACTCAAAGGTAAACAATGCAATTTTAATTAATTGCAGACAATGCACAATATTAGATAAATTCAATAATACTTGTCAGGATGCAATATATGTACTTAAGTATACAAAACAATATTAAATGAATGTGATCAATACGCATTTATCTAAATTATAGATTATTCATTGCTAGGAAGCATTATAAGTACAAATGTAAACAAACGTAAACGAAGTTATTTATTGCGAACAATATGCAAATTTGATTATAAGTAAGGAAACAACCTATCATCTACACAATTTTACACCTTAATTTAATGTTGATTAGAAACATGTTTATTCTCTTCTACCAACCCGTTGGGGGGAGGGAGGGACTTATACATGAAAATAATCAATTACTTTCTACCCTACTGCTAAGTATACAATTAACTTCTAACATAATTGAGTTATTGTATGCATTTCCCGTTAACTTTAAACATGAAAATGTGATACTAAACATCGTAAGTTAAGATTTAATTCAAATGTAAGTACATACCAAAAGAATGAAAGTAAAAAATAGCACACAAATGTAAAACTAAACAATTTTAAATTGTTAACAAACCATTCGAACACGAACCAAAAAGGTTTAAGACCTAAAGATGTTAGTTTCCAAAAAAGTCCTAATTCCAATAGAAATTAAATTTTGTAAAAATAAATAAGTCGAAATATATTTGTTGGTTTTTTGCAATAAAAAGGCACTTTTGGTTTCACAATTATTAGAGTTTATTCAAAACGTTGTTTAGCGATAGGAAGCGATACATTTTAGTTTGTGTGGTTGTTTACTTACAGTTGCCTTAGGGATTTTGATTTAACCATTGTTGGGATGCTGTTTCTTAAGAGTAAATCCAGCATTATTCAAGTAAGGTGCTGCGTTAGCAAAGGATGAGAGATAAAAATTAAAAGTTATCAAATAATATAAAAAGATGTTAAAATACATCAACACTCTCCCTTATTTTATAACTTGTAAACTCCCATTTTGTTACATAAAAATTTAAAACGAACTGAAAACAATGGTTTTGTAAAAATGTCTGCGAGCTGATTTTGAGTGTCAACTTTTAAAATGTTGATTTCCCCATCGGTGACCAATTCGCGAACAAAGAAGTGTCTGATCCGAATGTGTTTTGTTCTTCGATGAAACTCAGGATTTTGTGCAAGCCGGATGGCTGCTTCGTTGTCAACTTGCAGAGTAGGTGTCGACTTCCGTCATATTTGCGGTTAAAACGATCAACGCATGGCTGTCTGCCTTATTAAAAGCGTCGAGCGATGTCTGGTACTCCGCTCTTTGTGCCGCGGTCGCTTCATCAGACAACGCCCTTGGTTTGACTAACCTGCCTTCAATTACGTCTGTCGCTCCGGGGATACCTCGTAAACAAATGCTCAGTTTGTATCGCCATGTATTCCAGTTTCCTTTTCCTTCCAGAAGTCCAACGTTGATAATCTTCGTCGAGTCCATTGTGAGCGTGGCGGCGTCGTCCTAACCTCAAAATGTCTCGTCGGATTTTCTCCAAAAATATCGCACCAAGTGAATTTATTTTAACAAAATCAATCACGCACTAATGTCGTTACGTGCTTGAGCCCATAACCTGTTGGTTTTTTGCAATAAAAAGGCACTTTTGGTTTCACAATTATTAGAGTTTATTCAAAACGTTGTTTAGCGATAGGAAGCGATACATTTTAGTTTGTGTGGTTGTTTACTTACAGTTGCCTTAGGGATTTTGATTTAACCATTGTTGGGATGCTGTTTCTTAAGAGTAAATCCAGCATTATTCAAGTAAGGTGCTGCGTTAGCAAAGGATGAGAGATAAAAATTAAAAGTTATCAAATAATATAAAAAGATGTTAAAATACATCAACAATATTCATATTTAAGCCCTACATAATTTTGAATAGATATAGATGATGCCTGGTTTTCAAATAAGATAATTCATATAAAAAATCAATCTTCACCAAAATAACAATTACTTATATGTTGGTAAGTCCCTAATTCCTATCAGCATCAAAGAGTGAAGTTCTATTCTGGGTACTAGCTTATATTTGAATTTGATCAGTAGGGGAAAATGGTAGAGAGATATCACATGACCAATTAACTCATCATCAACAAGTCAGAAATTGCCATCTCGTCTACGCCTGCGCACAACGTCGCGAGGATAATGATGGGAGGCAGGGGAATACGCACAATATAACTCGCTCCTTTCCCCAAGCTTTAGCGCCTGCGCAGCGTCTTGAACTCAGGGATAACGTACTAGCGAACAGGGGTCACATGGCACTTCGTGACTTCATTCTTGTTTCTTGCCAAACTCGAAAGATAATTTGTGATCAGTGTTGACGTGCGTGGAGTGTCCATGATTAGGCGGTGACTTCCCGGTTGAATGCGGTAATTGTGTATTCACTTTTTTAAGGTGGTGGAGGTTGATGTCTATGTTTGGTTGTAGCCACGTTACAGTACAAACATAGAGTTTAATTGTATTCCCATGGTGATATCAACAGTTGTTTAATATCTGTAATATCCCTTATGAGCAAAGTGTTATTAGATAACAAACATTTTAAATGAAGAGAAATGTTGTCATTAAATTCCAGGACACCCTTGACATTTATCAAAGAATTGTTGAGATAACCACGTAAAGAAAATTAAACTTTATATTTGTGAGAAGAAATATTTTATTTATTTTGACTAAACAAGTGTTTTGATATAAAAACTGCAAAAACATTGACCTTTTCTCGCCTTCATTTCATCCCCACCTCAAAGATCTTTAAACAGGTTTGTTTTTGTGTTGCGTGCTGAAATAAACATAGTATTTATAGTTTGTATTTTATTCTAATTTTAATATAAATAGGGGAAACCCATGAAATGTTTATTTAATTCATTATAGGTCAGTTTTAAACCTGGCTCAATATCCTCAATTTACGTCGTTCTCTCCGCATTGTACAAGGTGGTGATGTATGTGATGACAATCCATGTCAGTAATTAAGTTTAGCTCTCCTAAAAACACTGTGTGTATTTGTTTATAATTTGTTCGTATTGTTAAAACTACTCTTCAATAATGTCAAATTAATTCTGACTTAGTTGTTTGTATGTTAAACACATTTTCACCTTGAAGCTTGATATCCCCTGACCTATATTGTCACATTTAGCTATTATTTTATTTTATTCTGAACTAGTACAGACAATTTTACCAAATCTATTTGTGTGCATCTGTAACAAGGACTTTTATGTTATTTGATAATTTCACTCGTATAGTTGAGCTTTGGCATATCTGGATTCATCCAATAATCACCAGAACTAAGGGGACTTTCAAGTATTACGTAAGAACTTTAGGGGGAGATGGGATTCAAGCTTTGCTTATTTTTGCTGACAAGGTGGGAGGGGGTCAGAACAAAGCTTACGTAAGACAGAGAAAGACGGGCAAAATTGAGGGAGGGCGTATTGCAAGCCGCTTGGAATTCGGGCAGCAATGAAGAAGCTGACTGGCTAAATGAGGAAGACGTGGAGAAACCTATAGAGGTAAGCCAAAGCTTGAGTGATCTAGCCCCCCCCCCTCCCAAATAGAAACATAATAATTGAAAGTGTTGAGACGTGGATTGAAGGACCTTGGTCATTGGATTATGTGGAGTTTAGGGTGGTATTTTTTTTTATAAATATACTAAACTAACTTCAAATTAAACTTCAACTTCACTAACTTCAATTAAAAGTTAATTAAAATTTTAAACTTTTATAATGTTCTAACTTGTTTTAATTTCACGTGTTCAATAAATTTAAATTCATTGTTTACCAGTGTCAATTATTTCGCAATATTAAAATACACTTCTATGTTAATAATCACCAGCAATTTATAAATTTATTTAATTTTTAATTTTTTTATCATACCTGTTCAGGCTATAGGTAAAAGTGCATGAAAAAAAGATTGGTTATTCCTGTAAGCAAATGAAAAAAAGTTGACTAATCTTACGTAAGCAAGAACGGGGGTCATGCATTTGCTTAATTTTGCTTACAAGGGGAAAGGAGGGATTAAAAATGTCCAAAAATGTGCTTAAGTAATACTTAAACGCCCCTAATTTTACTACCCACTTCAGTGGCCACGTGGTCTAACGCGCTACTCACAGGTTAGACTATACTGCCAAAGATCGGGAGATCAGAGTTCGATTCCGGTTGGGTTCACTGATGGTGGTTTTCCTAAATTATTTCCCACTCTTCCTCTACGCAAATGTTGGTATATTTTCTTTAGTTAAAAATCTTTTTTATCTCAAACCCATTAGTATAATAATTAGTACATAGGCGTATAAACCGAACGGGTAGTAGGACGCGGTGGTAAAAAAACAACTAATTTTGTTGAGCAGAACATTGCATCGTGTAATAAGGAAGACTGGATATAACTAGTCCTATATAGGGTATAGGTGGTGTAATACAGGAGACTGGATATAACTAGTCCTATATAGGGTATAGGTGGTGTAATAGGGGAGACTGGATGTAACTAGTCCTATATAGGGTATAGGTGGTGTAATAGGGGAGACTGGATATAACTAGTCCTATATAGGGTATAGGTGGTGTAATAGGGGAGACTGGATAGAACTAGTCCTATATAGGGTATAGGTGGTGTAATAGGGGAGACTGGATGTAACTAGTCCTATATAGGGTATAGGTGGTGTAATAGGGGAGACTGGATGTAACTAGTCCTATATAGGGTATAGGTGGTGTAATAGGGGAGACTGGATATAACTAGTCCTATATAGGGTATAGGTGGTGTAATAGGGGAGACTGGATATAACTAGTCCTATATAGGGTATAGGTGGTGTAATAGGGGAGACTGGATGTAACTAGTCCTATATAGGGTATAGGTGGTGTAATAGGGGAGACTGGATATAACTAGTCCTATATAGGGTATAGGTGGTGTAATAGGGGAGACTGGATATAACTAGTCCTATATAGGGTATAGGTGGTGTAATAGGGGAGACTGGATGTAACTAGTCCTATATAGGGTATAGGTGGTGTAATAGGGGAGACTGGATATAACTAGTCCTATATAGGGTATAGGTGGTGTAATAGGGGAGACTGGATAGAACTAGTCCTATATAGGGTATAGGTGGTGTAATAGGGGAGACTGGATATAACTAGTCCTATATAGGGTATAGGTGGTGTAATAGGGGAGACTGGATGTAACTAGTCCTATATAGGGTATAGGTGGTGTAATAGGGGAGACTGGATGTAACTAGTCCTATATAGGGTATAGGTGGTGTAATAGGGGAGACTGGATGTAACTAGTCCTATATAGGGTATAGGTGGTGTAATAGGGGAGACTGGATAGAACTAGTCCTATATAGGGTATAGGTGGTGTAATAGGGGAGACTGGATAGAACTAGTCCTATATAGGGTATAGGTGGTGTAATAGGGGAGACTGGATAGAACTAGTCCTATATAGGGTATAGTGGTGTAATAGGGGAGACTGGATAGAACTAGTCCTATATAGGGTATAGGTGGTGTTATAGGGGAGACTGGATAGAACTATACCTATATAGGGTATAGGTGGTGTAATAGGGGAGACTGGATAGAACTAGTCCTATATAGGGTATAGGTGGTGTAATAGGGGAGACTGGATATAACTAGTCCTATATAGGGTATAGGTGGTGTAATAGGGGAGACTGGATATAACTAGTCCTATATAGGGTATAGGTGGTGTAATAGGGGAGACTGGATAGAACTAGTCCTATATAGGGTATAGGTGGTGTAATAGGGGAGACTGGATAGAACTATACCTATATAGGGTATAGGTGGTGTAATAGGGGAGACTGGATAGAACTAGTCCTATATAGGGTATAGGTGGTGTAATAGGGGAGACTGGATGTAACTAGTCCTATATAGGGTATAGGTGGTGTAATAGAGGAGACTGGATAGAACTAGCCCTATATAGGGTATAGGTGGTGTAATTCTATGTTCGAGCTTCTAATAATATAGATTAAGAATATTGCATTATTTACGTTATACTCACATAATCCCAAGTGTTGTATGTGCTTTAAATATTGACATTTTAGTTTTTGTCAGTCTTGATATCATGAAACGATCTGCTGTAGTCCACTAAGTTTTAAACTGTACAAATGATTTATCAAGCATACAAAGTACGTACACAATATGTCTAGCACATTAAGTGTGAGCTTAATGCAGTAAATACAGCCTTTATTAGAACCCCGACCTCCAGTATATCAGCAAGCAAGACAAGACAAGCTTGGCGTTCACTCCGTGTGCTCATCGATGAGGGAACCCTATTTTGAAATACGAGTCACTATCACCTCACATTCTCCCACTCCTACAGATAAAATATTTCGACTTATTTGTGATGTGAGCCAGATTCTGCCTGGAGTGGTTGAGCAGTATCTGTATCACAACGCCCTCGACCACGGTTGAGACCAGACTTGTTCTAAACGGGGGTTACCCTTGGTTCCAGGTGCGCATCTTCGGTACAATCCTGCGCTCGTGGTTGCGGAGGAGTCAGGGGCTGCTACCACTCTGGGAACAAGTGGTGACCTCGACCCTGTCTGTGTACGACACAATACGTCAGGAATTGTTGCCAACCCCTGCCAAGACCCACTACACCTTCAACCTGAGAGATCTGTCCAAGGTGTTCCAGGGGATGTTGATGTTCAATCCGGAACCTCTGCAGGTAGTACAGCGACCATCATACTTCTCTGGAGGGGCTGTAACTACTAAATGAGTATATATGGCTGGTTTGTACTTACAAGCCGGGGCCACACATCTAGGAAACTCCTAATCACTTAAAGTGCCGGTATATGGTAACATGAGTCACTAAGTATAATACAAATAATCGTTTTAATACAGAGACTATTTTAGATAATATACAATCGTATATTATGTCCTACGTGGTTGTTATGACCACTTAAAACATTAAATTCTACTGGTATGGGCATAAATACTAATTCTAAGTGAACAGGCAATAATGAAATTGGAACTCTAATGTATAAATAAAAATGAAATCTTCCAGTTTATTTGTGTAAATAATACAGTTGGTAATAGTTTATATTCACAAAACTGATGATTTTACATTTAGCTGAAGAAATAGTTTCTAGACAAAACCAAGAAACTACATACACGGTAGATATACAATTTCAATGCTCGCAAATCAGGTTAGAAAACATTCTGGCCACCATGAGGCTCACTCACTGCGACTTGTTAAAACAGTCACTCAGAGTTGATTTAATAGTTTTATTTTAGTTTAAAGCAGTTACGGATTGCGGCAGCCCATCACAAACCTACGCCATAGGATATTTACCTCCCTGGGCCTAGTCCTACAATACTATACAGTATACATCAAGGATGTTAAACCTGCAGAAACGGACTTCATCATCAATCAACATACAATTCGACCTGATTCTCCTATTTATTAAAGTCGTAGAACTACACCATTAGGGAATGTACTTTGTCATATTTCATTTTATGAGATACAAAACCTTTCACAGAGGGTCCAATTTTTTTCAAGAAAACTGGGTAGTAACTTCAAAAATTTAAGGGGGGAAAATAGAGAGAATAATCATACTGTTTTGTTGTTTTTCTGTAAAAATAAATTGTCAAAACAAAGTTTATTTTCTTAAAATATTGAAAAAAATTAAAAAAATAGATCCCTTCAGTGTTTTAGATGTTAAATACTATCCTTAAGATCAGATGAGTTTTACACGTCAGGTCTAAGCCAAGAGTCGTATTCATAATCGAGACACGGAGTTCAGATAATCCACCATTCAACCTGAACAGCTTGCTATTCGTCTACTGCTAGATTGATTGACTCCAAGACTAGAATATAAATATGACCCAGCCTGTGTTCAAACCAGCTACCTGTATAAGGTTATGGGCATCTTATTATCCGTCTAGGATATCCACATATTTAAACCAATATGCTATTAAAGAGAGAACAAAATTCAGAAGAAATTTAAACATATTTACTTAGAAGGTGAGTGGAAACATTAATAATAAATATATCAAATTAAAAACCCTGCCGATAATTGAACCCCAACATCCCCATCAACAAGATAATGACAGCGACGCCTTTATCTGAGTGCCCACAGGTGTGGATGAAGTCCTACATTCCCTTAAAAGCACAAGCACATAAACATATATTTTTAATTACAACTGAATGATTTGGCAAAGTCTTCTCTGGTACATGAATGGTATTTCAAGTTGATGTCCAAACACTGTAACCTATCTTTCCCTGGCACTCAGTTGTCCAGATTATTCCTGTTGTCAATCAAAAAATAAATTATAAACTCAAAATCTGGCCGCAGTCATTAATAGCGATCTGTTGGGGGGTTTGTTTCTCTAAGCCATTGATATATTATATTAATATTCATGTCATGGGGAAAAAAAACTGGACTTGGGTCGTACATGAATAAATTAGTGGTAGAATAATTTCAGTGGCCTAACGCGTTACTCTCACAGTAGACTAGACTGTCGATGGCAGGCAAATCATACTAATCCCTAAAATATTAGCGTAATTAATAAATTTAAGCCTATAGCTCGAACGGGTATTAAGATGCGATGCTAATAAATAAAATAAACATTTCAGCTATGAACACCGTGCCTAGGTGAGCCTTTACCATTTGTAATAAAATATATTAATGGTCAACCTTCGTTATCTTGATAATCAATAAAACCAAATTAGTTTGATTGTGTATTTGTATGAGATGATTAATGAATATTTCAAGCTTTTCCTATTATTATTTTAGGTGTGCACTTTATGAACCGAATGATTATACTAGCACACGACTTATAAACTAACTTATATGCCCGCCAGACAGAGAGAAATTACATTCAGGTCCAGTCACCTGTATGTAGACTATTAGCCGCTCTGTTGGCACAGAACGTTGTCCAGACTACACCATAGGAGGTTGTCTGCACGCACCCGCAGAGAAATTATGGGATGATAGTCATTATAAAGTTGTAGAGCCGGGGTGAGTCTCAAACTAACTTAAGCAGAATCAACCAAACCATGTTGACCGTTGGGCTCATTCCCCCAAAGAGAAAGTTAACCAATGTACCGGTGAAAGGGGTCAACCACATTTCACCTATGAGGAATTTTTCAACCATGGCGGGAATAGAATCCGGACTCTTAATTCATTGGGCAGACAGGCTACCAACTGAGCTAATGTGTCGGGCTCTTTGAAGTTAGTGGGAACTAATTTGTTTACACGCCTGACTAACTAAATTTCCCCACGTTATATATATGCTGTGTGTGCAGATCAAACCATTATTGTATGTCGACAAATCAACATCATTAAACAAATGATATTTTAAATAATTCGTCAGTTAAATAATGTTCTCTTAATTCATAATGGTATATAATTCATTCTCTGGATAGTAAAATAATAATTGGGAGAGATGAGATATTTATCTAAGTAACTTACGGTATTCTTTAAAAAGTTTAAGTTTTTTATCTTATATTTTCAACATTGTTTTCTATTTAAGTATCCGTGAAGATAATACAAATTTTAATTATTAAAATGTAAACAGCTTCAAAGTATGTGTATGTATTTGTTGTATTCATAATAAAACTCCTAATGCAAGTATGTAATGAATTCTGGCAGGGAGAAGGATATCTGAAATTTACAAAAGTTACTATAATTTTTTTCATATATTTATAAGTCAAGTCATGTGGGCTACTGCTGTAACTGTGATACAAAATATCAATATCAATATAATATTATATTCATAATGTAGTAAAATAATAGAGATCTTTACAGGAAAAACCATATTTGTATTTTCTAAACTGTTGTTCCTACCAGAATTCTTAGACACAAGTCTAGATAACTATCTCTAGATCTCTAGCTTCTTTGGTGCTAAGTGACAGCTCACAGCTGACAGCTGACGGCTTTGAAAAGTTACCAGACCAACTTATGTATCCCTACGCCGAACCATATGATCTGCAAAAACATGTGTTTGGCAGCTGTCACTTCTGACAGTCAAAATTTAGGTCTATACATAACTGTTGACTGTCAGAAGTCAGCTGTGAACTGTCAGTCCTGTACCTATTATAAATTTGACTACCTTGCTCATTTAAATCATTCTATCGTTTTAAATGGCGCAGCAGACGCCCAGGCCTAATGATACAGAGAGCTCACTAGGATTAAAGAAGAGAAACCACACGCTTTAGTGTATGATTATGAATAAAAATACATTTAACTCAGGGTGACACACTCTATCTTTAATTTTATATATTATCGCTACTCTACCCAGCTCGCGGGCCTACTTTTCAGGATGGCTTGGCAGCGGCAAATAATTGTGGGGTTGGTTTTTATCTTGTTTATTGAAATAGATTAATTACCATACGAGTGCACAAATGTGGTGTATGTTTTAGATCTAATAGAAAGAGTTTAGAAAAAGGTCCTCGTTCTATCAATATCCCTACTCAGCAGTTCCGTGCCTTGACCTGTCGACGTTGTCACACAAAGCGTTACGCGTTTTTTTTTTTATATCATACTTTCAAGATGGTTTGGGGTGTCCTCTTTCGTACAGAACAAGGACTCAAGTTGTAGGATATTCTACTCATAAGTTAGTGTAAATTGGTAGCTGAGTGTAGAGCACTTTAAAGTTGCCCCTTAAAAACTGGCGGCTCCCTTTCCTGAAAAGGTCTAAAAACTCATTTATATACCAAATAAGAAGGGGTGTTTCCCCTAAATTACTAGTTTTGCCAATACTCCGTGTTGTGCTAGTTGGCAAAACAATCTCTGTTTCTTAAAACATTACCTGGTACAAGAACGTAGCTGCTGACTCAGGACAGATGACATTTTTATCTAAGGCTGCAAGCTACAACAGAGATAATCATTAACAAGTTTCTTTGAGTTAGGGTTCCTTCAATTTACAAATATCAACCTAAGAAGGGATTTTTGAACTGAAAACAACCCGATATCGAATAAAATTACACCCCAAAAGTGAAATATACATATATTTGCTGCCCATTCAATATCCGATTTATGTTAACATTAAATGTTTTTATATTAACTTGAGCGAGCACAAAACTAACTATTTCAAATTTTTGTGAAATTCAATTAATATGGCGAGAGCTCTGCAGTCTGATTCAAGTAGTTTAAAAAAGTGTTTTGTAAATTCTTGACAGAATTTAACCGATAAACCTGATTAAATAGGTTATTTTTATTAATTTAATTATTTTAAAAATGATTTCTAGACAAGGGAATCGAGCCCGGGACCTTTGACTTAGCACTCAAATGCTCCACGACCGAGCTGTCCATGATTAATCCCGTTTTCAGGGTCATTCTTTACTTATAGCTTAAGGATGAGTCTGTAAAGGACGTGTGGGAATTGTCAGCTGCATCTGTGGTCTGATAGCTCGCGATATCAATTGCTCGGATATAAGTAGCTGACGATTTCCACACGTCCATCACAGACTTGACCTTAAATTATGACTGAAGAATTACTCTGAGCATGGGAAGAACCCTTAATAACTCAGTGGTAATATATTCGCACACTGAGCCAAAGGTCCTGGGTTTGATTCCCGTGTCAAGTTATCATTTTTCAACCAATTTAAATGAAATTAAATGTGGTATCCTCCAAACAGACATTTCTATAATAACAAAATGATTAGCAGCTTGTGTGTGTATTCTCATAGGTAAATACCAAGAATAATCTTCTTCCTAGGATAATGTTTATAAAATATTATTTTAATCAATTATATATTTTTAAATATCTCAATATAGGCTTATTTCATTGAATTTACACTCCAATCGGTGGGCAGTGGAATAAATGTAATATTCACCTACTATTTTTTCCAGTACATAGAAATCAGGTTTTGAAAACTGGTGGGTGTTATAAGGGTGGCATTTAAATCTCGTCCTCCACGCAAATTTGGGTACATTTAATTATCCCAACTCCATTAGCACAATTAAATGCGGATATACTGGACGGTTTGGAGACGGGACGGGATGGGGGGACGGGTAAAATATCTGCGCTCACAGCTTTAGTTTGGGACCCTGACAAAATTTGAGCTATTTTGTTTACTATACAAAATTAATTTTGATAATTTATATGTAAACATATTTATAAGATAGTTAAATTTCATTAACAAACTTAAGTTAAATTATTATTTGTCAACTTTATGATAAATTAAATTTTCAAGTCAAAGCATATTAACAGACAGGGCCGTTTTAATAAAATGTGAGGCACCTCTTTGTACGACACTTTTTCAGTTTGAGCATTAATCCTTTTTAATATATTGATAGGTACTCGGTACTAATGTTACTTAGTAATTTCTCATGTTTTAAAGAATACTGAACAACCCACTAAATGACTGTAAACAAATTATTTTATCTAAAGTAAATTACTCTTTGCACCCTTACACTGATCGTAATCTGTAGATCGACAGTGGTATCACAATGGTGGCGTATTCTACTGTACTGCAGCACATTACTCGGATACCGTAAATATTAAATTATACAAAGTTAGGGTTTTCAGGAGTCTGGAATGGAATCCTATCACTGAGCGAATACTGATTGCTGTTAATTATCTGTACATTATTTGATGCGAGATTTAGAGTAGTAACTGTAATCTATTTAATAATTTAAGAGGACCGGACCGAAAAAATTGAAAAATATCAACATTTTTGTTTACAATAATTTAAATCAAGCAATTTTTTTTTGCCTTCTCAATGATATTTAACATGATTTAAATATCCAATAAGAAGTGCAAGGAAAAAACATAAACCAGATGAATGCATTGTTGTTTTGCAGAAAAGTTTCACATTATTATTAGAAGAATCAAATAAAAAGCAGTACTTCTAGCGTTTCAAATGAGCAATTAGATTAACATTAATGGGATGTCATCCTTTGGCCTTTGATCACACTTTTTAGATTGTGATAGTGGCATTGTTTGTTATACTCTTATGTTTCCTGACTGTTTGTTTACACATCATTATTGAAAGTCTTTGTTGTTTTCAATTCTATTACTTTATAAAAATGTTTTAGAGTTGAAGCTACTTTTGTTTTGTATGAAATACATTTACTGTGATAGAATTCAACGTATAAAAAGTATATTTTTCAAGAAAAGAATATCGGTGTGCCTAGGCCTAGCCTATAAATTGGACCTAGTATGTCAATACCTGTGTGTTTAGGTAAAGAAAACCCTACCGGTATATCAAAACAGAAGCTGAAAGAACTTGACCAGTACAATGGTTTCCTAAATGAACCAGATGTAAGCATGATAATTTTATCAATGTCAATATTATAAAAAGCTTTGGAGCATCCATGCACTGACATAAGTAAATACATGAACATTTAAGTTAATATTATAATATTCTTACAAATGTTTTAAAGTTAAGGTTTATCGTCATATGCACTTTACTCAAAACCAGATTTTGCCTAGCTTAGATACACTTTCCTCAGATTCTATTTATTCGAATTTATTGTAATATTTACCATACTTTTTATTATGTCACTCCTCAATTTAACACAAGGAACTTGAAAAAAAATTTAAGATGAAATATTTATTTATTTACCTCAAAAATATACTCTAAAAATTGGACTATTAAAAAAATCCACTGTGAAAAGTAAAATATATTTTCGAAAATTCCCGTGTTAAAGTATGAAAGATAGATTGAATAATAGATAGTAAGAATTTCATGCATCTATTTTGTGATAAGTATTGAGAAAAGTGTACCTAAAATTCAATTATTTAACACAGGAACGATAGGGGCGTCCTGGTCGCCTTAAGGAGGAAATGTGCCCCCGTAGAATGTGAGGCCCAGGGCAATTGCCCTTTTGCCCCCCTTTAGACGTGGCCCTGTTCATAGATAAATACCCAAAGATAAATTACCAAACCGAGAGATTTTTATCATTCGTTTCAAATCAAGCTCAAAATGTAAATTTGAAAATGAAAATAAATTAAACTAATCAAAGTCTCATAAGTACTAAATATTCTAAATATTGGCTTGCTTGTGTATGGTATATTTAGGACCTCTAGACAAAATACTCTTGACTAACTTACAAATGACTGACCAAAGATCCTCAGCAAATATTAAATAAATACAAATATTATAACGCAAATCTTGTTTGCATGTGCAACTGGACAGGAATTGTGACAATGTCAAATGAACGAATTGTATCAATCAGGAAGGTTGACTAGAATGAATCTCAAATAATGTTTATATTATAAAGCACGGGAACTTTATTAAAATTTAGTGCATGTATGATTTTGTAATGTCACAGGTACAATAAGGTACAAAATCGTTTAAATATATACTTACTTACTCCATGATACTAGAAACTGGGAAGTTCATTGCTGCACTTACAAAAGTACGCCACCTATCCCTTTCTTGAGCTAATTATATCCAGTCCACCTCATGACCCCATAGCCCTATATTCAGCTAGTTCTATCCAGTCCACCTCATGACCCCATATCCCTATATTGAGCTAGTTCTATTCAGTCCACCTCATGACCCCATATCCCTATATTGAGCTAGTTCTATTCAGTCCACCTCATTACACCATATCCCTATATTGAGCTAGTTCTATCCAGTCCACCTCATGACCCCATATCCCTATATTGAGCTAACTCTATCCAGTCCACCTCATGACCCCATATCCCTATATTGAGCTAGTTCTATCCAGTCCACCTCATGACCCCATATCCCTATATTGAGCTAGTTCTATCCAGTCCACCTCATGAACCCATATCCCTATATTGAGCTAGTTCTATCCAGTCCACCTCATTTCACCATATCCCTATATTGAGCTAGTTCTATCCAGTCCACCTCATTACACCATATCCCTATATTGAGCTAGTTCTATCCAGTCCACCTTATTACACCATATCCCTATATTGAGCTAGTTCTATCCAGTTCACCTCATTACACCATATCCCTATATTGAGCTAGTTCTATCCAGTTCACCTCATTACACCATATCCCTATATTGAGCTAGTTCTATCCAGTTCACCTCATTACACCATATCCCTATATTGAGCTAGTTCTATCCAGTTCACCTCATTACACCATATCCCTATATTGAGCTAGTTCTATCCAGTTCACCTCATTATACCATATCCCTATATTGAGCTAGTTCTATCCAGTTCACCTCATTACACCATATCCCTATATTGAGCTAGTTCTATCCAGTTCACCTCATTACACCATATCCCTATATTGAGCTAGTTCTATCCAGTTCACCTCATTACACCATATCCCTATATTGAGCTAGTTCTATCCAGTTCACCTCATTACACCATATCCCTATATTGAGCTAGTTCTATCCAGTCCACCTCATTACACCATATCTCTCTCAGGTCCATTCCAATGTTATCCTTCCATCTGCATCTAGGTCTTCCCAATGGTCTCTTCCTATTGGGTTTTCCAGTCAATACTCTGCACACTCTTATATTATTCCATTCACGCTGCTTTATATTCTGTCCTCCGTAATCTACGAGACTTGATTATCCTAACAATGTCTGGTGATGAGTACAGGGTATGTAGCTCATCATTATGTAACCTCCATTCCACCGTATCCTTATCCATTTTTGTACTAAATATCTTCCTAAGCACCTTATTTTCATAAATTAATTTGATCATGTTAGGTAAGAGACCACGTTTCACAACCAAAGAGAAAGACGGTAAAATTATTGTTTTGTATATTCTGAGTTTTACATTTCTTGAAAGCATGCGAGATGTCAACAACTTATTGACCGAGTATGCATTTCCTTACTGTATTTTTTTCCTAATTTCTAATCTAATATCGTTATTGCTGGTTAATATTGTTCCTAAATATTTAAACTCATTAACCCTGTCAAATGATATGTTGCTCAAAGTAATCTCTAATCGTTAATATAATTATACTAGTAATAATTATCTAGAGCAATAAATAACTTTTTTATTCTATCAAAATAATATTATTTAGGAAATCAATCAAATTTCAACAAATACGTCAGAATGTGGGTACAATTATAATTTAATTTTGGATAGTTTGGGTTTATATTAAATGTTTGCCTTAAAAATACGTTGTTTTACTATTATTTTTATCACCACGTCTTACTACCTGCTAAGGTTATACGCATATATGATAGTTACTCTAATAGGGTACTGATGAGGAAGGAAGTCATTTATAAGTACTCTGTCCACATTTGCGTAAAAAGAGAGTGGGAAACTATTTATGAAAAAAAATTCTAGGTATACCTGACCAGGGAACGAACCTAGGTTTTCGGTCTTCCCGTCATACCAGGCCAGTCTAGTGGGAGAGTAATGCCTGAGACCATTTGGCCAATAAAGCAGCAAAAATTAAATTATTAATTTTGTTTGAATAGTCAACATGACTAAGAATATTAAGAAATAAATTTTATTTCAGAAATGTAAACAGAGGATTATTAAAGCAGGTAAAGAGGATTTCTTTGTCAATTTCACTAATGACTAGCTCACTTAGAGTAGGTATTGTAAGTAGGAAAGTCTTTCCAATTTATGTTCTTCTTTGAGGAAAGATTTATTCTTTCTTGCTTCTGTAAAGCTTTGACTTCATTCTACAAATGGTTTACTAACTCTTTCCCCACCCAACCAACTCCTTTTTTCTCCATTTCCCATCACAGTCAAATGGGCTTGTGACCCAAGAAGTGAAGTGTTTTATTGACTCTCATCTTAAATAAAATAAATTAATCTAAGAAATACCATAATTAATAAATACGTAAAATTATAAAACCTAATTGATTTTAAGGTTGTAAAAAAATTGATTACAAAATTAACAAAATAGATAAACAAGTATAAGTTATTATATTATAAGTATAATTAAAAGTTAGTTAAGTATTACAATTAATATTACTAAGCTGGTTGTAAACATTTTATTAACAGTGAATCCGAGTCGGTTTTATATTTACTAGCGTTTAATCACACGGCCAGATGATTTCATTGTTTGGTTTTATTGTAACCAATGAAGAGAAACCCAACTCATAAAGGTGAGAAGTTACAAATTTCTTATAACCATTATGGATCCTCATTATTTCGTACCAGCCTTTACTAATGTTGAAAAGAAGCTAAGATTGCAAATATTTGTTTGGGGATTTCTCAGATAATTAATTATAATTAAGGAAATAACTTTAAAAAGCATTAAGTCCATAATGACATATTTTCCAATATCAAATCAGTACATTTTATGGTTTATAATGCTAAACAAAGTTCAAAAAAAAAAGTTAGAACATTTTGCCCATTAAGTTATTTAATCCTTTAATTTTTATCTTCAATTGTATGATCAAGAGGCTCTTCTTATTGGATGATCATAGCGTTTCTGTGACCGATTTTTTTAGGTTCTTGAAAACTTGTGTCTCCTCTTCGAATCGGTATGTAGTAAGTCTTTAGACCAAAGCTTTTTGACCTCTCTTCTCTATGATGGTTCTTTTTCATCCCCTTATTCTTTATAAAGGTTTATAGTGTCTGGCAAGACTTTTAGTAGTTTTTTCTATCCAATTTTCACCCAATCTTTGTACATCATCTTGTTATTTATAAATATTGAAAAATACTTCCCTTTGAATCACTACAGATTTTTTCTTCAAATGTTTTTCAAGAAGTTCAAAGACCCTATCTGAGAGTCAAAAGCATTGCCTTCTTACTGGATAAAACAATGCAATAAATTGTATTGAAGAGCAACGCCATTCCAAAAAATAGACCAGTGTGTAGAGCTCAGTTTCATTTTTGTTTTGTTTCCTACAAACATCACAAAACATTCTAAGCTCATCTTTTCCTTGTAAATATTATTTACCTATCAAATCTAGAAAGGCTGACTAAATTCCTGATACATAAGATAGGAGAACTGCATGTGCTAGGAGTCAATGACGTCATCAAGGGTGACGCAGGTTTAACATTAGAAGGAGATGTGTGGAGTTCGAACTCAGGACTCACGACTCTTAGGCAAGCCACTGGAAGACCAGGATCCGGGTATAGGGGAGAAGGAAAAATATGCAAATATGTGTTAAATAAAAGGTTCAACAAAAAGTCGACTTTTCAGAAAAACTAGTGCATTTATCTACTTTAGCAAATAAGGGCAATATAACCAGTTTTTCGAGAATACTAAGACTCCTTTTGAGTACGCAGCAATCTACCGATAACATCTAATGTCCAACATAGAATCCATACAGGGAACTTACCCTCTACTACACAGAGATCGTATCGCATACCACAACAAGAGCTAATTCAAAATATGGTTGAGGAACTACTAGCTTCAGAATTTGTAGTTCCACGAAATTTGAAAGACGAGCCATTAACTTCACTGATCTTTATCGTGAGCAGAAATATATTTTTTGTGTATATTACCGAGCCCTTAATAAAGTAACAACACTGGATGTTTACCCGTTACCAAATATTGTCTAAACCATTGACAGGCTAGAACAATACACAGTGTTTACAATTTTAGAATTGACAGCGTTTATCATGATATTTCAATAAGTGAAGAGACAAATATAAAACCTTTTTTATTACGCCTAGTTGTGTTTACAGTTATTTAAGATACCTTTCAGACTACAAGGTGCGCCCGCAAAATTTAAAGTCTAATTGATAGGGTTTTAAGAGGGAGGGTCAAGCCATGCACAGGCAATGACATGTTTAGATGACGTAATGATTCTCTCAGTTGACTTTGAGCAACACTTATAACGTCTAAGAAATGTTCTAGAAAGATTAAAACAAGATAATATAAAGCTTAGACTAGAGAAATGCCGTTTTGCTACCAGTAAAACCGAGTAGCTTGGACACGTAATTTTGTCAGAAAAATTAAAACTGATCATAAACTAGAGGAAGCAGTAATATATTTCACTTCACCTAAAAATGTCAAGGAAATCAAATTGATTCTAGGATTGAGTAACTTCTATATGAGATATGTTCCCAACTACATTAAAATTATCTCATTTAAATTAAAAAAATATTTCTGGATATGAGAATCGAACCCAGGATCTTTGACATAGTACACCAATGCTTTTAACAATGAGCTATCCAGGAATCGCCCCACTATAATTGCTTGACCATTAACTATATTAATAGGGAAGGAGCACACTGTTTTATGGAATACAGAGTGCGAAAAAGCCCTGTTATGGCTAAAAGAGATTTTGACAGCTTTGCCAGTTTAGACATACCCGGACTTTATTAAACCCTGTTTGCTAAATACAGACGCTTCAAACTTTGCGAAAGGGTGGTACTAAGCTAGGAGATGGAAGGAGAAGAACATCTTATAGGTTATGCGTCAATACAATTAAACAAAGCTGAAAAGAACTGTAGCGTGACAGAGTGTGAATTATTACGTATAATTTTGGGTGGAAAGCCCTTAACTATAATTACTAACCATGCTGCTTTAAAATGGCTCTCTAGTTTGAAAGATCCAATTAGTGGATTGTTAATATGGAAGTAACTAGGGTGCCCTATCGCGGAAATTTGACTTTGACCCCTATCTGGAGAGATTGTGTATTGTGATGTCAATAGACCTACTTTTCAAATCAGGTTGATTTATCGTTATTCCCCCCCCCCCCCCCACATCCTGGGGTTGTCGGTGGTGTATGTGTGCCCATTGGCTTTTATGTGTGCCCTTTGGTTTTTATGTGTGCCCATTAGTTTGTATGTGTGCCCATTGGATCGAAATGTCTGGGTATGATTGGGACTGACTTGGGAGATATTTGTATTTATTGGTAGGGGGAGTGTGCAGTCTTGGGAACTCCTCCCGCAACGTGTTAGCAAATCTATTTAGTCTAGGCAGTGTGGGGTAGAGGGTTCAAACCCAGGACATTGCCCACCCCAAGGGGCAGGGAGCATAAATAAACAGCCTCGTAATCCACAGACTGAATGCTGTGGAGCACATAATGTTGGCAATTCGGAGCATGATTACTAATGAGTGAAGAAACTATCGAGACCACAACCTTGGCACGCGATATTGCCTGAGAACACAGATCTCTCCTCCAAGTTCGAAGAGAGCATTAACGGTTATTTTACCTGGGCCCCAGGGCACTCATTACTCGCTGATGATTATACTAAACATGCTCAATCAGGAAGATACTGGTCGGCTCCCTAATTGTTACGTTGCATGTACAGCGCTAAGTGTGTCCCAGCACTCTGTATCATTAACATGTGATTCTATTCTACGGTAAAAGGATGCCTATAGTAGGAATTTGACAGGAAACACAATTACGTCAATAGTCCTGTGATCTATAGTAGACACTTGACAGCAAAATATGTGTGACTATTCTAAACTGTTCCTCCTACCGATTTTAAACTGTCCTTCCAAACAAATTTAATATAATCATACGGCAAGTCCATGATCTGATAGATACTGACCATAAAGTTTGTATTTTTAAACTGATCTTCCTACCACTCGTTGGCATTTAAACTTACTGCCCCACAAAATCCAACCAATTTCTGGGCCACCGCCTCGAGCTAGCTTGTGACGTAGGCTTTCGGCCCAGCCCTGTGTACTACTTATAATGAAAGTAGTCTAACGGAGACATACCGGTCCACAGGGCCACCCCGAGCACTTGTAGGTAGCCTATGCAAGCATCAGTCTCTCTGGCACGGATAGGAGAGGAAGAACACATAAGGGGTGACCTTCCTGAACAATCTCAGAGAATTTACCAGCACTTGAGTTGGTCGCAATCCACGACGTTACGGAGCAGGCCGGCATTTTAGTCGAGTCTTGCAAGTGAGTCAGGTAGGGTTAATGCGTTCTCCGGTTAGAATTGGCTTCAACTTGTGCAGGATTCCCTTGAGATGGGCCGTTTTCAACAACACGATTTCACCATGCGTTAGTAATCTGCCATATATTATTTTAATTTAATTAGTTCTTGTATGTATAGAGAATATCATGAATTGGGTATTTTTCAGTGTACGTGCTAATAGGTATTTACCACGTTGGATATATATAGCAAATGTTACAATATTACTACCCACCCCGAATGAATCCAATACATATAGACATCCTGCAATATCAAACATTTAGAACATACTATATCTAAAATATGTGCTTTACTCGCCCTATAGTCTCAGTCAACAACCATCACACTAATGGTGCACATCAAATAATTCAAATAGAAGACTGGCAAAGCTATGAAAGGTGCATTGACGAGTCACTTCAATCTAGAACTAGGCTGATTGGCCTTGCCAGCCGACCGATCAACCTCACGCGAGATTAACTGCCAACTCACCAGATGTCCGGTCTACGTGTCTAGATGACGTGTCAAGATTATGATGGTTGTTAGCAATAGAATCATGCTGCTAGCACTTTTTCGCAACGTGGCGTTATACTTTTAATAAAAAGATTCCCCTTATTTCCATCAACTAGACCTATATAAATCTGGTGCTCAGCTAATATGGCTGACTATTAAAGCCGATACTTCCACGAGAATTCCTGGTCTGGACTTGGATATAATCACTCCCGATGTCAAAATATAAACTGTTTATATTTTATTAAATATTTAAATATAATCGACCTATAATGGGTTTGGGTGTTTGAACATTAAATTAATTATGTGATTAAAATCGTTCTGTGTAGGCGTCAGTAATTTCTCACTAGAAGATTTATTTTAGAAAGTAAAATTGTTTTATGGAGCACTTAATGTTTTCTTTTACCACACGGGTGCTAGTCTCTTTGTAAAATTTAGACTTATTAGTAGGTAGCCACTTTTTGATTCTTTTTCTTGCTTGGAATATTTAGTTTAAATATAAATTGTATTGCACTTGTGATTACCAATAATTGTTTAACTTTAAAATTTGATAATGTTTAATTTATAGATAAAATTTTGTAGACAGATTTTTTTTGAAGCTCACTAAGCTCTCTATTATTATAGCAAGGTTTCAAAGGTTTAAGGATTTAATCTGTTTGTCTTGAAGTCATAAGGGTGATTCAACCGCTTTGTTAACCAAGCAAAGGAGCTCATTAAGCTCTCTATTATTATATTAACTATTTTTATTATTATTGGTTCTCTTCCAGGCTAATTCATATAAATAAATAATTTATGTTATAACTTTTTTGTTTGAGATTATGAAATATATCCTCAAATGTACTGCGCAAGCACAGTCTGCCATATTTATATATTTTCCAACACTCTCCAGTTTTCCTTGTGAGGCCATGTATTATTTACTTACCTCTGTTGTTTTATCTTGAATAAATAATTCAATTTTTTCTTAAACTTGTAAATGTTCTTATTTTTGTTAAATTAAATTCCTTATAGATTTCGCCCACTCTCTTCCCGCCTATTTTGGCCTCCAGCAGTTAGAGTTGGATGTGGTGAACGGTACACTCCCTCTACGAAAGTACTAGTACCTTTTCTAAAAATATAGCCTTCCTAATCCCTAAAACCATCAGTATAATTAGTACATAAACGTATAGCCCGGACGTTTAGAAGACGCGGTGATAAGAAAAAAATTATCTAATGTTGTAATATCCTGATTGGCAATGCTGTGTGAATCTTTAGATAACAAGGTGAGAGTGCAAGGGAATATTGTAACGATAATGGCGGACCTAACAATTTTGTAGCTTTTAGCCATAAAATTCTAGGCCTTTTCGTATTATAATCATAAAATATTGATGTGCTGGATTATTAGTTGAGTTCCTAGTTTCTCATATTTCTAAGAACTAATATAAGAAATCCTCTAATTGTATAATTAGTCTAAATGGTTTTCTTCTATACCTAAATATTATATGAGAGATAAAAATCAATGTTTAATAAATTACATTAAAAAATAAAATCTAGTATTCAACTTTTTCGCAAATTCTTAAGATATTTTATGTATTGTTAGAGCTATTTGGGCTAAATAAATATAAAATAGTCTCATTTGTTACCCCGAGGACGTTTAGAAATAAGTAATAAAATAGTCGAGTAGTCACAGCCTCCCATCCGACCTTGCAACTAATGAAATTTTCACTGAACCGCTTTTAACAGCAAAAGAGTTTGAATACTACTTTAGCTCAGAATATGATTCCGCTATAGCAGTTATGGCTTGTTATGTTATTGAAACCAACGCACCCGTGTACCCAACAACGTAACTTCCCTTACTGCCTTTGTTGCCACATTTGGATGATAACAGTCATTGCCGTCTTTAGTTACAGGACAGAGTTTTAAATGTGGCAGCTCCGCTTGTAGTGACGTCATGAGGCCTGGCGATCTGCTGGTTCTTAAGGAGAATTCTGTGAATATTTTCATTTAAAAACTTATGAGTAGATTTGAACGATACTGACAACAAATATAAACATGTTCTACATATATCATTAAACAAAAGTACTTCAGAGGTCAAAAAAATACAGCAAATAAACATGTAAACAATAATTTTAAAATAAATTTGCTAGGTAAAGATTATGTAAAGTTCACAAATATGATTAGAATATTATTATACCAATTACAAACTAAGAAAAGCATTTACTGTCGTAATAATCCAAAGGTCTTGGGTTCAATTCCCATATCCATGTGTAGCACTTTAATAAATATTATAATAAAATTAAGAGTGCTATTTATGTAATTGCATTGAACACTTACCAGTCTTAGGATATATAATTTTGAAACCTTACTTTTGTAAAGTGTTTGAATTTTCTTATTTTCTGAACAAGAATTCTCACTGCAAATTTATCATTCCTAAACTTGATGTAGTTGAAAATAAGTAAGTTATATTTCCTAGCGTTGACAGACCAAAGAAAATTATTCACGCAAGAGATTACCTCAGAAACAGTTGTTAATAAATTAATCCAAATCTGGATCCTCACAAATAATATATTTATAAGCCAAACACATAAATAGCTTTTTTTTAGAACCACTTCCTTCTAGCCGTCCGGGCTATACGCTTTTGTAGATCTACTAATTACACTAATGGATTTAGGAATAAGGAATATTATATTTAGAGAAAGTATACCCCATTTGCGTGCAGGGAGATCAGAAAACCATTTTGGAAAACAACCCAAAGTACGCCTGACCGAGTTTTTAACCTCGACCTCACTATTATTTGCAGTCTAGTCTACTGCGAGATTAACGCCTTAGACAATGCGGCCACTGAAGCGGGTGCACAAGAAAAGTTGCTTCTGATTTTTGTGCTGAAGAAACCTAATTTTGAACTTTTCTGTTATTAAAGTCTTCATTATTGTTTGGCCAATAACTCCAATCTTCACAACGGTTGTTGGAGGACCAGTTAGTCCTCCTCTGGTAAAATCATTGAAATAATTATTATCTGTATCATGTTCAACTAAAAAATCGATGCAACAACTTCATTCCAAACGAACAGACATTTTGGTAGTAAGTATAGCCATAAACGTACAAAACCGAGTATTCTAGAATCATGTCAGCTGTTAGTTTGAAATCACTAATTAATTACATCCACAACATTTTCATACGTTGTGTGGTTTGCTTTATGTCTCAAAACATAGCTCAATAGAAGCGTGAACCACGCAAAAAAAGTAATCAATTAAATTACCCGAGAACCCAAATAATATCTTGCACGGTTAAACAAACTGAACTACTGCACGTGGCTATTCTGTTGACCAGCCTCAGCGCAGTGTTGCCAAACCTCAGTATTCCTGCCTGTAACTAAAGACGGCCGTGTGACGGTACAAATGTATCATAAAACCTAAGATAGTTTCCAACTTCATTAGTTGTTAAAGATCTTCTTCAACCCCTTATTAGTATGAATTTTAATATTATAATACATTTATTATATTATATTTATAATAGAATACTATAGTATAATATAACCATTAACCTTCATTTGTCAAGTAGAATGTTTCTTAAAGCATAGAAACACCTACAATCATATTTATATATAAAAAAAGCTGTTAGAACAAATAATGATAATTTTAGGCTTATTTAATATATTCTTTTTGTGATATATTGAAGAAACCAAACTTTAAAAAAATCATCTGAGAGTAATCATGTTTTTTTGAATAATGAGCCTACTTAAACCAGTGGCGTTTATTCAATGAAAGCAAGGGAATCAACGCTTTCCTAAAATTAAAAAGGTAATAAAGAAAATAAGAGGGAAATAATGTTAAAATCAATTATTATCATTAGAAACCTCTCCAAGTATACTGAGTTGATGTGGCGGTTCTTCTTTCTTAAAGCAAGCATTTCTTTCTCAGAGTGATCGGCCAGCCAGCTGGTCTCGCTCGCTCTCTTTATTTCGTCAATCGTTTGTTTCCGGGTTTGTCCGGCCCTCATCGGGTAAAGGGAAGCAGCGTTTCCCTAGGCGAGTATAAGCGCAGTTTATTATCGTGATTGGTGTATATTCGTACGTTTAATACTGTTGAAATCTTAGTGTTTAGGTTGTTTTTGTCAATATTCATTGTTTATATAATTATGGGCACAATATTACAAAATAAAGTATTTATCACCAATATACAGTAAGTTTAGTTTTATATTACAATATATGGACGCTTGTTTGATCCTCCAAGAGAAGCGGTTTGTTTCTTTGCATACACTACAAGAATGAAGAGTGCGCCAACAAGTGCAGCAGTAGAAGAGGAGGGTTGCTGTGTCAAAATTCTTAAGTAATATTTTGAATCATAGTTTTTCGTCCCGGTCTTTTGACGAGAAAAATAAAATAATTTAAAGGAGCAGACCCACTCCACCTTCAAGCAACCTATATAGAAAAAAACTTTGACGTTTCAATGCTTAGTTTCATGAAATTGTATAGTAATTATCGGAAGATTATATAGCTGACTATTTACTAACGATAGTGGCGTGTAGAATAGATCCGGATTCAAAGCTATAAGGCAGGCTCATACTCTTTTGCAGGCCACAGTCCAAGTGAAAACATCGGCAATCGTAAATTAACAGTTATTATTATTGTTTTTATTTGAGTTAGAATTACTATTATAATTTAAATATATATATAATTAAATGATTGAGTAATATTTCTAAGATCACTAATTATTTTGAGTAGTGTTCTGGACCCATGGGAACCCCACTTCCGCCAACGGGTCAAAACACTTTTTTCGTAATCATTGCTTGCTATGTCGCAACCCTTCTCCCCTGGGTTTTCCCAGTGATTGCACAATGTTGTTCTGTGATTGGCTTTCCCCCTCCTACCCTCTCCCATCCTGGCCCTCCCTCTCCTGCCCCTCCCCCTCCTGCCGTTGACCCCCCCCCCTTTCCAGACATGTTGGTTCTTGTTCCAGACATTTTTTTAAATTTGTGGTCATTGGTTATTTATGTATTCTCGTTCGTTATTAATGTGTGCTCAATATATTATTTATTTGTACTCATTGGTTAATAATGTGTGCTCAATAAGGATTGGGACGGGGCGTTGGAGTTTTTTTATTGGCATGCGCTCCACAGCGCCGCTAGTGAGCTGTACTCATTGGTTAATAATGTGTGTTCAATAAGGAATGGGACGGGGCGTTGGAGTTTTTTATTGGCATGCGGTCCACAACACCGCTAGTGAGCATCCTCTCTGGCCGGACGCAGAGCATAGAGTGTGACCGCTGAGCAGCAGCCCGGTCACAGAGCGCGTAAGACCTCCCTTCACCAACACTACTCGCGAGAACAGCACGACCTTTACTACCGGCAGCTCTCGGTTGAATGTACAGGCCCTCCTTTCACTTTTCCCCTCACTCCCCCCCCCTTCCTTCAAAGCATGTGTCACAACCCCCTATGTGGGAATGGGTTTTACCGGTGTTGCAACCCCTTATTTGGTAATGGGTTTGTCCGGTGTCGCAACCCGGCGCCAATTTGGCGGTTTGGCAATACAAGTCGAGACAAGAATATATCATGATGTCGCAATCCGTCCCTTCTATGTGGCAATGGGTTTTCCCTGGTGACTGGCGTCAGTTTGACGGGTTGACAAGACAAGTCGAGACAAGAATAGATCGTGATCTTGAAACCGTGAGCTATGTCATTGACCCTGGCAAACCTCCCCCATCTGCAATGGGTTTTTCTGGAGTCGCAACTAGAGAGCATTGGCACAGCTATAATTATGCACAAGCAGGGGCCTCGGAAGCCTTACGGTTATTTATAATCCTCAGTTAGTGGCCTCCATCCCCCACCGTAAAAGTATACTGAAATTGTTTGTATGGTATCGTCCGTCGACATGCACGGATGTAGGTATCAGCCACGGGGAAGAAATACCTACAGTTTACACGGCAGGGATTCAATTTCCCTCAGCCGGAATTAGATGTGCCTGACAAACGGGCAAGGAATAGTGAAAGTATTTATGAGAGGTAAGTGTACCCGCATTTGCATGGAGGGAGAGCTGGAAATACCACAAGTGTTCGAACTTCTCAACCAATCATACAGGCAGAGCTCCGCTTAGTTACTTGTACAATTCATAAGACCTAAATTGATTTATGTGTTATTATTATTTTTTAAATTCGTGGTAGAATATGTTTGATTGGAGAGTCAAAGACAGAAAGGAAATGCGGCGTCTACAGCAAAATCATCGGTCGGAGTGCTGTTCTAGGGACAGAGAGAGACAGAGAGAGAGAGGGAGAGAGAGAGTTCGGTTGTAGACATTAAAACACAAACATAACAGTTTTATAATATTTATTCACACAACACTTAAACAACAAAGAAATTTTATTTTCGCGATATATTTTGATATATATAACTTTGACAATACATAAGTAATACAATTATACAATTATACATTTAAATTCACTAATATATAACTTTCACGTAAATTAATATGTTGTTTTTAAGTTTTAAATATGAAACTATATCTGTTGACATAATATATAACATTTACACTAAGCAAACTAGCAACTCAAACAACAAAGAAATTCAGTTAATTAATGTTCGCAAAAAATATTTTGATATAATAATATATTAAAATTTTACAAAAAAAAATCATAATTAATACAATTATGTGTATCTTGAAATTATTTTAAATATATATATAACTTTCACGTAAGTTAATATGTTGTTGTTAAGTTTTAAATAGGAAACTATAGCTGATGACATGTTATATAACATTTACACTAAGCAAAATAGCAACTCAAACAACAAAGAAATTCAGTTAATTTATGTTCGCAAAAAAAAATCATAAGTGATACAATTATGTGGATCTTGAAATTATTTTAAATATATATAACTTTCACGTAAATTAATATGTTGTTGTTGTTGTTAAGTTTTAAATAGGAAACTATATCTGATGATTGAATAGTTCCAAGCGAAAAGTCGCAAATAAGCTGCGTGTGAAAGCTCATTCGTGAGATTGAGGAGTGTGAGACGTAATCACAACTTGTTTGTGTGTGTGTGTGTGTGTGTGTGTGTGTGTGTGTGTGTGTGTGTGTGTGTGTGTGTGTGTGTGTGTGTGTGTGTGTGTGTGTGTGTGTGTGTGTGTGTGTGTGTGTGTGTGTGTGTGTTGTGTGTGTGTGTGTGTGTGGGCGTGTGTGGGCGTTTTCATATTACATAATCCTTGTCTATCTTAGCTCTAGTTTTTATACCTTTTTTGTGTGTTTTTATATACTATGTCATTTTGTTAAATTTCATTTTAATTGTATTGGTTAAGTGTAAGAAAAGGCGGTAGTCTTAACTTCGCCATTAAAGTCTATTATTATTATTATTATTATTATTATTATTATTATTATTATTATTATTATTATTATTATTATTATTATTATTATTATTATTATTATTATTATAACATTTACACTAAGCAAATTAGCAACTCAAACAAAAAAGAAATTCAGTTAATTAATGTTCGCAAAAAATATATTTTGATATAATAATATATTAAACTTTTACAAAAAACAAAAAAAACAAAAACATAAGTAGTACAATTATATATCTTGAAATTATTTTAAATATATAACTTTTAGATCAATTAATATGCGAGTACGATTTAAATATCTAAATCAAAATAACGTGGTATCAGTTTATGCATCACCGCATCTACATCAAAATCATCATCATCATCATCAACTGGAGGAGTGCCTGATTCTAAAACTGATAAAGTTATTATTGGAATATTATTATTTTCCGTTGAAGGTTTTGTAATCTTAGGTCGCGTTGCGATGCATAGCCCTATTATCTGGTTCTGTTAGAGCAAACAAGGAATATAAATATGCCTATAATAAGTTACTATTACGATTATTTATATAAGGTGTTCCAAAGATGCAGTATCACATAGCTTACCATACCAAGGGTCACACCTAGCTTCCCTAAGCTAAAGAGAAAGTATTGTGCACTACACCGATATAACTCACGCTAAACAGTGTTAATACTTTTCTAGTAGCTTAGATTAGGAAACAGCGTATATTTGGTGTAGTGTTTCTACAACACTGTAAATACCTATTATTTAGTTTCACAAAAGCTTAGTGTTTCTACAGACCTATCACGTACCTCCACAAAGATTAGAAGTGAGAGAAAGTCCCGGTATCATTTATTTATATAAGTAATTGTAGATATATAATAATAATAATGACAAAGGTTTTTCTTTTTTTTGTCTATGAAAAGCAGATTGCTATTATAAATACAAACATTAAGAAAGTTCGGATTTTAGTCACACATAATTGTAATTGTTTTCTTGTTCTGATAAAAAAATAAGTATCGTTCATGAATATATTCTTAAAGTGTGGGCAAGAAATTAGCCCTGATATTAGATATTTGCCAAAGAGGTGATTGAACAGGGACTCCCTCTCCCCAGCAGTGCCCAGATATTAGAGAATATTTGTCAAACAGGGAATAGGATTGGGGGACTTCCTCTCGCCGGTAGAGTACAACCCTTACACCCTCTAAATATCAGTACTGGTTTCCCGCTCTGATAGTTTTGTTTCAAAACATGCCAACAAACTGTTAGGGAGAAGGTTTATTACGTCAGCGAACTACAAACACTTTAGCCAACGGACAACTAGTTTTCTACCCGCCTCTGTGGCGTAGTTGGCAAACGCGCTAGTCGTGTTGAGCCCGACTGCCGAGGACGGGGAGATCGAGGTTCGAATCTCGGTCGGGTGAACTGGGGGTGGTTTTTCCTAAATGGTTTTCCACTCTCCCTCCACGCAAATGCGGGCTCACTTCCTCTAAATTTAACCCTCCCAATTCCTAATCAATTAGCGTAATTAGTACTTAAGCGTATAACCCGAACGGGTAGTAAGACGCGGTGCTAAATAAAAAAATAAAATAAAATAACTAGTTTTCTCTAATTTCTACATTCATTAGGTGTGCAAGTCAGTCATACAAATAATAAGACGTGTTATTATTAGCACAGCGTCTTACTACCCGTTCGGTTATACGTACTTACGCATCGCTAACTTAACACTTTAAACATATAGTGGCATTTGGTACCATGATATACTACCGAATACACATTTAAATCAAGCTCTTCTAATCTAACACATAGTAATTGAATCAGCCAGATAATGTCCGATAATCATTTAGCTCAAACATGGTTTATAAATAGATTAAGCAAATGTTATTCAAAGCACATAGATTTTAACCAGGGACCGATAGTTTAGTATACAGACATGCTACCGAATGCACTAAGGTGGCGATTGAATATTTGATCCAGTACATTGCAAACGCGACTTTATTCATAACTAGCAATCCAACACTGCGTTGACCGTGACCCACTGCGGTATTTTGTTAAAAATCCGGCTTCGAGGTGCATTCGGACACACTCCCGTACATTTATGTTAAAATTTCAGATCTCTGCGTGCCGTAGATTTGGCTGGGCATCGCACACAAACAGACAAACGCTTCCTTTTATTATTATAGATTCCTGTACCATTAATATAGACGTTTGGCACGGCCCGCAAGAGAGAAAACATATATATGCAAGAATAATCTCAATATCGTGATTTATTCCCACTGCACCCCAACGAGATTCGAACCGAATCCTAGAGATGAACATGACAGCCGAGCACTGTCTCACTGAACTACAGTCCCCCAACTAAAAAAGCCACTAGATTTAGTTTCACGTATTCATACGTCAAGACAAGTGATCTGCAGCAACCTATTTGATATACTATCAATACCTATAGCATATCACCGAAACTGTAGTATTATTTTATAAATATTGTCCGAAAAAAGGCTCTTTGAGGACTCTAAAACAGTTGTTTCTACTACCGGTTCGAGCTTTACACACACTTAGTGCGAGCCTGACGACATGTAGCCCGCGACCACCGATGTATAAACTATATTTAACTATGAGAGGCTGAAAACATAAACAAAAGTGCAGGTATGGGCTCAAACTAGAGTCCCTTATTGACCGCATGTATCGACCTAATTTAAATCCGCCCTCACGCGATATAACCACGGGGTGTTGTAGGATGAGGGGCGGGGGGAGGGAGGAGGTCAATCATGGCACCGAACCAGCGACCCACTCTTCTAAACCACGGCCGTGCATGAGTTTGCTCTCTAGCACCGCGTATAACTAACCGTTCGGGTTCGCTTAAGTACTATTTACGCTAATGGATTGGAATTGGAAAGGTTTCACCCGCATTTGCGCGTGGAGGGAGAGTGAAAAAACACCCCTAGTTTACCCGACCGAGATTCGAACCTCGTTCTCCACGTCCTCGGCAGTCTAGCTCAACACGAATCTGGCGCGTTAACCAACTGCGCCATCGAGACGGGTATCTATCACTATGCACACTTTTTAGAGAGTTAACAATCTTTACGAGGCTGACTCTTCAACCAAACCAAATATTACAACAGATTGAAAGAAGAAGCAGAACCGCGAGTCCATCTGGATTCGGAATTGGGAAGGTTTAAGCCACATTTGCGTGGTGGGGGGGAGTAAGGAAATGTTCCAGCGTTTACGTGGAGGGAGAGCGGGAAAACATTTAGTGAGAACTACCAACACTACACCTCGGCAGGTATTCAAACCCCCCCAACCTCGCCCAACACAGATTCGAATCCCGATATCTTTCACAGGGTGCTTCATGCCCAGTAGTTGTCAAACCCGAAAGAAGAATATGGCGTTTCAAATGGGGCGCCCCCTTCGGTTCCACACACAAAAAAAAGTTTTATTTTACATATCATTTAACGTTTTCATCTATATTTTACCGATTATATAACTCTTACATTAATTCAGAAGTAGTATTGAATACAATTATGAAAAACTTGAATTTATTTTACATATCATTTAATGTTCCCATCTATATTTTTCCGATTATATAACTTTTACAAAAATTCATAAGTAGTATTAAATGCAATATTAAATATAATTTAATTCTCGAAACTATATTTTAGTGATATAATAAATAACGTTTACACCAAACAAATTAGCCACTTAAACAACAAAGAAATTTTATGTTTGCAATTATATTTTGATGAAATATTGTATAACTTTTACGTAAATTCAATATCAAATATCTTTTAAGGCTCGAAACTATGTTGACATAATAAATAACGTTTACACCAAACAAATTAGCCACTTAAATATCAAAGAAATTTAAAGTTCGCAATTATATTTTGATGAAATAATATATAACTTTTACATAAATTCAATATCAAATATCGGTTAAGGCTCGAAACTATGTTGACATAATAAATAACATTTACGCAACGCAAATTAGCCACTTAACCCTCAAGCCAAAGTTAGAGGAAGTGTGCCCACGTTTGCACGGATGGAGAATGGAAAGTCTATTTGAAAAACCTCCCTAAATACTCTCGACGCTGATGAAGGATTCTATAATATTGAGTACTATGGCGTGGATTTGTTTAGCTTACACTGAATATTTATTAAAACTTACACACAACCTCCCATCGTTCTACATGTCTAATACTTGTCACAAGAAAGAAGTAAGGCTGAATAAATTAGATTTACTAAGGGAATACATCTCAATTTTCCAGAGTTGGAAGCGGAAAACGGTTTATGAAAATTTACCCCAAAAATAGCTTGCTGTGGGATCAAACCCCCGACTTCCCTATAACCTGTTTCTAAAATGGAAACTCAAGCGTAATTACCTAGTGATCTGACACACATACTATTTCTAGACCACACGAGCTCGATGATATAATAACTAATATTAACGCAAAACAAATTAGCCACTTAAGCCTCAAGCCAATATTAGAGGAAGTGTGCCCACATTTGCATAGATGGAGAGTGAAAAAAAACAGCCCTATCGCAATATACTAAACTGCAGAGAGTTCGAATCCCGGTCCATTGACTCACACCTTATTTTGTCACACAAGTTTAAGTCTAATCGATTATTGCTTTGAAGGGTATTTCCCTGACCTGCTCATCGAAGTGACCGACATTTTTTTTACCTACAATCAACTTTGGAAAAAGAATGGGAAATTACAATGTTGCAAGCATGTATTTCTGACACATACTTACACACACACACACACACACACAAACGTCTTTAGGAGCATTGACATTCAGGTATATTTCTGTCACAAATGGTCTTGTAAATAAGCAGCTTTGACCTCTGAAAAACAGGATGGAATTCACAAGGCCCTTGGTGTTTCATAATGGGGCCGTTCAAATTGGAACCCCGCATTTAGAATGTATGAACCCAGTTATTTTTTTTAATGTACATCATGACATATCTTGAGATCCAAAGGAGTTTTTAGCATCGCTAATGACTGCTGGAACGGTAATTCCTTCCAACGTCTTTACGTTGATAAATGCGTCGTCATTTGCGCAAACAAATAGTTAACACACATTTGTACTAATTATTATCATGATTTTAGAGATTTGGAAAGTTATATTTAGAGGAAAAGTAACCGCATTTTCGTGGAGGAAGAGTTGAAAACAGGCATCAGTACACTCTACTGGTATTTGAACTTCGATCTCCCTGTCATCAGTAGTCTTGTCTACCGCGAGAGTAGCGCATTAGACCACACGGTCACCGAGTTGCGTGAAACCACGCCGAAAAGGTTTTCCAAATATTAACTGTCTCATTTCACCTTTGTTCTAACTAGTATTGGATAAGCACTGAAAAATGTACAATTAAAAGTTCTACAATTTACCTCTGTCGTTATTGTGTTTGCCTACTAATCAAGAGGTCCTGGATTCGATTCCCTGAATGGCCTGAAAATTATTCATTAGAGGATATGGGTTTCCCCCCTTTCATAGTGATTCATTTGCGGTAGGGGGAATGGGTGTTCTGTATGTCATAGATTTAAGTTAGATTGTAAGTTGTGTACTGTTATAATCAGTCGGTGCATACAGTGCACGTTAAATACCTCCAATAAACAATAATGGAAAAATATACTTGTAAATAATATTCATTTGTGACTATATATTATAAAAAAGCAAAGCCCGTCCAATATAAATGGCTATCGTGTTATGGAAGCAAATAAGTTAATACATTAATAATTATTAAATTAACATGATGAAAAATTGTTTCAGAGGTCGAATAGTGTAAGGCGTCACTCTCGAGTTAGACAGTTATGTTAATAATGGAGGAGATTGAGGTTCTAATCCCATTTGTGTTTTGAAGTTTTTTCTCCGAATGGTTCCCTACTCTCCTTCCAAGCAAATTCTGGTAGATTATCACTAAAATGTGTACTTTCTCATTCCTACGCCATTTTAAGTAGACTAATTATCACATTTATATATAGCCTGGACGGTCAATAACACGCTGTGCTAAAAATTTGGTTTCCTAACACAAAATGTAATGTTTTATCTTTTTTTTACGTCAGAAACACTCACATCACATTTCCTTTAAATTCAAGAAATACAATGTGGCTAGCCTGGACGGATGTTAAAATAACTTGGATATTGTTTGGTGCCACTGTACCCCTGACAAATTTGTTGCAGTGCTTGTAAAAGAATGTAGATATACCTCTCTTTCTCTCTCTCTCTCTCTCTGAAGAGCCGTTTGAGACTGGTATTTGTCTGTTAATAGAGTTTTGATTTAATCTCTGTCGAGTGTCTCACTTCATTGGTCAAGACGTCTAAGAAGACACTTGTGAAAGGTCACTTGATGTGAGGCGTTAGCATGTCTGTTCACTGAGCCAAGTGTCCAGGGTTCAATTTACAGTATGGCTGAAAATGGTGGTTTAACCTTTCATAGTGATAAATTAGGGAGGATTGGGTTTTTTGTGTACAACTAGAGTAATTTTCAAAATAAAAGTAATTATGTTGTTACCAAACCTATGTCAGATATAATCATTTGAGCCGGAGACCCCTAACTGACCTAAGAAGGTGTGAGTCAATGGACCGGGATTCGAACTCTCTGCAGTTTAGTATATTGCGATAGGGCTGTTTTTTTTCACTCTCCATCTATGCAAATGTGGGCACACTTCCTCTAATATTGGCTTGAGGCTTAAGTGGCTAATTTGTTTTGCGTTAATATTAGTTATTATATCATCGAGCTCGTGTGGTCTAGAAATAGTATGTGTGTCAGATCACTAGGTAATTACGCTTGAGTTTCCATTTTAGAAACAGGTTATAGGGAAGTCGGGGGTTTGATCCCACAGCAAGCTATTTTTGGGGTAAATTTTCATAAACCGTTTTCCGCTTCCAACTCTGGAAAATTGAGATGTATTCCCTTAGTAAATCTAATTTATTCAGCCTTACTTCTTTCTTGTGACAAGTATTAGACATGTAGAACGATGGGAGGTTGTGTGTAAGTTTTAATAAATATTCAGTGTAAGCTAAACAAATCCACGCCATAGTACTCAATATTATAGAATCCTTCATCAGCGTCGAGAGTATTTAGGGAGGTTTTTCAAATAGACTTTCCATTCTCCATCCGTGCAAACGTGGGCACACTTCCTCTAACTTTGGCTTGAGGGTTAAGTGGCTAATTTGCGTTGCGTAAATGTTATTTATTATGTCAACATAGTTTCGAGCCTTAACCGATATTTGATATTGAATTTATGTAAAAGTTATATATTATTTCATCAAAATATAATTGCGAACTTTAAATTTCTTTGATATTTAAGTGGCTAATTTGTTTGGTGTAAACGTTATTTATTATGTCAACATAGTTTCGAGCCTTAAAAGATATTTGATATTGAATTTACGTAAAAGTTATACAATATTTCATCAAAATATAATTGCAAACATAAAATTTCTTTGTTGTTTAAGTGGCTAATTTGTTTGGTGTAAACGTTATTTATTATATCACTAAAATATAGTTTCGAGAATTAAATTATATTTAATATTGCATTTAATACTACTTATGAATTTTTGTAAAAGTTATATAATCGGAAAAATATAGATGGGAACATTAAATGATATGTAAAATAAATTCAAGTTTTTCATAATTGTATTCAATACTACTTCTGAATTAATGTAAGAGTTATATAATCGGTAAAATATAGATGAAAACGTTAAATGATATGTAAAATAAAACTTTTTTTTGTGTGTGGAACCGAAGGGGGCGCCCCATTTGAAACGCCATATTCTTCTTTCGGGTTTGACAACTACTGGGCATGAAGCACCCTGTGAAAGATATCGGGATTCGAATCTGTGTTGGGCGAGGTTGGGGGGGTTTGAATACCTGCCGAGGTGTAGTGTTGGTAGTTCTCACTAAATGTTTTCCCGCTCTCCCTCCACGTAAACGCTGGAACATTTCCTTACTCCCCCCCACCACGCAAATGTGGCTTAAACCTTCCCAATTCCGAATCCAGATGGACTCGCGGTTCTGCTTCTTCTTTCAATCTGTTGTAATATTTGGTTTGGTTGAAGAGTCAGCCTCGTAAAGATTGTTAACTCTCTAAAAAGTGTGCATAGTGATAGATACCCGTCTCGATGGCGCAGTTGGTTAACGCGCCAGATTCGTGTTGAGCTAGACTGCCGAGGACGTGGAGAACGAGGTTCGAATCTCGGTCGGGTAAACTAGGGGTGTTTTTTCACTCTCCCTCCACGCGCAAATGCGGGTGAAACCTTTCCAATTCCAATCCATTAGCGTAAATAGTACTTAAGCGAACCCGAACGGTTAGTTATACGCGGTGCTAGAGAGCAAACTCATGCACGGCCGTGGTTTAGAAGAGTGGGTCGCTGGTTCGGTGCCATGATTGACCTCCTCCCTCCCCCCGCCCCTCATCCTACAACACCCCGTGGTTATATCGCGTGAGGGCGGATTTAAATTAGGTCGATACATGCGGTCAATAAGGGACTCTAGTTTGAGCCCATACCTGCACTTTTGTTTATGTTTTCAGCCTCTCATAGTTAAATATAGTTTATACATCGGTGGTCGCGGGCTACATGTCGTCAGGCTCGCACTAAGTGTGTGTAAAGCTCGAACCGGTAGTAGAAACAACTGTTTTAGAGTCCTCAAAGAGCCTTTTTTCGGACAATATTTATAAAATAATACTACAGTTTCGGTGATATGCTATAGGTATTGATAGTATATCAAATAGGTTGCTGCAGATCACTTGTCTTGACGTATGAATACGTGAAACTAAATCTAGTGGCTTTTTTAGTTGGGGGACTGTAGTTCAGTGAGACAGTGCTCGGCTGTCATGTTCATCTCTAGGATTCGGTTCGAATCTCGTTGGGGTGCAGTGGGAATAAATCACGATATTGAGATTATTCTTGCATATATATGTTTTCTCTCTTGCGGGCCGTGCCAAACGTCTATATTAATGGTACAGGAATCTATAATAATAAAAGGAAGCGTTTGTCTGTTTGTGTGCGATGCCCAGCCAAATCTACGGCACGCAGAGATCTGAAATTTTAACATAAATGTACGGGAGTGTGTCCGAATGCACCTCGAAGCCGGATTTTTAACAAAATACCGCAGTGGGTCACGGTCAACGCAGTGTTGGATTGCTAGTTATGAATAAAGTCGCGTTTGCAATGTACTGGATCAAATATTCAATCGCCACCTTAGTGCATTCGGTAGCATGTCTGTATACTAAACTATCGGTCCCTGGTTAAAATCTATGTGCTTTGAATAACATTTGCTTAATCTATTTATAAACCATGTTTGAGCTAAATGATTATCGGACATTATCTGGCTGATTCAATTACTATGTGTTAGATTAGAAGAGCTTGATTTAAATGTGTATTCGGTAGTATATCATGGTACCAAATGCCACTATATGTTTAAAGTGTTAAGTTAGCGATGCGTAAGTACGTATAACCGAACGGGTAGTAAGACGCTGTGCTAATAATAACACGTCTTATTATTTGTATGACTGACTTGCACACCTAATGAATGTAGAAATTAGAGAAAACTAGTTGTCCGTTGGCTAAAGTGTTTGTAGTTCGCTGACGTAATAAACCTTCTCCCTAACAGTTTGTTGGCATGTTTTGAAACAAAACTATCAGAGCGGGAAACCAGTACTGATGTTTAGAGGGTGTAAGGGTTGTACTCTACCGGCGAGAGGAAGTCCCCCAATCCTATTCTCTGTTTGACAAATATTCTCTAATATCTGGGCACTGCTGGGGAGAGGGAGTCCCTGTTCAATCACTTCTTTGGCAAATATCTAATATCAGGGCTAATTTCTTGCCCACACTTTAAGAATATATTCATGAACGATACTTATTTTTTTATCAGAACAAGAAAACAATTACAATTATGTGTGACTAAAATCCGAACTTTCTTAATGTTTGTATTTATAATAGCAATCTGCTTTTCATAGACAAAAAAAAGAAAAACCTTTGTCATTATTATTATTATATATCTACAATTACTTATATAAATAAATGATACCGGGACTTTCTCTCACTTCTAATCTTTGTGGAGGTACGTGATAGGTCTGTAGAAACACTAAGCTTTTGTGAAACTAAATAATAGGTATTTACAGTGTTGTAGAAACACTACACCAAATATACGCTGTTTCCTAATCTAAGCTACTAGAAAAGTATTAACACTGTTTAGCGTGAGTTATATCGGTGTAGTGCACAATACTTTCTCTTTAGCTTAGGGAAGCTAGGTGTGACCCTTGGTATGGTAAGCTATGTGATACTGCATCTTTGGAACACCTTATATAAATAATCGTAATAGTAACTTATTATAGGCATATTTATATTCCTTGTTTGCTCTAACAGAACCAGATAATAGGGCTATGCATCGCAACGCGACCTAAGATTACAAAACCTTCAACGGAAAATAATAATATTCCAATAATAACTTTATCAGTTTTAGAATCAGGCACTCCTCCAGTTGATGATGATGATGATGATTTTGATGTAGATGCGGTGATGCATAAACTGATACCACGTTATTTTGATTTAGATATTTAAATCGTACTCGCATATTAATTGATCTAAAAGTTATATATTTAAAATAATTTCAAGATATATAATTGTACTACTTATGTTTTTGTTTTTTTTGTTTTTTGTAAAAGTTTAATATATTATTATATCAAAATATATTTTTTGCGAACATTAATTAACTGAATTTCTTTTTTGTTTGAGTTGCTAATTTGCTTAGTGTAAATGTTATAATAATAATAATAATAATAATAATAATAATAATAATAATAATAATAATAATAATAATAATAATAATAATAATAATAGACTTTAATGGCGAAGTTAAGACTACCGCCTTTTCTTACACTTAACCAATACAATTAAAATGAAATTTAACAAAATGACATAGTATATAAAAACACACAAAAAAGGTATAAAAACTAGAGCTAAGATAGACAAGGATTATGTAATATGAAAACGCCCACACACGCCCACACACACACACACACACACACACACACACACACACACACACACACACAAACAAGTTGTGATTACGTCTCACACTCCTCAATCTCACGAATGAGCTTTCACACGCAGCTTATTTGCGACTTTTCGCTTGGAACTATTCAATCATCAGATATAGTTTCCTATTTAAAACTTAACAACAACAACAACATATTAATTTACGTGAAAGTTATATATATTTAAAATAATTTCAAGATCCACATAATTGTATCACTTATGATTTTTTTTTGCGAACATAAATTAACTGAATTTCTTTGTTGTTTGAGTTGCTATTTTGCTTAGTGTAAATGTTATATAACATGTCATCAGCTATAGTTTCCTATTTAAAACTTAACAACAACATATTAACTTACGTGAAAGTTATATATATATTTAAAATAATTTCAAGATACACATAATTGTATTAATTATGATTTTTTTTTTGTAAAATTTTAATATATTATTATATCAAAATATTTTTTGCGAACATTAATTAACTGAATTTCTTTGTTGTTTGAGTTGCTAGTTTGCTTAGTGTAAATGTTATATATTATGTCAACAGATATAGTTTCATATTTAAAACTTAAAAACAACATATTAATTTACGTGAAAGTTATATATTAGTGAATTTAAATGTATAATTGTATAATTGTATTACTTATGTATTGTCAAAGTTATATATATCAAAATATATCGCGAAAATAAAATTTCTTTGTTGTTTAAGTGTTGTGTGAATAAATATTATAAAACTGTTATGTTTGTGTTTTAATGTCTACAACCGAACTCTCTCTCTCCCTCTCTCTCTCTGTCTCTCTCTGTCCCTAGAACAGCACTCCGACCGATGATTTTGCTGTAGACGCCGCATTTCCTTTCTGTCTTTGACTCTCCAATCAAACATATTCTACCACGAATTTAAAAAATAATAATAACACATAAATCAATTTAGGTCTTATGAATTGTACAAGTAACTAAGCGGAGCTCTGCCTGTATGATTGGTTGAGAAGTTCGAACACTTGTGGTATTTCTAGCTCTCCCTCCATGCAAATGCGGGTACACTTACCTCTCATAAATACTTTCACTATTCGTTGCCCGTTTGTCAGGCACATCTAATTCCGGCTGAGAGAAATTGAATCCCTGCCGTGTAAACTGTAGGTATTTCTTCCCCGTGGCTGATACCTACATCCGTGCATGTCGACGGACGATACCATACAAACAATTTCAGTATACTTTTACGGTGGGGGATGGAGGCCACTAACTGAGGATTATAAATAACCGTAAGGCTTCCGAGGCCCCTGCTTGTGCATAATTATAGCTGTGCCAATGCTCTCTAGTTGCGACTCCAGAAAAACCCATTGCAGATGGGGGAGGTTTGCCAGGGTCAATGACATAGCTCACGGTTTCAAGATCACGATCTATTCTTGTCTCGACTTGTCTTGTCAACCCGTCAAACTGACGCCAGTCACCAGGGAAAACCCATTGCCACATAGAAGGGACGGATTGCGACATCATGATATATTCTTGTCTCGACTTGTATTGCCAAACCGCCAAATTGGCGCCGGGTTGCGACACCGGACAAACCCATTACCAAATAAGGGGTTGCAACACCGGTAAAACCCATTCCCACATAGGGGGTTGTGACACATGCTTTGAAGGAAGGGGGGGGGAGTGAGGGGAAAAGTGAAAGGAGGGCCTGTACATTCAACCGAGAGCTGCCGGTAGTAAAGGTCGTGCTGTTCTCGCGAGTAGTGTTGGTGAAGGGAGGTCTTACGCGCTCTGTGACCGGGCTGCTGCTCAGCGGTCACACTCTATGCTCTGCGTCCGGCCAGAGAGGATGCTCACTAGCGGTGTTGTGGACCGCATGCCAATAAAAAACTCCAACGCCCCGTCCCATTCCTTATTGAACACACATTATTAACCAATGAGTACAGCTCACTAGCGGCGCTGTGGAGCGCATGCCAATAAAAAAACTCCAACGCCCCGTCCCAATCCTTATTGAGCACACATTATTAACCAATGAGTACAAATAAATAATATATTGAGCACACATTAATAACGAACGAGAATACATAAATAACCAATGACCACAAATTTAAAAAAATGTCTGGAACAAGAACCAACATGTCTGGAAAGGGGGGGGGTCAACGGCAGGAGGGGGAGGGGCAGGATGGGGAGGGGTAGGAGGGGGAAAGCCAATCACAGAACAACATTGTGCAATCACTGGGAAAACCCAGGGGAGAAGGGTTGCGACATAGCACGCAATGATTACGAAAAAAGTGTTTTGACCCGTTGGCGGAAGTGGGGTTCCCATGGGTCCAGAACACTACTATTTTGTTTTATTCCATGGTGAGTTTGTGTCACCCTCCCTCCTTTCTTCCCCATAATACTTTTAACTATAAAAAAACAATCAAAGGAGGAACAGTGTTATTCTTCCAACTAAACTGGGGTCCATCAGACCCCCTTTTTTGTATCCTCATTGCCTCCCTTTGTCCAGAATTGACCACACGCCACTGAACTATCCAGGAATCGTCCCATGCCCAGAGTCATTCTCCACTCATATTTTAGAATATCTACAGAATATGATAATATGCTAGCCGTAATTAACAACTATAATAGCTTGACTATTTAATCCATCATTATAATTATACACATTCATACAATTGTGATTGTACTATTTACAACATAAAGCCTTCCTGAGTCTATGGTGATTGCGTTATCAAATAGATCGTGATCTTAATTGATCACTTATATGTAGCTACTATTTATACACGTCCATCACAGACCCTTCCATAAAATATGAAGGAAGAATGACTCTGGGGATGGGACAATTCCTGGAGAGCTTAATGGTTAGAGTATTGGCGTACTAAACCAAAGGTTCCGAATTCGATTCCCATGTCCAGGTATCATTTTTCCTTTTAAAGAATATGATATTTCGATAAGAGTATAACAATAACTAACAAATATAATAGCTTGGCTATTAAATCCATCATAATAGCAAAGTTTGAACATAAACTTAATATTTTAACACTAATTTTTTAAAGCACCGCGTCTTACTAACCATTCGGATTATACGCTACCTTTTAAGCGGTCAGTAGGCTATCGGTGAATCTTAGTAATTGTCGAAGCCAGTAGTTTTTTTAAGTGAATTTGGAGCTGCTATTTATTTCGAAACCAAGTCGAAGCTTTGAAGCTACTCACACCCCTAATTTCTATGTTTGGAGCACAATTATATTTTGGGCAAATGTACTGCACATGAAGTGTATGGCCTTAAGAAGAATTCACGAAGTGGCGTGTGGCCTTCAAATTCAAAAAAGGTTCCCCACCTCTGGACGATACCATGGAGCTCCAAATTCCACCATTCATTCTTTATCTATTGGCATTGTACTAATTCTAGCAGAAGTAATATAATAAATTATTTGAATGCTTCTGATATCTCTTTTATTGATTTTGATTTGCTGAGTGCCCATTGGATAGATCCGTATATATATAACAATATAGCAATATAACAATATTAGAATTGTAATATATATATATATATATATATATATATATATATATATATATATATAATATATATATATATATATATATATAAAATACAGTTCTAATATTGTTCAATCTCCCCTTTCTTCTTGACGACGGATCCAAATAACTCTATTTTCCAGGAATTCTCGTATCCGTTATATTTGGTCAAAGTGCACCATATCCCTCGTTTTTCATACAACTGGACCCTCATGTAGAATAAAGAGGATATGTAAGTCGATTCGTGGCAAGGCCGTACCCAGCCAATTATTTCAGGGGGGGATTTGGTGGGCACACCCCCTAATTGCTAGAGGCTAGAAAAAATTATGTATGTTAAACACCTCTAGAAGCTAATTGAAGTTCTTTTTATGGCAACATAACACCATAACTGCCGGAGGTTAGGAAAGATTCTAAATATCAAACACCTCTAGAAGCTTTCTTAAGTGCTTTTCATGGTAACACAGCCCCCTAATTTGTACTTTTACCTTAATTTTGATATTGTTTGAATCATAAATAAAGCCATATATATTTTGTTCATAAAATTTCGGGGGCAGGGTTTGAACCCCCACAACCCGTCTCTGACTACGGCCTTGATTCGTGGCAGTCTCTTCAAGATAGACAGAGATAGAAAATGGCCAATAAACACGTTATTATCACGGACAGAATCAAATGAGAAAAGTTAGATTCTCACCATGTTACAGTAATTATGAAAAAAAAGTAAAGTATTTTTATTTTAGAATACCCCAGCCCTGATAGTAAATACTAAATTAAAATCCAGCACGTAAACGTTGAAAAACCATGGTTTCCAAACCATAATTTACTGATTATTCTATTCATTATAGATGACTTCAATATTAATACCTTCTTTGGAGGATTGCTGTAGTAGAAGGAGTACCAAACCCACGCCCTTGGGCGCACGTGCATCCATTGGTCTTTTTGCATGCGCCCACCAAGATGTCAAACTAAAACTGAGTTCCCTTTAAAAAAAAATAGGCCAAAATGTAATGGCACATTTTCCAAACGTGTCAAGAATTGTATAAACGGTTCGTTTGATAGCAAATTTATGGTGGATACAGAGAAAAGTTGGGCGATGTATTCAATCAAATGTTCGAACAATTTATTGAAATTGAGCCAATATTATATTTTTTTGAAAATCCATTTAATATCGTGGATATCTGTATCATTGCCAAGTATATTAATAAAATTTGAGAAACGAGAGTTGAGGAATTAAGATAAGGGATTTTGTAACTACAGAACTACTTTTCCTTCAAGGCTTGCCATGCAGACCAAAAATTTCTGGAAACTAATAGGCCATACAACATTTATTATGAGGATTATCTTTGTGATGAAGATTAAATAATAATTACTTTGGATCATCTTATCTGTGAAAATCAGCATTTTTCGTGGTGAGAGAAGGGAAAATGAAATATAAATCTCGCCTTTCAGTTTCTAATCTAAAGGACTGTTTAAGAACTGCAGTGTCAAATTATGATCCAAACCTTAAAAAGATGATCAATGAAATTCAGTTCCAGCCATTACATTAAAAATCACATATTGACATACTTTTATCTGAATGTTTCATCAAATAATACTTTCTTTGTAAGATAATGTTACTTAATATATTGCCAAAATAAATTATTTATATCAATCTAACTATATATAAAAATAAAATGAATAAATATAAACCCTATACATTAGGCGCACGCGAAAAATTTCAGAAATTCAGATGCGCTTTGGTACTATAAAGGTTGGCAACCACTATTAATGTAGAATGTTTTAACTATGCTTGATGAGACTTTTATTTTTATTGATTGAATATGTTTATATCCATGAATCCAGGGCCACTTTTAAAGTCACATGGAACCCTGAAACCGAACACAACATGACAAAGGCAAAGTTTAGTTTCAAAATATCGTATAAGCAGATATATATGTGGCCACCAGAGATTATCTATTTGATTATGTATGATAACTTTCGTGGAGATTCTTAAATGTAGCGATTTATTTACAACTGTGTGGACCGAAGTAATAAGGCACTGCTTTGTAAAATACGACAAATGTGATCAAGCCTAAGTTATACATCCCAAAAGTCCGCCAGTTTAGTGGACACGTGTACCATATTAAAGTTAACTATGTCCTGTTCAAGAGTAAACCTCACATAATCGTAGGCATCCCGTCAGTCATTTTGAACACGGCTGAGTAAAGTAAGCATTTGTTTCCCTGGGCAGCTAATAACTTCACGATCGATCCCCAGTGCACCCAGTGATGCTATTAATTCGTGACCTTTAGATACATTTTCTAATCAAGCCTGACTGCTGCAGATCACATGACATGAAGAGTGAATATAATATTACATTAGTCTTACTAACTTTTGTAATTGCCAGATACTGTTCTGCATAACGTATTCCACATGCTTATCAGAGGCATTAGTACCCGCAATAGCTGATTTTATAATGATTGTAACTCTTGAATCAGGTACAGACATGTTTGGGATAGAGTAATTGAGGAGAGGGATGTTTGAAGAATAATATCATTAGTGGTCGCATCATTGGTTTTTGTTTGTTAAATGGCGGTCGAGTAGCATCATGCTTAAATAAAGCTATATAATAGATTATTATATTTAGATACTTTCAACTTTACAGAAATATGAAACTTTTATTGGTAAAATGACGGTTCATCAGTTATATGTAGGTCTATAATTCAAACACTTTGTCAAGCTAATTGAGGAATTTTTGACTGATACACGTGGCAGGGTACGAGTTGGATGTCACTTATCAGATACTTTTTAAATACATATTGGGTTGAAACAAAAAGATTCACTTTCCCCATTACTCTTTAATTTATTCTTAGAGTATGCTATTAGGTTAATGTGTTCGAGAGTAGGGAAGGGTTGACACTAAACGGCACAATACAGGTATTAGGATAAGCAGATGATTTAGCTTTGCTGAGAAATAGTAAGGAAGCTGTTTCAAGAAATGCAAAAATAATTTTACCAGAGGCTAGTAGGGAAGTAGGCTTAGAAGTGAATGGTGAAAAGAATAAGTATATGATCACGCAGAGAACAAAGATTAGGGACGATAATTTAGAGATTACTTAAAGCAACTTATTAATTTAAAGAGTTAATGAGTTTAAATATTTAGGAACAAGTTTAACTAGAAATAACTATATTATATTTGAAATTAGGAAAATAATACAGTCGTTAAGTGCACGCTATTACTCTGTCAGTAAGTTGTTGACATCTCACCTGCTGTCAAGAAATGTAAAACCCAGAATATAATAAGTACAAAACGATAATTTTACCGGTTGTTCTCTATGGGTGTGAAACGTAGTATCTTACCTTAAATTACGGGGGAAAAAATAGGGTTATAAAACGAGGTGTTTAGGAAAATATTTGGTCCAAAATTGGATGAAGCTACTGGGAAGTTGAAGAGGTTACATAACTATGAGCAACGTATTCTGTACTCATTACAAGACATTGTTAAGATAATTAAGTCTAGTAGATTACGGTCTGCAAGACATACAGCGCTAATGAAAGAATCTAGAATTTTGTTCATGGTACTAATTTTCAAACCCAATGGTAAGAGACCAATGGGAAGACATAGACGTAGATGGGAGGATAACATTAAAATATATCTGAAAAAGATAGGATGTAATTAGGTAGACTGGATAGAACTAGCTCAGGATAGGAATAGGTGATGTACTTTTGTAAGTGTGGCAATGTAGACTCTAGTTCCTAACGACATAGATTGAGAAAGTAAGTTGATAAGGGTTGGCTATTCATAACTACCCTTAATAAATTAATGTTAAATACAACTTTCCTAGTCTTTTGCTTAAGAAATAATGCGAGGCTTCTCAATACTATAATTTTTATGGATCAATGCAATTTTTTGTCTACCAATCAGAAAAATGTTACAGATGCTGTTTATTTAATCGTGTCATTCTACTCGCACTTATGAGTTTAAATGGGTCAATATGGAGTAATATGTAGATGGGTCAGGGAGAGAGCCTGTGAAAGTGGTATTCAGCCATGATAATATTATTATCAATATTTATTTGTATGAAGTATAGATCAGTGCCTTTTATGACACCCTTATTTAATACTTGCAAGCATACTTATTCCTATGTACTTTCAATATAATATTTAAAATCCAATCTTTAATATATTTTTAATATATTTAAATGTCTACACATAGGTCTTAAAATAGTTAAGTACAGTAAATTGGCCATGATTAGAGATTTTTTTTAACCCCAACACCCAATACCTTTTTCAACTTTCTTCTTACCGGTGTGACGACTGTGAAAGATATGCGCCTGTAACAAGTTACATTGTGACAGTTCAAATCAAATGGCACAACACTCACCCTCCGAACCAATGAGCTCCAACTCCAACACGCGCTTGGCCGCACCTCCTCACTCTAACACATTATCTGGCTGACGGATAGGAGGCAGGACTTGGTGCGGTCCAAGAAAAAAGGCCAAACAAATGAAGGCTACGTTGCGTGCCTGGTTGTTACCTCCTCCGCCTGACTTGTCCGAGCACATGTCCTGTTGTAGTTATGCCAACAGGCTTCTACAGTATTTTACACGCTTCGAGGTCTCATCACTTCCACTCCCCTCTACCCCTTGTCCCCCCTACTCTTTGAGAACATGTGGTCTGGTGAGCTTGCTATATATGACGGTGTTTTGTAGACACCGTCACTCATAGTATCATAGGCTTACTAAAGGTGAGAGTGGCAAATTAAGCTGAGGCTTAATTCTATCCTTTAAAATTCTCTTTCGGCTAAATGTGTGGGAATCTTTTCAAAATTATTGATTTGGTCTTATAAATTTAAATGTTCAATTATGAGATGGGTTTTTGGTATCAACGTGATTAATTTGCAGCCACGTTCTATTTTTTTTAACCTTTTGGGGGAACTTACCCTTGAACCAATGTAAACTTAGTTTCTGTTTTCACCACCAGCTTTTGATTGCGCTCTTACCGTATATCTGATTAATTTTTTGCATTGTTCGCTGTAGAACGAATTTTAGGGGAAATTAACTTTGATAGCACCTATTAACTTTTATTAGTATGTGGGAAACGAACACTTAGTAGTCTATAATATACTAGTAACTTCTATAGCCTTGTACTGGCTTAAGTGGTTACAGAGGAGGCTGACCGCCCTTGATTTGTATAATACTTTGTGACTGTATCTCTTTGGGATTCATTGTTAGGCAGGACACTTACATTTAACGCTGTACAATTAATATTAAGGTGCGCGCGAACTTATTTGTTCTTGTAAGATATCTTCTAAATGACCCTCTTTATATCATGTGTCTTTGTTACGTCATAGGACGGATTAAGGGCCGACTACACGGAGCCGCACCGCACTGCATTTTCTAACCATTTTTGTATTCTTTATAGACTGAGTTATATTACAAAATTAGTTAGCTATTAATTACGAAGCATAAAGTTTCAAGTTAGCTAATAATTAAGAAAAACAATGTTTGTTATTCATTAAGTTGTTGTAAATAATATTGTTTATCTTGTACGTAATGTTGGAAACAATGACTACAGCGTCACACGTGCAACGGCTGTGAAAGAAATGCCTAGTTTTACCATGCAAACAAAGTTTGGAAGCTCCCCAACATTTACTTCCGGTGAAGGTGGCTACATGGTCCGCACCGCACCGCATCACATTTTTCCGGTGGAATGCTATCACGTTTTTAAATGCAAGTGGCTACACGAGTCCGCACCGCACCGCAAAAGTGTGTAGCAATGCTCTCTCGACGATTCGTCCACGTCAGTGCAGTGCGGTGAGGTGCGGACTAGTGTAGTCATTTGCATTTAAAAACATGGATAGCATTTCACAGGTAAAAGGCGGTGAGGTGCGGTGCGACTCCGTGTAGCCGGAGCTATATTAGCACGGGAGGCGTGGGAACTTTATAATGAATTTGCTTAGTAATCTTGAAATCTTTAATTATTGTAATGTCCAAAATATTGATGCCATAATAGACGAGCTTGTTTGATATTTGAGTCTTCCACTCTGATCACTCTCGTCAATATTAATATATTTATGAATTATTCTTGGTTAATATTAAAGTCTTTGACTTTGGACACGCTATTCAATATTTATATATTTATGAAATATTCTTGGTTAATATTAAAGTCTTTGACTTTGGACATGCTATTCAATATTTATATATTTATGAATTATTCTTGGTTAATATTAAAGTCTTTGACTTTGGACGCTTCAGTCAATATATATATATATATATATTTATGAATAGTTTTTGCATATCTACTGTTTCTTTGATTTCCAATAAAATATACTGTTAGCCTCTTGTAACTCCCTGAAGATCATTTCTCTAAAAAGGTGGCTACACGCGAAACTAGCTATATATTTTGTCTTATTTCGAGATAATCCCGCAAAACACGATAAGATGTAACAACTGGCTAAAGGTTTGTGTTTGCCAACCAGTGTGAAAATACTAAGCCATTTCATGCACGTTCCGGTTCAAATTAAATAAAAATATAACTCCACTCATGGAGGAATAATAGTTTTTTGTGTTGAATGAATAAGCAGTACTGGTATTACTGGGGCATACCTTTAAGAGCATATTTTATTATAACTACCAAAGGACACACAGTTACATATATTTAAAATTGTATTTTTTTCCAGAATACATTTTAGAGGCTGTTTGTATTTATTTCATTTAATGTAAATCCCCCACCACTATGAAAAGGATTTTATTCCCTTTCAAAACAAGAAATTAGGAGTGGTCAAAGTTCAAAAGTACACACGTTATCGCTTTCCCAAGAAAAACACCATAAAAGTAAAGGCCTACCTAGGATCCTTTGCATCCTCGGCAAGGACCTGTATCGGCCTTTGTTTAAATAATATTACAAAAACGAAATTTTATATTTATAATAATAAAATCCATATTTTGTTCTAATGTAACTAATTCATTTGATTTGTATTATCTTAAACCTTTTATCAACAACACTCCAAACGTTTTAAAGTAATCACATATTCTAGTTGGGTTTAGAATAACATTTGATAAAATAATTGATTAAACTAACACATTGACGATACGAAACGCTCACTTATAAACCTATAGAAGGTTATTATCAGGAGGTTGTCATAAAAAAACGCTTTCTGGGAATACTGGCCAGTATTTGAAAAAAACACTGTTATCTTTGACCTCCAGGTCCTCACATTATTATCATCATATATCAAGTTACAGTTACAGCCGATCATTCATATTCAAACCCAAGTTCTGCTCCAATAGGCCTGTACATAGATATTTTAATGTAATACTTCTCTTTTTTAAATATTATTAAATCAATACTTTCCATTGAACGTTTTTACAAACTATAAAAATATTACTACAGATATTACATTTTAGCTTTAATAATTAGATCACAATAAATACCCATGATTAAACCTTTACCTCTGGCTGAAGCAAAGCTGTAACCTTTCTGTTGTACACTGACCTCAGTTTTGAGGTCAGAATTAAATTTAAAAATTATAATCACTATAATAACGTGTTGATAACATTTCCTGCAGTTCTTGGTGTTGGTAGACCTACACTAATCAGAGGTACTTCCTTACTGCTGAAGATAGAAACCAGAAAGGAATATTCCGTGACAAGAATATCGTCAGGCTATCCGGTTCTCCTGACATTTCGCTGTAATTGAAGAACAAACATCACTCTCTTGAACGTGAACAAACAACTGTCCTCCCTCTCATAAATAAAAAAAAGTCCATTATGTCTCGTTATCGTCTTAGAAGAGTCAAGTTGCGAAGGTCATTGGTCTTGGCCAGCCATATTGTGTCGTAAGGAAACTCAGACAATGAATTGCATATGCGATAGCTTGGAACTTGAAACTTAAAATGCCCAAAGTTTTGATTTTTTTTATTGATTTTTTTTGCACTTCTCTTAAGCCTAGTCTGTTATTTTGACTTTATGTAATCTTAATCCATTTTATATAACCCTTTTAACAAATGAATTCAGAAGCTTTAAAATTAAGAGATGTTATTTTTATAAACGTATTTAAAGGTTTTAATATAATACTATTCATAATCATGATTTTATAGTTGAAAAAATATGTACGTATCGTAAGCATGTATCTCCCTAAATGACCAAACTTGTGGACACCTTGACCTTGTCAAGAAAACTATTTTAAATTTGGAAAATGTTATATTATATAAAAAATATTAAGTGGAGCATTTTGAAATGTCATATTTTGACGATTTGGAATAAATATTGGTTAACTTAATTCTAAAAGTAAGATTACAGTAGTCTAGTTAATAAATTAGAGTTGCTGAAAAGATACACATGTTATTGTAACCTATACTTTACCCAGAAAATATTTGTTAAATATATACACTCTTTTGTTTTTCCAAACCAACATTGTATTTCCTTTTGCCATTTTTAGCACGAAATCATATTTTGTTGTCATTTTTCAACACGATCTTAAGTGCTGGTTAAAACCACTGATCGATAAATTGTTATTAATTTGGTATCATTTTCATCGTTAATGCGAAAATGAGATATATTTATAATGGGCTATACCTGCTATACCTGGAACAAATGTCACGTTTCCTGGCAGCCGTGGATTCAGGATAGCTCTACAACTACATAATCAAAAATAATGGACGCAAACAAATGGGGGTAAGATAACAAAGTGAGAGTATAAATCTGTTCTGAGCTCTATAGTGGGAGGTAATATTTTGGAGCTTGGTGATGAGAAGTATTACAGAAAAGGGGTACCACAACACAAACAGCTGCCGTCTGATCATCTATTGTAAGAAGGCGTTAGAGTGTTTAGTCCTGTTGTTCGTTACTGTTATATAGGATCCTAAAAAATTGTGTTTTTCCCATCTTGCTGAAGACAACAGAGTGTTGTGTCTTGGCCCCCTTGAAGGGGAACGCCAGTCTGTCACAGCATCCCCTCTAATACTGATCCGCCATTAGCGATCCTCTCTAGACAAGAGTAACTATGGACGGCTAACAGCTATCACCATTTACCCTTTCACTATTACATTTTAAAGATTTATTCCTTTGAGTATTTATTAGAGGAAGAATGACAAGCGACGTGCTTGGTTGCAACTATCAGTTGTAAAATCTGGAGTGAATGAACTATTAACGATAGATCAATGTTCATAACTAGGGACCGGATTTTGCCTGTATGCCTTTTATTTTCCTAGATTGTAAAACATAGGCTGTTGATATATATATATTTATTTCACGTTATTACGATTACAATATGCTATTTTTATAGTGCCTATAATTGCCTATTCTGTTAGTTTTCGCCTATTTTATGAATAAAAGCCTTAAATGCCCCTATTTCAGCTTTGTACTCTCTTTCTATCTTTTTTCCCCTTCTGAAAAAGAGTTTAGTTTCTTAGAAATGGAAGTTTCGGCATTATTGATGGGCGGGGGGCAGGGAGGGGGGAGAAGGCATGTGACGTGGCTTTAACTGACATGCTCTGTCCTTGACATACTATGTTTATACAGGGCCACGTGACACGTACTTTCCTGGACATGTGACGTGGCCTGCACTACTCATTGGTCATTGCTTCGCGCGGGAGAGATTCCCATAATTTACCCTATTAAACGAGACATTCTTGTATATAGGCCTAGTATATATTTGTACATTTTCCCTTGAAAACGGGCCTAAGGATTTTAATGAAAATGAGTTATCTAGCGTTTTTGGGTGCTAGGTCTCGACTTTGGAAAAACTCATTTAGCGGGTATGGGGGGAGGGGGATTGTATATTTGTAAATTATCTTGAAAGCGGGATCAAGGATTTATATTAAATTGGTTTATCTACCGTTTTTGGGTGCGAGAAAGCGATCTAGCTAGGTCTCGACTTTGGAAAAACTCATTTATTGAGCAGTGGAAGACATCTTGAGAGGAAATGGTATGCTATTTCAGGATAAAAATTTAACCTCTTCAGAATTGTCAAATTTAAAATTTTGTCCCTTGACATCCTGTGAAGTAGAACCAAACTTTTTTAAATCATTCTATCAGACAATAGAACCAATTTTAAAATTGAAAACCTAGGAAAGTATCTAGTGATTCACAGCAATGTAAATTGCTTGTAAGCTGCAGGTAGCAAACTTGTACTAAAATAAATTTTACATTGCTTACTGGCCTATTTTAAGTGCCTATTTTGGTGCCTAAATTCCATATTTTTAATGCCTATTTGCCTGCCTATTTTAAACATTTTTGTTGCCTAGTAATCTGGTCCCTATTCATGACCATTGACCAACTCATAATATCTTCAGTTATAATTTATATAGGATAATGTTCTTTACTAATCATCTTAGAGGAAGAATGGACTATGGTAAATAAAGTAATATATATATATATATATAACTCAATATTTTCTTTAAGCTATAAGCTTTTTCTATCCAACTCCATTGATCATAATGCATATTAAATAACACTAGTTTTCATAACTTATCATTTTAGAAAAAAATAATGGATTAAAACGAATAAAATTATATATATTTTAAATAAATGTATTCAATATAAGTTTAAAGCTAAAAATATTTTCTAACCAGCCTCATTGATTCTTATGCATACTTTCGAAATACTAATGTTCATAATTATCATTTTAGAGTAATAAAGGACTAGGACAAATAGAATAATATATTTTAAATAAAACTAATTAAATATTTGTTAATAAACTAAAGACATTTTCTAATTAGCTCCATCAATCATAATACATACTTTATAAACACTTATGCTCCTTACTAATTATCTCAACGCGCCATAATTGGTTCTTGGTTGCCATTCACTGACCACAGTCATACATCATGTAGCATTATACTTTTCATGAATTATCTAATAAATCCCATTAATATAATTCATAAACATTGGTCTTACAAAGGATTGGTCAGTATTTAATTTATAATACATATTAGTGGAAGTAGAAATATATAATGTCCCATTGTTCTTGTAAATGTGAATGGTTGGAGATGAAAAATACACTATCAACATTTGAGCAGGAGAAAGATTGAATTTCTAACTGTTCAACCATGACAGGAATATAACCTGGAAATCTGTAGTATAAGACAGATGTGTTACACTTTGAATTCATAAGTCATTTTATATATGCGCTTCTGAATGCATTTAACTGTCAGATACTTGCATACAAACCAAATCACGCCGTTCTCTTACGAGGTAGGTGAAAAAACTTCGTATACAGTTCAAAAAATAGCCCCGTAATTAATCCATTCTTACTAACTTTCAATACAGTTCCCTATCCTTGCATATTTCCTTCACTTCAACAAAATTCATTTATTTATTTATTGGAGGTAATTAACATGAACTTTCTGGTTCGACTGATTATATCAGTACACAAGAGTTTCTATTAGCGAAATCAAAAAGGCCTACCAATTTTGGGAAAGGTATTTTTACATACCTTCCAGAGTTCTTTTACATATCACAATCAACATGGAACCGATGGTTTTACTTTCTTTCTGAATGAAGTTACGCTAGAAAAAAAAATCCATATGCATCGTTAAAAATTTGAAAAATCAACATGGTTGCTACAAGGTGCGATTTTAAAGTCTTCGCGGGATTTCTTGCATGCAACTTTTAGCCCTTGTACTACCTGTAATCCGTGGTGAACTAGGATGGATGAGTTATAATAGACTAATATACTGACACCTGGGAGCAGCCAGGAACAATATCGGCTCTAAATGGGGCCGATATTCCAGTAAAACTCTTCACGTGGAAGTGGAAGGTTCTACTCTGTTTAGTTGTCTCTGTGTAGACTCTTCTGGGATAAACCTTGATGAGAAAAATTTCAGTTTGGTAGGCCGAAGAAGCTTTAGCAACAATAGTAACGTCCGTATTTGTAAAGGAGGCATCTGTCGCATACCCCGGTGAATTTGAAGTGATCTGTTTATCGAACCACAACTAAATAAAGTCAACGGAGAAATGAGTATGGCAGAAGAAGATAAATTTTCAGAATATAGCTACGGTAAATGATGAGGGACGCTACGAAGCGCAACTACTTCAGGATGAAGATCCTACGCCACTTTATGTAAACCAGCATTTAGCTATGAAGAGATTAGAGACAACTATGAAGAAGCTTACTTCTGTAAATATCTACAAGAGGTACAAGCGCCACCTCTCCGCAGCTTGTTGCCCTCAATAAACTTGGGTACTATCCTATCCCAGGGACTATCAACTTGTTGTGGGTATTCACCAATACTGTTACCCCGACTGTTGACATAAGTACTAAAGAGGGTCCTAGAGCCCAGACTAGTCGCAATTGCCACTAAGGCCTTAGAAATAGAAGTTGGCTTAAGACAGTGAAGAACTCATTCTGATTAATTTGAAGATAGGGTTATTTAATCGCCTCATAAATTGCAGTTCTGTTTTATCAAGGTACAATCAACTATCAAATTAAAGAAGATGCAAGCCCCCTCGTTATTCCCACACGTGCCCGTCAGTGGACTAAATATGATCACCAAATATCGGCAACACATCAGACGGTACACAGAACACACGAGTCTCTTATCAACCAAACACTTAGCTGCATCCATCTGAACAGGTACAAGTGATACAATTACAAATCCAGCTCAAAACACACCAGTCTCTAAGATTAGGTAAATGCTTGACACACCCATGCTTCGACGAGTGTAAGCACAAACTTCCTGATCGAGAACTCAGTAACTATTTTGTTCTCTCTACCAGACAGCGTCGAACCCGTAGCCCCGACCGAAAACCTCGTGCACAACCAGCCGCGCACTAGCCAAAGACTGTATAGTGGGTTGCCTAAACAGCGCTAGTGAGGCCGGGAAAGAAGATTCTCTTCAGGTAAACCCACAGCTCTTAGAGGAGTTACGGTAGCTGTACAACGAAACGGCTCAAGTATTAAGAAGAAGCGACCATCAACAGTGGCAATAGTAGCCTCAAGATACCGTAATGTTGAGTTGCCTATTAATCGCCACACTGTGAAGCGATTATTGAGCTATGTACCCTCCGTCGAGATTGTAAGGTAGCAACTTATTGGCTCACCCCCGCGCGGTATGCTACACCTCCACACATGACTGCAGAATAGTTTGCCTAGCTACGCCCAAGGCCGGATTTAAAGAAAGCCTTAAGTCTTTAAACTATTTCTTGACTGTTTCAAAGCAGCGATGGGGGAGGAGATATTTCTTTTTGAGATGTTCAAATGGTTTGATCTACTAAATTAATTTTACTTTTTTATTCCTTTCCTAATAAAATTAATTATTCGTTACATACTTAGTTAATTAATTATGTTTGGTCTCATTAATATATGGCTTGGCTTTTTTTTTATGCTGTTTAAGATTTATCCACACCACACAATATTTTGGCAGCAGTACTACCCACATTTATTGGTTTTACATGGTAACATAAAGCAGGTCTCCCCCTTTTCAGAATCTTAATTACTGTGAATAGCTAATTATGAATTTATTAGTGATTAATTATTATATTCTACACATGTAGCTCAAATAACAAATTGAATCTTAAAGATTTTTACTTTATTTTTAGGACACTGAGTTTAAAAATTTTTATATAATTTAAGGGTCCCAATCCTGACTTTAAATATTTTATACAATTTCCGGATAGACAAAAAAAATATTTGATCAAATCTTATCCATTGGACATATTTTATTGATAAAATGGAATTTATTTGTTTCTTCAACGTTATTATGACTGTCTATAGCTTTGTGGGACAATAGTTAGATTCCATAATTTATTTAATGTTACCATAATGGCCACAATAAAAATATTGGTAAAAACTTGTGATAAATATTTATTTTAGAAAAATTGTAGTTTAATAAGATTTAATTTGATGAACATTTTCTAATAAATTTCATGTTTAATTTTTTTTGTAAAATATGTTTTTTTACTAAATCAATTCTGGAAATCCAAATAATAAAACTAGCCATTTAATATGCAAGTATTAATATAAGAAAAAGGAGGTTTAAATAAATGAAAAGCAAGGAGAAGTATTGTATTTGGTTTACGAGCTTAAAAACAATTTACATGATATCTCTATTTTTTTTAAGGTTTGGAATGGAGATATCTTTTAGTAAGAAAATATTGTAGTTCTGTACTGTTTTTAAGAATTTATGGGTGTTGGCAAAGATACCTGGAACTGGGTAACCAATTGTGGTGAATTTATTTATATTCACTCGGATGTCTGCCAAGTGAGGATCTATCATACATACAGTCAGCGTTTGAGTTTCCGTGAAAGAAACGGCAGGATTTATTTATATCTGTAACTTAGGACCTCTGGAACCACTTAACCAATTGCGGTGCGGTTTCTACTTTTATACTGGACAAATATCCAGACATTTTTAGGATTATTTGTGTATAATTAGGTGTTTCGGTGTGAGTCCCGGTGAATGGCAAGCCGATTTTTTGTATACATTTATGGAACCACATAATTACTGTGGTGTAATTTTTATTATCCTCTAGAGTATCTATCTAGGCATTTTTTTAGTATAAAAATTTGATGTTTTGATGTGAGTCCCGGTGAATTGTCAGCCGAATATTAGGATATATATGGAACCACTTAACCGATTGCAATTTTTTTTTTGTAGGATATTTCCCCAGGCATGTTTTAACATATATTATCAGGTTTTGTGTTGTGAATCTCAGTGAAGGACCAGCCGGATATTTGTGTATATCTCTGGAGCAGATAACCAATTCCACTGTAGTTTATTATAGTCCATAGGATATTAACTAGGCAAATTTTAGCATGATATACTTCAGTTTTGTAGTTTGAGTCCCTGTTTAAGTTTCGGATGGATGTTGTGTATATGTTATCTAGGATATTTATAACTATATAAATAATTGCAGTGCAGTTTTTTTTAACTATGTAGTATTTATGTTTTAACATTAGTTTAATCAAGTGTTTTTCTACGAGTCCCTGGAACTGCTGAGAGGTCTAGCGATAATGGATTTTGTGGGTCAGCTGGAAGGTGAAACTTCATTCTTCCGTGAAGGGGATAATAGTCCAGAGTTAACTATAGGAGAATATTTATATGTAACATAATATTACCTATTTCAACCACCTCAACTACTTATCCGGGCTACACGCCTAAAATAATTTTTGTGGGAAGTAATGTAAGAGATACAAATTAAAGAGGATGTAATCACATTTTCTTGGAGGGAAGTTGGGGAAACAATTTAGGAAAGGTCCCTGAATATTAATATTCCAGGCCAGGATTAGAACCCTGTTTCATCAATGAAAATGGATCATATGAGAAAATATGTGTCCGCGTTTATACCAATTCAGTAGAATATAAATTATTTATGGTATTTCCTAGAATATCTTTTCTAATTTGTTATTCTGTTTACTATAAGATATTAAATATTTAATTTTGAGTATGCTTAGAGTAGATATTACACGTGTCTATAGGCTATTATTTTGGGGCATGCTTTTTTAAATTCAATCAATAATGTTTCTATTATAATGAGATTATAAACAACTCTCAGACCCACTTCGGTGATGGAGTTAGCTAACGCGCTAGTTTCGTGTTGAGCTAGACTGAATAGGACGGGGAAATTGAGGCTCGAATCTCGCTCTTGTGAACTGAGGGTGGTTTTCCCTAAATTGTTTTCCACTCTCCCCCAACGCAAATGCTGGTTAACTTCCTCTAAATTCACCCTTACCAATTCCTTATTCATTATATTAATTATTAAATAGGCCTATTACCAGAACGGGTAGTAAGACACGTTGCTAAAAAAACACATTAACTCTCAACAAGAATGTGTATGCAATTCCTTTAAATACTCTTTCCTTGTCCTATTGATTTAAGATTGACTATATTATGATTATTTGAGAAACAGTGAAGTTTTGCTGGCATTCAAACATATTAATAAATAGTTCGTTCTGTGTGTGCTAGCTGGCCGTGAAGGTCCGACTATAGCGTAGAGTAGTTAAAAGGCGCTTGTCTAAAAGGTCAGTTGGATCACATAATTCACTTTAGCAAGTAATACACTAGCAAAATACTGACCGTTTCAATTGCAGTTTACATTCACACGTCTTCTAAACATTTACGTCTTGCAGTAAGCCAACAATTATTACTCCTTCCAAATTAATTTCAAGAACAAATAAATGATGTATTTTGTTATATGTTAAAATCTCATACGCCTCAAATAATTATTGGTTACCTTTATAATAATTATATTAATAATAATAATAATAATAATAATAATAATAATAAAAATAAATGCTTTCGAAACCAATAATTCTACAAAAAGAGATTTACAGATTTATTGAACGGTAATATTGTGGGACAGTTTACCTTAAACGATCGCATGTTTATCTAATGGACTATTGTTCCCAGGTTCGATTCCTGACATAATGGAACTCTTATTTTTAGTGAAATGAGTGTTTCCCCTTTCAAAATGATGAGTTTGATGGACGGGGGAGTTTGTGTATTTTCAAGTTTTAAGATAGTATCAAAGTCGTGTGCTGATTTTATCAGTCAGTTCAGGAAATGCAAGTTAAAAAACCTCTAATAAATTTTTAACATGAAATCTTGGATGCTACGCTGCTCTCTAAGTGAGATAGTTTATTACTTATTGAATAAAATAAGAAAACTAAAGTCTACTCATTTATATTAAATATAACTAACTTTATCAGGGAACCAAAATAGTTAGTAAAAAAACTTTCAGCAATATTTCTATGACTTAATAATATGCGTTGTTTGGCTAGCTTTCATTCTTTACGCATCTTTAATATATGCATTATTATGGATCAAGTGTGCACTTGATGCAGGTTATTTGGATTTCATATCTAGGCTCACCATCCTCTTCTCGTTTATGCGGTCCTGCTCCACAGAAAGTTGTCGGCACGCGACATTCATGAGAAAATGTACTGAGAGCAATATAGAAATATTTTGAAAAGTATTGTTGTTGTCATATAAATAAAATAAATTTTACTGTAAACAAATATGTTTTACATATCCCTAGTTTTTTAAGATCTTCCCCAACATTTATAAAATCCTGTTTATGAACATTTTTGCTAAAATTTTATATATATATATGTATATATATATATATATAAATAAAATTATATCCCAACATTATATATACATATATTTATTTGAAGCGCTCACGGCAAAAGCTTTTCAAAAATACCACACACATTTGGGTCAAAAAACAAACCGTAAACTTACATTTAATGTCTCACAAATTCCGTTATTCGTCTTTTTGCTAAATTGTTACCAACCCATTTCATGTGGGCACGCTAGCATTTAGCTCCAACCCAAGCTTTGGCTATGTGTCTATCCATTCAAATATTGAGATCTGTGTGAGACCTAAACAGACATATAACGTGAGTTTTTCATATGGGTTCTATTCTTGATATGGAATCCAAAAAATTAATGGTGACTTTGAGTGTAACTTACGTGTGTTTATTATTTTTTATTTATCTTAATTTCTATTGTTATATCATTATAGTTTAAAACAATTCCATACCAAAAACGTTTAGTTCTCTTGTAGATTGTATTTTTGTCCTTTATGATTATTTTAAATTGAGTTATAATAATAACTGAACTAAAACAATTAGATTACACGTAGCTATGAAAAATTAGTAGTAACTTAAAAGATTAATTTTCGTTCATTATTAAAATAGTTATTTTGGTGGAAATAATGTAAACATATTGAAGGACATATATTTATATCTTCCAGCCGTTTTTATTATTTCAAGTCTAGACATACAATGTGAATTAAAATACAAGTTTTCTATGTAATTAAATCTAAAATCTTAGTTTTATATATTTCTATGTGAGGATCTATTTAGTCGTTCATATATATATATATATATATATATATATATATATATATCTTCTTCCATATTTTTATTTAATCAAATACATATTCGATACACTTTAATATGTGTAGGCCTAAAATCAGTTACAATAATAATATTGCAAATACAATAATTATTGTGTCTAAAAATTTACAAAAATGTTTCAATACACTTTCTTCATACAGATTGATATTTTGGGTCCTATTTGCCAGGAAGTTCTCCTCCCCAGCTTAACACCTTGCGAGACAGGTATCGTATGTCACGTAGGGCAGTGATGACCAACCCGCAACACTAACGGTACGCAAAGTCAATTTAAGTTCCACCCTTAAGGTCAAAAAATTAAAGCTATAACATTGGAAAACAAATAAACGAGTTATTTTGGCCAACTTCACTTGTCACTAAAATTTGAATAATTTAGTTTATCCCCTATTCACTCTCTAAAGAGCCCTGTTGTTTTATTGTCCACGATGTAGAAAGGGGGAAGTAGTCAGGTAATGTTTGAGGTTTTAGGCGATAGTTACATACACAATGCCAAAAGCGTTGAATGTAGATAGTGGTATGACAGAAAATTATGTTGGCCACCCCTGGAGTAAAGTAACATAAAACTAAAGGACGCTTCTTTCCCTTCGCGTGTGAGCTAGAGAATAATTTTGTTGAAAGAAACGCGTCATTTTCAAGTATGTAAACAAAAGGAAAAAAAAAAGTTTCAGTGCACCAGAAATCCAAGAAATGTGTTTTTTTGTGTGAAAACAAAAGAAAAATAGATTAAATCTATGCAAAAGAGTCGGTAGCGTGAATGTGTAGTAATCCAATGAGCAGACATTGGTCTCCAAAGCCTGTATAGTTATTTTTTTAAATATGACTAAATAAAATATTGAATTAAGTTGTTAATTGGGGTTTTTATTTAACATATTTTTCTAAAAACAGGTAGGATACCAAATAATTCGCATTTAAAAACAAACCAAATTAGAATCCATACATTAAATTTGAGATGTAGTATGCAGGCGGTTATTTAAAAATAATGTATTTATGGGTTCTATATCATAAAACACCTTTACCTAAAAGGACTTTACTAAATATTTATTATTTGGATGGTAAACATATTATAACTAATAGGTCTAGCTGGCATGTTAAGGTTTAACAACAAAAAGATCCAAACGATATTTGGGCTGAGTAACAATACTAAATTCATATAGACAAATGTTATTTTATGTAAACCAATAAAATAAAAAATTGAATTTGAACTAACTCGTGTCCTGTATGAGCAATCTATATACATATACTAGGTAACTAATGTGTGCTTGTTTGAAACAAGTTCATATTTAAATAATTTACACAATCTATGATACTAGCAATTTGATTTAAATAAAATATATATAAATTATATAGCTAAGCAAATCGTTCTATATGGTGCACTTAATAAAAGAATCGTGTATTTTTATTTACGTATACTGTAAAGTGGCACGCATCAATTCCGTTAGTTTCGTTGTATGAGAGGTCATTTGATTCCCAGTGTTGTCGAATTAAACTATCGGTCGCTAGCGAGTAACCGGCACATCTACACATAGCACGATATCAATGTTTTAAAATCAGCACTGCTTTGTACCAGCCTTTCAAAACACCCTTTACTGGTTAAGTGGGCACACTATCTAAGAACCTATTGCTTTTTAGTTTGATTTTACAATTACAGATACATCAGGGTTCAAAGCCTGGTTAGATTTACTAATTATGTTTTTAAAAAAACGATATTCACAAGATTGTGAGTAATTACATTTCATCTCACAGTCCACATTCATCACTCCTACTTTGCTACCGTAGTTAATTGTAATAGTCCAAATGGATAGTAGGACGCGGATCATTAAAAAAAACTATACATGTTAAAATCGCACAAGAATAAAAAGTATTGAAGCTAAGTTTAAAAATATCTATAAATATGTTTGACAGAAGACTATGCCTCAACATGTTTCACATTTGTCTGCTGAACTATTTAACTTTGAATATTACACTAGCAAGTATAGCACTGTGATTATATGGTACCAACAGCTTTGAATATAAGTGATATGTGATATATTAGTAGGAATTCAGTGTCAATTATGTGATCGTGTGTGGTCATTACTAAATTTACACAAACTCTACTATATAAATAAATAATTTAAATTATGTGTATAGAATATGTTAGAAAAATTGTGTAGTTTTTCATCGTGACGAGTTAAACTAAGAATAATATAATTACGATTACTAGAAACCACTATCGGGCTACTACACAATAGTTTAAGAAACTCTTGCAAATAATGACTGTTCTTGTAATATTATCTGTGTCCCCCTTCTCTTTCTACGCAAATACATCTTTTAATGTAAAAAGTGTATCTCTGCTACTTTTTGTGATGGATCAAGCAAGTTTAGCATTTTTTTTATTGTAGAATCACCATTCCAGCTATGTTAACCTTTTTCTATAAAGGGAAGTAGGAACGGAAAATACTAAACATTTCCCCTAGCTAGTTTATAGTTAAAGTAATATGAAAAGTGCACATTAAATAGCTGAAATAAATAATATGAGGTCAGTTTTCGAATCTTGGTCAGATCAAGTGTGGGTGATTTTTATTAAATGGTTTCCCACTCTCCTCCCAAGCAAATGGGGTTATCTTACCTCTAATATGTTTCCTTATTCAACCCAACCCTATAAGAATATTGTCAATTATATGTATAGCCTGAACAGGTGTTAACAAGCAATGATGACATAAGAATAATAGTAAGACCATGGTCTAATTAGTTGGCCATGAGCTGTCCTCACTTCCCCAACAGGATACGGTGATCCAGGTAGTTTGGCCATGATAGTGACGATAAGTGGTGATTCAGGTGGTGAAGCCAAGTTACTGACGAAAGGCGGTGATCCAGTTGATTTAGTCTAGATAGTGACGATAGGTGGTGATCCAGGCGGCTAAGCCAAGATAGTGACGACGTATGGTGATCCAGGTGGTGAAGCCAAGATAAAGACGAGAGATGGTGATCCAGATGGTTAAGCTAAGATAATGACGACAAATAGTGTTCTTGGTGGTTAAGCCTATATAGTGACGGAAGCTGCTGATCCAAGTGATTAAGCCAAAATAGTGATGACAGATGGTGATCCAGGGGATTAAGCCAAGATAGTGACGACAGATGGTGATCCAGGTGGTGAAACCAAGATAGTGACGACAGATGGTGATCCAAGCTTTTAAGCCAAGATAGTGACGATGGATGGTTATCCAGGTGGTTAAACCAAGAAGTGAATTATGATTTATATCCAGACAATACAGATAGTCCAACACCCATTGAACAAGAAACTAAAGTTTAGCGAGTATTTAACATATCAATAACGTGTCCAAAATCCTTCTGCTTCCACAACACTTTCTAATCTTCTTGGCATCGAATTAATAAGTCTTGCAACATACCTAGGGCTATCAGAGAGTTCTTCCCAAGCAGCTTCAACTTCATCCCACAGTTGATTAGAATTCCTGATATCCAGATTACGTTCACGAAGTATCCTACTCATTTCTGCCCATACATTCTCGATTGGGTTCATATCACAGCCACATGGAGGCCATGGAATAACATAAATGTCCCCCCCCCCCCATGATCTGCAAACCACTGCTGCACTAATCGAGAAGTATGAACAGGTGAGCGGTCGTGTTGATAAACAATTAGTCCTACGGGATATCTTTCCCGTACATACGGCAACATCACGTTATCCAAAATACACACGTATTGTTCCTTGTTTAAATGTCCATCTATTTTCCACATGACTCCCATACCAGCGTGTGAAATCCACCCCCAACTAGATACAGATAAGCGACCACTATGTCGGCGTTGATGCACATAGGGTGGTTGAAAACGAGCATTTTTAGGGCGCTAAACTAGCACACGACCATCATTTGATGAACTCCATACCTTATCGTCTGTAAAAATAGCTCTCCTCCAATATTTTAATGGCCGTTCTAAGTTTTCTTGTGCGAAATTCATTCGAGCCAGCTTCTGCCATTCTGTTAATAGCTGTTTTGAAGCAGCAGTAAATGACTGGAGCCCTCCTTCTCCTAAGCGCTCCAAAATTGTGTCCTTAGACAAATTTAACCCAACCCGCGGAGCAATCTGTCTGCTCGTTAAATATGGGCTTGCCTGAGCTACAGCAACTAGCGCGGCATCTTGTTCCCGAGTAGTTTTACATGAAGCGCCTCCACCATGACGACACTTGAGGCTGTTTTAATTATTCCGTCTAGATTTCCACAACGAAACTGTTTTTCGGGAACACGGTATTGCACGCGAAATTTCACTGTCCGTGTACCCTGCCTCCATTAACCCAGAATCCTTACTTTATCAGCTTCACATAAACGTCCATATCGTTCCATGACTGAATTAACTGTGAACAATAAGTTTGAAACACAGTTCAAAGACTACAAGGGTATTTGTTTTGTTTTGTTCTCCTACTTAGAAACAAACAACGGTTGGTCAAATGAGCCGTCTTTTCGAGGTTTCCATCATGTGAAAGTTTTCACTCCTATGAGCCACTTGTGGGAATATTAATAACACAAATTTTACCCAGTCGTTTTATAAAGTATATTATATAATTGAAGTTATAAAATACATATAATCAACATTAAAAAATCAAAATTATAGCCTACTGGACTTTAAATATTAACTATCGGTATAGTTGAACACTAATTCCAAATTCCCGGCATATTCAGTTTGGTTTTTTAGTCATGGTAAGTTCGGGGTTTGAATCCCAGATAGATGGACTGAGAATGTTTTGCCCTAATTTTTTTAAAACCCTACCACCACCTAATTTTGGGTAGGCCTACATTATCTCTCAAACTATATCTTCCTCAACGCTACTCATTTAGAGTAATTAACATATATGCCTATATATGTATATATAAAACGGGTGGTGAGACACGATAATGAAAGAATAAATAAAATTTTGCCTTAGACCGAATGCCTGATACACCACATCAAACAGTAGTTCATGAAGGGTTACAAGGCATACTCATAGAAAAATTAATATTTTAGGCACAACTCAAATTCAAACATGATTTCTTAAACCACTCCCTTGAATCGTAGCCAAGAATGATACTAATTAGTAAGAACCTTACAGTAAAGTAATAGTCGCAAAATGGTCTAGGGGTAAGGTATCAGATTTCTATGCTGGGAGACCGGGGTTCAATCCTAGGTCGTGGCACAGATTTATATGATTTACAAACCCTTCCTTCACCTATGACAAGACGTGTATTAATCTCATCTAGTGAATATGTGGAATACCAGGCATTCACCGTGGTTCGGATCCCATGTTAAACTGCAGGTCCTTCATTTCATCTCACAATCATCCTACCATTACACATTAGTGTAAGTAAATACAACCCGAACAGTTAGTAAGACGTGGTGGTAATAATGCTAATAATAATATACAGTTGCGAAGAAAACTAAATAGCAGTCGTCAAATCATTCGACGTGGTGAAAATATTTTTATTTAGAGACGTTATCCATTATATTTACTTTAAACCTTTTTTTAATATGTCAATATTCAAACTACGCTGCCAAATTTTCTCATTTATAGAATAAAATAACAGGCTATGTTAAAGTCTTATAAAAACGTGATTTGCAAGGACAGTATAAGAAATAAACAAAAACCGACAATGAAAAAATGGTGTCAGATAATAAACAGAATATAGGTAAATTAGATTGATGAACAATTATTTTCAAAATAATGAGGTATTTCATGTGCATACTTTTTAACAGAAGATTCGAACCTTATCCTCCACGCCATGATAAACTGGAATACACAAGACTGACATGTTTTTCCATTTTCTCACAGGTGCAAATAACACCAAGATTTTTTAGTCCTCCTCACCATATTACTCGTTCAATAACGAATAAAGAGAAGGAAGGAGGAATGTTAGAAGAAATATAACTAATTTACATGGGAAGAGCATGAGAAACCACTAAAGAAATACCAGATAATTAAACCCAATCAGGATTCAAGCCCTGACTTTCTTGTCACAGGCAAAAAAAAAACTTATTTAAACTTAACATCCAAGCTAGTTTACACGTTGTCTTCCTCACACTTCTTCATATAAGATCCTCCCCTATTGCCACTCCTTATTTCGACCCTCCTTGAAAATGCTCTTATCTAATACCTCCTTGACTCTGGAAGCCTAGCCTGTAACATCCAATTGAATAACTACACTCTAAACTATCGAAAGCCATGGCTGGAGAGGACATCGCTTATAGTGTGTTTGGTTAGGGCAGGGCCTATTATACCACGGAGCAAGATTGTTCGCTGTAGGCACGGCAGCAACCAATAAGCACTGACTCGAAGGCCAAACAAAACAAACTCAAAAAATATCATTTAATAACAGGATTAAGCCGCTTCGGTGGTCACATGTTCTAAGACGCTACTCTCGCAATAGACTAGACTAACAATGACGGGGAGATCCAGGTTCAATCCCAGTCGAGTTCACTGAGAGGGTTTTTTCCTTAATGGTTTTCAACTCTCCATTCACGCAAATGTGGGAACACTCTCTGTAAATTCAGCCTTCCTCAGAATTAAATAAATTAAAGTAAATAGCATACAGGCGTAAAATCCGAATGGGTATGGTGCAGCACTAAAATATATATACATATATAATTATATAATATATATATATTATTTGGTTCTGGACCATCATAATGCGGAGTTGTCTAAACTTACATATTAATATATTGCTTCCTTGAAAAAAGGAATAAGCACATTTAAAGTGCTCTATGCCATAGTAATGATTTATTAAATAAAAACACATTAAAAAATTAAATTTATTTGAAAATGATAATCAACGTAAATCTTATTTAATTACAATATATCTCAATCAAAGTATTTATCAAAACTGTAACCAATAGTTATATATAGGTAACATTAAGTAAAGTATGGAGTCGAACTATAGTGCCACAAAGTTATAGTCAGTCATAATAACGTTGAAGAAACTTATAAACTCACTTTAATAACTAAAATATACCCAATGGATAATATTTTATCAAATCTCTTTTTTTTCTCTACCCGGAAATAATATTAAATATTTTAAATTAGGATTGGGAACCTTAAATTATTTAAGTTTTTTTAACTCAGCGTCTTAAAAATAAAGTAAATATCTTTTAGATCTAATATGTTATTTGCACTACATGTGTGGAATATAATAATTAATCATTAATAAATTCATAATTAGCTATTCACAGTAATTAAGATTCTGAAAAGGGGAGACTTGCTTTATGTTACCATGTAAAACCAATAAATGTGGGTAGCACTGCTGCCAAAATAATATGTGCTGTGGTCAAATCTTTATCAGCTTAAAAAAAAATGCAGCCCATATATTAATGAGGCAAAACATAATTAATTAAGTATGTAACGAATAAGCCTAGGTATGAAATCCAAATAACCTGCACCTAGTGCACACTTGATTCATAATAATGCATATATTAAAGATGCGTAAAGAATGAAAGCATATTATTAAGTCATAGACATATTGCTGAAACTTTTTTTACTAACTATTTTGGTTCCCTGATAAAGTTATGTTATATTTAATATAAATGAGTAGACCTTAGTTTTCTTATTTTATTCAATAAGTAATAAACTATTTCACTTAGAAAGCAGCGTAGCATCCTAAGGTTTTATATTTAAAAAAATTATTTGAGGTATTAAACGTGCTCTTTCTGAACCTACTGATAAAATCAGCACATGACTTTGATACTAACCTTAAAACTTGAAAATACACAACATCCCCATCCCATTAGCTCATCACTTTAAAAGGAGAAACACACATTTTACTAAAGATAAAAGTACCACAATATAGGAATCGAACCTGGGATTCTCAGTTCAGTTAAAAAACAAGCTATCAATTTTACTAAGAGTCCCACCATCTTACCGTTAAATAAATCTGTAAATTCGTGCTCTTGTAAGATTCTTTGTTTAGAACAAAATTCTAATAATAATAATAATAATAATAATAAGGTAACCAATAATTATTTGAGGGTTATGAGATTTTAACATATAAGTAATAGTGCAAACTAAAAAATACATCATTTATTTGTTCTTGAAATTAGCTTGGAAGGAGTAATAACTGTTTGCTTTACTGCAAGACATAAATGTTTAGAAGATGTATGAAAGTTAACTGCATTTGAAACTTTCAGTTTTTCGCTAGTGCATTATATGATAAAGTGAATAAGGGGATCCAAATCACTTTTTAGACAAGCGCCATTTAACTTTTTTACGCTAGACTCAGACCTTCCCGGCCAGCTAGCACATACAGAACCAACTATTTATTAATATGTTTGAATGCCAGGAAAACTTCATTGTTTCTCAGTAACCTTCATATAGTCATTCTTAAATCAATATACCAAGAAAGAATATTTAATGGAATTGCATACACATTCTTGTTGAAAGTTTTTTTTAATTTTAGCACCACGTCTTACTACCCGTTCGGACAATACGCTTAAGTAATAATTATTCTAAAGGTTTAGGAATTGGGGTGATTGAATTTAAAGGAAGTGAGACCTCATTTGAGTTGAGCAAACGTGGAAAATTATTGAGGAAAAAATTCGCCCCAGTTCACTCGAGCGAGATTCGAACCTCGAACTCCCCGTCCTTGTCAGTCTAGCTCAACACGAAACTAGCGCGTTATTTATCTTCACCACCAAGTTGGGTCTGAGATTTGTTGATAATCTCATTGTAGTAAAAACAATTATTGATTGAACTAAAAAAAGAAAGCCCCAAAATAATAAATTATAGACCATATGATATCTGCTCGAAATACATACAAAATTAAATATTTGATACTTATAGTAAACATAATTACAAAGTAAACTAAATATTCTAGGAAATGCCGTAAATGATTTATTTTCTACTACATCGGTGGTCACGTGGACAAAAAAAAATTTCATATGGTCCATTTTCAGTGATGGATGAAACAAGGTTCTCATACTGACCGGACATATTGAGGGACGTTTTCCTACATTGTTAACCAACTTCCCTCCTAGCAAATATGGTTACATCCTCTTTAATTGGTATCTTCTTCATCACCATACCACAGTAATTATTTAAGGCGTGTAGCCCAGATGAGTATCAGAGGTGGTTGAAATAGGTAATAATATATATTACATATAAATATTCTCCTATAGTTCACTCTGAATTACATTATCCTCTTCGTGGAAGAGCGGAATTTAACCTTCCAGTTGACCCACAAAATCCATTATTGCTAGGCCTGTCAGCATTTCCAGGGACTCACAACATAACATTTGATTAAACTAATGGTAAAACCTGCCTGGATATAAATACAACATAATTGAAAAAAGACTGCAATGCAATCGCTTATGTGGTTATAAATATCCCATAAAATATATATACAACATCCATCCGAAACTTAAACAGGGACTCGAAACCCAAGAACTAAGTATATCATACTACAATTTGCCTGGTTAATATCCTACAGAATATAATAAACTACCTCGGAATCAGTTTGCTGTTCCAGAGATATACAAAAATATCCGTCCTTCACCGAGACTCACAACACAAAACCTGATTATATCATGCTAAAACATGCCTGGAGAAATATTCTACAAAAAAAGAAAACTACCCCGCAATCGCTTAAGTGGTGGTTCCATAGATATATACACATATCCAGCAGACACTTCACCGGAAACTTACACCAAAACACCCGATAATAATTACTATCCTAAGAAATACTTGGATAAATACTCTACAGAATAATACAAATTACACCTCAGTCATTATGTGGTTCAATAAATGTTTACAAACAATCGTCTGGCCCTTCACCGGGACTCACACCGAAACACTTGACTATACACAAATAATGATAAAAACTGCCTAAATATTGGTCCAGTATTGAAGTAAAAACCACACTGCAATTGGTTAAGTGGTTCCAGAGATCCTAAGTTACAGAAAATAAACAAAACCGGCCATATTTTAACGGAGACTCAAGCCCTGATTGTATGTATGCTAGATCCTCCCTTAGCACACATCCTAATGAATATAAATAAATGCACCACAATCGGTTATGAAGTTCCAGGTATCTTTGGCAACAGGCAGGCATTTTTAAAACGGTACAGAACTTACAATATTATTTTACTTAAAGATATTACATTCCAAACCTTAAAAAGCATATATATCATTCAAAGTGTTTTTAAGCTCGTAAACAAACAAAAATTCTCTCTGCTTTTCATTCATTTAAACCTCCTCACTCTGATATTGTATTAATAATATCAGATGACATGACCAGTATTATGGTTTAGATTTACAGAATTTATTTTGTAAAAAAACAGATTTGATAAACACAAAAACCGTTAACATTATACATTTAATTTATTAGAAAATGATAATAAACGTAAATCTTAATAAACTACAATTTTCTCAATCAACTTATTTATCAAAACTTTTTACTAATAGTTATATTGTGGCCGTTTTGGTAACATTAAAAAAGATATGGAATCGAACTATGGTACCACAACGTTATATAGACAGTCATTATAACTTTGAAGAAAAAATAAATTTTACTTTTATAACTAAAATATGTCAAATGGATAAGATTTTATCAATTTTTTTTTGTCTATCCGGAAATTGTATAAAATATTTTAAATCATGATTGGGACCCTTAAATTATATAAATTTTTTAAACTCAGTGTCCTAAAAATAAAGTAAAAATCTTTAAGATTCAATTTGTTATTTGAGCTACATGTGTAGAATATAATAATTAATCATTAATAAATTCATAATTAGCTATTCACAGTAATTAAGATTCTGAAAAGGGGGAGAACCTGCTTTATGTTACCATGTAAAACCAATAAATGTCTGTAGCACTGATGCCAAAATATTGTGTGGTTTGGATAAATCTTAAACAGCTAAAAAAAAAAAAAGCCAAGCCATATATTAATGAGACCAAACATAATTAATTAACTAGGTATGTAACGAATAATTGATTATATTAGGAAGGGAACAAAAAGGTAAAATTAATTTAGTAGATCAAAACCATTTGAACATCTCAAAAAGAAATTTCTCCTCCCTCATCACTCCTTTCAAACAGTCAAGAAATAGTTTAAGGACTTCAGCCTTTCTTTAAATCCGGCCTTGGGCGTAGCTAGGCAAACTATTCTGCAGTCATGTGCGGGCGTTAGCTAATAAGTTGCTACCTTACAATTTCGACGGAGTGTACATTCACACCATACAATTTGAGAGAGTGAAAATAAGCAGTTTGGATGAATGTTTCTGTTTCAAAGAAAAATATTACTAAATTATTTATTTCTATGTTGTGGATGTTTTGTTTCTAGTAACTGTTAAAAACATTCAAATATTTGTGTTTATTTCTAGATTATATTTGTGTTAAGTTTAAGATTGTATTTGTGTTTAGTCCCTATTTGTATGTATGCGTAATTATGTTAATTCTAGCAGTTTGTTATATTATTGAATTGTTGAGAATTCTGGTTGGATCCCAATCGGACCCATTACAGATCCGTATTTCTAACACAGGAGCCATTTTTGAATTTGATCAGTAAGTGATAGTATAATTAAATAGTTTCAAAATAATATTTGATTTTGTTTTACAACCTCTGTTAATAGAACATAAGTAAATAGATGTAATGGTAAACACAATCAAAACAAAATTGATTTTTTGTAAAACATGCTGAATACATACGGGTCGTTAATTTTAATGTCTCTCTTTTCCAATTAAATAACGATTTTAGTAAATTCAGTGTAGAAATGAAAATTATTACAGATTTGTTACCGATCAATCAAGCCTTAGGTATTATTTTTTTAGCACCGCGTCTTTTTAACACCTGTTCAGGTTATACGCTCCCGCCCTTTGTGGTATGGTACTAAACACAATATTCGGAACTTTTGATTCCGAAAATATACATATTTTGAGTAAGAAAATGATACATTTAAGTGAATTCAAGAGGATATTTTAATTTATTAGTCCAATTAATCAATACTGATGGAAAATTAACAAGAAAAAATTGTCAGTAATATTAAATTTACTAGAAGAATGTATGAGGATTATATTAATCATTATTAGTAATTGTATAGCCAGTGATTTAGTAGCTGTAGAATTGTATAGCCAATAATATAGTATTTTGAGCAATTGTTTATGAAAATGCATATGTAACATCATATGTGGATTTAAAGGGCTTATTGCTAAGAGAGTCAGAAGATCTAATGTTAGAGTGGAGTTAAATAATTGTCGTCAATTTATTGAGTCTATAACAAATAAAAGATTAAGAGTAATGTACCTACTGTTTATCCTAGTTTGGTCTTAAATGTATTGAATTTAGTGGGAAGCTATATCAAGCTACAAATCTTAATGTTAAGGCAGAGCAGTTATTTAATTACTATAGCATGTTAGCACTATTCTAGTGTGTGATGGTTTGCAATCCCTAAGCAGTTAGAGGTGTGTTTGAAAAATATTTGTTACAGAGCTCACCAGTGCCTTTGTTTGTTTCAGATAAGCATAACGATTATATTTTAGAAGAATTCTTGTTAATAAACTGAGGCAGTAAATATTTTACTAAGTTAGCAAAGAGCTATTTCAGTAACCATTTAGTGGCAAAATTATGTAATTTTTATACAGCAGTTATTGTATTTGAGAATTTACATTGTTTCTATCCAAATAAAATTAATCATTCTGATACAGTTTGTGGTAAGTTCAAGCTATAGTATCTTATAAGGTAACATTGCATATATCGTCATATGAATGTTTTAAAATTTACCGCTTTTTAACATAGATGAAAAAGTTAATTTTACAATGGTTTAATGAGACTAATCTAAAAAAGAGTTAATGAATATTTAAAAACCAATGGTCCACTAGCCAACTATGATTACCTATAGATCATTTCAAAAAATAAATATTACAAAACCCAACCAAATTTTGATTTTAGAATCGATCATAACTGAACAAAGCTGTTTGGCTTGTTTCCTAATTTTGATTGTAGGATTATATTGCTATAAAAAAAAATCAAATGATTTCTGAGTATCTAGTCAACTCATCCTTCTGACTTCAGCAATATACGAGTCCACATTACCAACCCCAATGTTAACTGCTGAATCAATAAACGTAGAGCCAAGCTAATAATAGTATGCACGATTTATGTTGTTACTTGACTCGATTGTTGAGAGAAATAGAATGTTCAACGATAGAAAGTCTGGTTTAGTAAATAATCAGATTATGTTTTTTTAAATATTGATTCAAATCTTTTTAAAAGAAGGAGCAATGTAATGCTCTCCTAATAGTTGCATTTATTTATATATCTTTTTTGTAGTGTAACGCTAAAATAGATTGTCAGTAAGCCAGTTAATGTATTTCTAAGTGTACATGCCATGTTGAATGTAGGTAAATGTTGACCAAGCCTCCTTCAGAGTGGAGAGTTGCCAATTAATCGCTATTTGAAGGACCTGCTCCTCTCTGATTAGCCATAAGGGTATAGCAATTAAGGGGACGCCAACAAGTGAGTGGTTGATGTAATTTTTCGGAGAAAAGCTCCCTCTCCTAAGATATAGAACTGTGGTTCGGCCGCTATTACTGGCGAGAGAATATTATGTCACGCTAGTGTCGAACATTATTTAACGCGCGGGTCTTCATGCTTCTCATGTCTTTATTAGCCTTGTTTAAACACCATCCCATTTAATGTAGTCTTTCTGTAGACTAGTATCTTGATAAATGACATCAAAACGTATTTCTTGTGAGCCACACGCCTTCCCCAAAATCATCTGACAAAGCAACGACCATGAAATAGGGGGTTGCGAATTGTAAATTTGGTTTGCTGAATCAATGTTGGTTCAGGGTTTATAAGAATACATACATCTGAATATTTAAACGTTCGCTAGAACGGATAACAAGTCCAACTAATAATGGAAGAACACACGATTCAAATTATTGTGTCTATTTACACTATATTTTACTCATTTTCTTTAAATACCTGAAGTATTTAATTAATGTTATTATATCTAGTAGGTAATTAAAGCAAAATATATTTTTACAAAAGTAACAAAATCAAACATAATAGTTTTAAAAAGTGTCACTTGTGACTCTGTCATGAGAGAAATCAGTATCAGATACGCGAGTATTTTTTGTCCAATTGTAAGCTGAACTGTCCCGAGTAATGAGAGCCATGTTTCAACCTCAGGAGATAGATCCCCTGGTGAGACTGTGGTACCACGAGTGCTGCAGGGTGTTCCAAGACCGTCTGGTGAACGATGAGGACCGTGAATGGTTCGACCAACTGCTCAGGGAGAAGATTGGAGGCTTTGGCATCAACGCGGACAAGGTCCTAGGAGACAGGGTCATTCTGTTCGGGAGACTTCCTAGAGCCACAGTCTGACGTCAAAAACTATGAGGAAATCATGGACATGGAGAAGGTCAGTCTAGGCTGTTTGAAAATACCATCGTCAAGGAAGGAATTTCATTTCATTGTCTATGAAATTTGGAAGTTGAGCTCTAAATTTTTAAAACGATGTTTTAAATCGCTATCCACTAAAAATTAAAGTTTTCATAAGACTGAAATTAAATTTTTCATAAGACTAAAATTTTACAATAATGGTTTGCTAAAATTTACGCTACACCCAAATCAATAGAGCACGTAAAGAAAAGAAATTGTACTAGTGAGGTCTTTTGATACATTTCTTGGATTCCAATCATAATAATTAGCTCTATATAATGTTCTAAAAGTTAATTATTTATTCCAAACAATTTGACGACGAAAAATGTAAACAAATGTGTCTATCATGTAAGAAAATATTTATTTAAGGTGGGATGTAAGGGGACACGAGAAAAAGACAGTGGTTTTGCAGTTTTTGTGGCAAACCTTTTTGGCCAAAATAAATCAAATATTGCTCCAATAAAAACATAGAATATAATTTTCTTCACATGATGAATATCTGTTAAGGGTGTCTTGGAATTTAATGAGAACTTTTTCTTTTCAATTAAAAAGTTTGATAGATAGCGCCACCATGCTCAAGACAGATATTCAGGAAACTGTTGATATCCACATGTGAATAAAATTAAACTATATGTTTGTACTGGAGCAATATTTGATTTATTTTGTGCAAAAAAGTTTTTATATAAAAAATTCAAAAACACTGACCTTTCTCCCGTCCCCTTCCATCCCCACCTAATGATCCTAGATGTTACTTATCTTATTCTAAAAAGCTATTCTCGAACACTAGTACAAGTACAAAGTATTTCACTCGAATATTGCAGCTGTCAAAGGTGTTAAAAAACCAGTACTTGGAGGATTCCCAACCATCACTCCACTGCACCTATGAAGCTGGTGTTGTTCCTGGAGCCATTAGTCACGTGTGCAGAATATCCAGGATTATCAGACAACCTCTGGGGAACGCTCTACTGCTGGGATGGGAGGATCAGGTGAGCAATGGGTACTGTGGACTGGTTTTGACTCATAGTTTGTATTTACAATATATTGAGATTGCCATGGATTACACCTGGATGCTGAGAGGTCCTAGCTTTTATTCTCGTATTCAAGTTTTAAAAAATCCAACTAGTTTTGAATAATGGGTACTGTCTTTCAAGCTGGTACACATTTAGCGATTACTGGTCTTCAATAAAAATTTAGCAATTCAATGTATTTGTTTACGTTCTGGAAACTCCGAGAAAGCCAACGTGTAGGTAAACATATTTGTAGTTAAGAAAGCAAACCTGAAGGTCCAAATAGTAGATACCAAGCTTGCCATTTCCGGGTGATCCAAATATCATGTTTCTCAAAAATAACTGTTAAACCCGTTCTTTATAATATTAACAAATTTAACCTCTTCCACGATTAAAGAAGACAACAATTTGAGGGATATTTTCATGAATGACTGACGTCATGTGCATAAAGTGATTTCAACTTTCAGCATACTAATATATTCTCAGTGATATTATGTTAAAATTATGTTGCTTTTCATGATTTTATAGCTATAGATTATTAGGGTTTTTAAATGTAAAGTAAATGTTTAAGTTTTGTTTAGAGTGAGAGTGTCAATTTTGTTAAATTATTCTACATCTTACACAGCATTAGATCAGTTAATTTTTTTTATTTTTAATAATACGTTACACTCCAAGGAAAAATCAACACTATTAAATTCTAAATGGACAACACATTATATCACGCTTTTAATTTTTTAACGTGAAATTAAATCAATACAATTAAAAATATTATATTATCAGGATTTAAAGATTTATAAACCGTACGATCTTGATAAAGCTAGAAACTTTATAAAATATATTTGATTTGCACAAAAAGAGCACACCTAGTTAGTAAGAAGTGCAAAATATTCAACGGAGTCGTACCAATTCAAAAATAATTAGTTTTATAGCCTTATTAGTATTTTTAGGTAATCCTGAATACGTATATATAATAAAAATGGTTATGAAAAGGTAATCGTGTTTCATAGGCAGAGTAAGAATAATCGGACTATAATAATAGGTAATTTTACTTACTTCCAGCCGGGAGTGGTCGAATAAATATTCCATAGAAAATTCGCGTAAGAGAAGCACACGAGTGACTTCTTCTTCTGGATTTCGAGTTGATACTCTCTTCCCTTTATCCCCACTCCATTATGTTGATCGTACCACCACAAAGATGACATAAGGACAAAGTGCAGGTATTCCAAAACTCGTCCTGAGGATCATTGTTAACGTAGCCAATGAATCTCTGCATCGAGACCTGAATATTGAGTATACCGAGTATTAAGGGACATTTACGAGAGCTTTTGTAATTCCCCTGCAGTAGGCATTACGTATTCACCAATCCCATTATCCAGGACACTGGAATATGTTATTAATACAGGAGGAGTCCCCCAGAAGTCTATCCCATATTATACTGTCCTACTGATGATGGAGAGATCTGGGTTTGAATCTCAATCGAGTCTACTGAACATGTTTTTTTCCTAAATGGTTTCCCACACCCTTTCCACGCAAATGTGACTAAATTCTCCCTAAAATGCATCCTTCCCCCATCCTTACCCCATTGGAGTAATTATCATATATCCATATAACCTGAACAGTAGTAAGACGTGGTGAGAAAATAAAAAGTTGAACATACGGGACAGACAGCAATTTAACATTAATTTTTCATGTTTTTGTTGAACAATATAATTAAGCTTATGCTACCCGTGGAAGGATTAATCCAAACCACATGGGTTTGAGAAGGTGTGTAAGAAAATATTAACAGGCGTGCAAGAGAAGCTAAAATTGCAAGAGTAGATTTTCGATAGGTAAATGGCAGACCGGGGGTTAATATCTTCTTTTAGGATACTTGCGGATACCACAGAAAATAATTCTTCTAAAGCAAATGTTGACATCCTAAATAGTTTATTACTCTAATGCATTAGGAACTCCAAATTTCATTGCTGCACTTACAATAGTACGCCACTTATCCATAAAAGTCAGGGGCAACCCGAGAGTGGCTAGGGTGTCCTTTCGCTACAATTTGACCTTTGACATTTGAACTTTATGCCCCATCCGATTTGGCCCATTTGATTTTTTGCCCCTTTTGGTCGCATTTGATTTTGCCCCATTTTATTTTTGCTACTTTTTGTCCTATTTTGTTTTATGTGTGCTAATTTTATTTTATGTGTGCCCCCTTTGATTTTTGGACCCAGGGAGGAGGGTTTTTTTGGGGGGGAGTTTTATAGGGGTGGGAGTTATTTATTTATTTATGTGATGTTTTTATTTATTTATTTGGTGTGGGAGTTTGTTTTATTATTGGTAGGGAAATTGTGCAGTCTCGGGCGTTGGGCACCGCGTCCCCGCGATAAATTGTTCACCGTCATGGACGTTTTTAGCAAGATGGCCTTGGCGAGGATGCTTTTCCCAAGACGCGGGAGCGTCGTGAGGAACGCCTTTCAGGATATTACAAACAAGTAGCCATAAACTCTAAGTTTTACAGATGGACAAGGGGCAGTATTCACGGCAAAGTCTAGTCCGAAATCTCTCAATAAATAAGGCGTGTATTGTTACACCACTCATAATCTGGACGTGAAGACAAGCATTGTGGAATGATTACAAAATAACTCTGAAAGGGGCATGTGGCGCTATTTTACCAAAAAATAACACATATCACTATGTGGACGTCTTTCCCAAAATCTCATTAGCCTTACAATGGCGCAAAACTTTCTAGTATTAAGATGGCGTCTAATGACGTTTCAGAAATCAATACGCCTTCAAGTCACAGATAAGCTATACGGTAAGTGGTGCCCAAACTCGAATAGTAAGCCAAAAATCTAAGTAGGTGACACGAGTGCGTATAGCAAATCGAAAATGCTGTTTAAAAAGGGTTACGAGAGCAATGGAGCGAAGAAATTTCAAAGTCAGCAGTGTTTTGTTGCGACAGCCAATCGTCACCAGGTTGACCTATCTTGACGGTGAGGATGTGGAGGGAACGTTTTACAAATCCGAATTGAAACGCGTACGTCTTCCCAAAACCTTTTAAAGTTAATAAAATACTACGTGTCATGAGTAAAAGCGCCAGAAAGAAAGTGTACGTGCAGTGGAAAGGTTACCCCATCAAGTTTAATTCTTGTATTCCTGCCAGTTACGTCAGCGCCCTACCATGAAGGACCAGTTTTACATCACTTTGCCGAGTGACAACTCTATAGGATATTTCCAAAAGAATACTCTCTTTAATTTCACCACGCAACTACCCTACCGTCTTACACTCGACGGACAGTTGGAAGTTACTCTCGCCCAATAACAATATCCATGTTTTTTTCACCACCCACACCCAAGGGGCAAAATATTATATGGTATAATTGGGTTAAAGCTAACGGCGTGGAACAAATATTCAAGGATCACATCCTGCCTTGAAATTACAGCACTATCCATAAATTGGTCAAAAGCTCTAAACGATGTAGAGGTGTTTAAAGGGGATTGTGGAGTTTGTATTCAAGTACATAAACCCTAACAAAAAAGTGGACATTGTTTCTTCTTCCCACAAAATATACAGCTGCTGACTATATCTAATCAACTAAGTCTACATTTCGGTTTCGATCCTAAGACTAATCTGATAAAAATCCAAAAGTCACCGTACGCTGCAAACATCCTACTAGCTTGTCCTCGAAAATGTACATCTACACGGATATCGTTGATCCTCAGATCATGGGGACATTGTGGCACCGCTATTACGTATCGTCGGTATCAGCTACACAAACTTTGTCAATGGCATAACATAAGACAGTTAGCTATACTCCATTGCAAGACGTTCCCGTACTTAAATGCGAAATTGAAAGCCTGGAAATTAATATAGGAACAGACACTGGTGAAACCTGTACCATTCGAGTTTGGAAAAAAGTGCTTGAAACGTCATTTTTTACGCTGCTCAAATGAACTGTCCCAACAAAGATACTAAATCAACCAGGCTGGAACTGGTATATCTTCGATCTACCACGGTGTTTCCTATCAAAGCAGGTATGAAATAGGAAGTTTTCAGCGGCCTTTTTTAGAGCGTCGTACCATTGCAGAGAATAGGTGCTAGAGCCAAATTTTAAAACAGGCGCTTCATACGTGTATCGACGTGTTCTCCGACGTTGGCCAATCAGCGTTGTCCTTTCAAAGAGGCCCTTCGCCATTGTATCGGAGAGGCTGTAACAAATTGAAACGCAAAATGGAGAAGAAGATCAACACACTGATGGGGTTTGGGTTAGACTAAAAAGGGCATCGTAAGAAGCCACCAACGTCAGGCTTCTGTCGTTCGCCCGAAGTAAAAAGATCAGGAAAGAAGCGGTAGATATTTTCCTTTTAAATGTCGTTTCTATAAACCCCCTCCTGCGAGTGTGCCAGCAGTGAACTCGATCTCTTTCCATCCCACCCACGCAAACCATCTTGAAAGTGGACAATGGATCCAGTACAAACCTGTTTATTTCCCTCGCTGATGATTCGCCTATTGAATTTTACCGTTACCGGTCAGGTGAGTTCTATATAGATCTTTCACAGACCAAAGCTCTATCTCAGGGTAGCTATCATAAAACGCGACGGGGGCACTTTCTTCTAGTGTTTTCAAATACACTACCCGTGTAAAATATGTTTGAATTTGCTATTCACACAGGTGACTGTGTTTTTAAAAACCCAAAAAATTTGTCTCACCGCCAGCAACACGTATGTTTATATATCGTACATTGAGACGTTGCTCATTTGCAACAGTGTATACAAAAGAACCCGTTTGGACTTTCTTCTAGGGTTTGCAGACAACCCTGGAAACTTTGAAGAGGCTAGCGCTTGTCAACAAGGGGCTTAAGCCAGTCACAGTATCACTACAAAAAGTAAAGACGGTGTATCTTTTGGGGGTAACCACATTTTGATTTGTTTAACCAAGAAAATAACTTTGAACGGCACCGAACTCAGAAATCAAGTTGTTCCATTCCAGAGACGGGTTTTGAATTATGGCCTTCCCTGAAATCTCACACTTTAATGTTCACATCGTTGAAACTTGTCTTTTAGTGCGACGTGTCAAAGTAGCACCTTCTAATACTCTTAGCACATGCCAAAGTATTAAACGTCAGTCCCAAAAGGTATCCTATTACCCACTTGGAAGAAAAACCTTCACTATCCCTACGGGTGTTCAAGGGAAATAACTGGACAACGTATTCACATGGACAGTTTACCCAAACGATACATCGTGGAATTTGTATCAAATGCTGCGTTCAATGGAGACTCCTTCAAGAACCCGTTCAACTTCCAAACCTACGTCATGAACCATTTCTCGTTGCACGTGGATGGGAAAACATTTGCCGTCGAAACCATTACAGCCCCGATTTTTCAAACGGCAACTATAATCATGTCCTTCCACACATTGTTTTCAGGAATGGGTGTCCATTTCATTGAACGAAGGTAGTGACATCACACGAGAAGCCTTTCTTAAGTTATATCATCTTGTGGCTTCGATCTCACACCTAATCTGTCCGCCCACACATGACATCGCATTGGAATTTGATCATCGAAGTGGCCTACACCAGAGCTCTCAATGAAACCGTCAACTGTATCGTGTACGGGGAGTTTGCCAACATAATCACCATTGATATGGAGAAAAACGTCGTGACATATTATGAGAGTTAAATAAAGCGACTTTCTTCCCTTGTCTCAGTCATTTATATCATGTATGTCATATGTAGATTTCCAGAGCTTCATCGACGACAGCAAAGTAGTTTATCGTCAAGAAACTGAGTGTGTTATCTGTATGTGGTACATTACTTCAACATTGGGTGTTAAAACCCCTATACGCTATCGAGGAACTTTCAGCCGATGCAGAAAAGCAAGCCAACTATATTGTCAACAAACTTCACGGTATTCTATGGGATAGCAATTAAATGGATTACAGCCTGCTCGAAGAGCCCTCATCTCCCAGGCCACAACGCGTACAGAAAACCACTTATATCAAGGGGCAAAAAGTTTTTAGCCAAAAACACGCCTACGCCTGTTATAGTTCTGTACGACAGAGTTTGTTTGTCTTTGAAATCACTTAAATTGGGCCGCACCGTGTGTATGGCACAGATTTCTTAGTGTAATTTCTGTTCGGCATCCATCGTTTGGGGACTTCGATATTGGATGATTGAGGATGGACACGCAAACCATAAGACGTGCGCTGAAAACAAACCCGTGGTTCCCTTCTTTACTGTCGGGTGTTTTCCCTCCTGATCAACTACCCGTGAGAATAGCGAGACTTACCACTCTCGTCATCAACACGGATCCACACACCAATCCTGGGACGCATTGGGTCGCAATCTTTATCGATAAGATCAGTATGGGAGAATAATTTTGACAGCTATTGTTTTCCAACCCGTATAAACTCACATCTGGCATCCATACGAAAAAGCACTTCCCGCACATCTCATAACACGATACAACTTCAAACATAGACTCGGGAGTTTGCGGCCATTAGTTGTCTCATGTACCTTCTCTATCGCGCCCAGAAAATTCCTATGAAATCTTTCTTTAAGACCGATTGTTGCCCACCAATCATACAGGCAACGACGCCAAAGCGTTGAGATATTATAACACATTTTTCAAGACGGTAGGGTCTGCCGCCCCTCAAGAGGCCACGTCCAATCAGCGTGCGCCTTGTCTTCCCCTATAAAAAAAAGGCGTTCCCGATGACGTGCCATCCAATAATTACGACAGTCGTTGAAGTAATCAAAACATCATGGAAGGTCAAGACGTTTGTACACGCAGAGCAAAGCTTGTGAGGCCGTTCGCCATAAACAGTAATTTTCAAAACTTTTTTACACTGGATAAAGTCGACGCCCAGGAGTCATCGTTGGCATTTGTGTCAAGAACAGCTTTAACGCCCTATGTCCAGCTAGAAAAATGTGGAGGAAGTTGTGCATTGTTTAACCGTATAGAGCGGCAAGAATTGGACAGTTGCAAGTCAGTTATATCAAAGCTTTTCAGCAACACTCAGCCTTCTCAAATAATTAGTCTGACTAATCATGAAATATCTCTGAGATGCATTGTGGTGACCGTATGGTCGTCATCAGCGTGAAAAAGACACCGGATATAAATGGGTCGCCTATCTAGCACCTAGCTGGGCGCGTCTTTGTGAGGTGTGGAACCTCATAGACGTCGCCGTCGACCGACGGGATATGTTGTCAACACCCGTCGCACGATATTTCAACGATTCGGTCGAGTCACTTGTCGTGGATGTATGTGTCACGGTAACATAATCAGCGGATGTTATCGATATCTAACAGCCTACGGTGGAAGCGCACATCAGAAACCTGGATCATATCAGTGCTACCTATTTTACACGTCAAGTCGTCGGTTTGGACTATTACATGCTGTATTTTGAACTAAAATCAATTTTACTAACATATGTAAAATAACAATGTAGAAAAACGTATGAATGATTATATGCGTCATTCCTGTAAATGTGTATATTAAATATTATATATGTCTGTGAAACCTTTAATGTATAATAAATATATGTTTGTAATATCGTGTTTTTATTCACGCAAAACCTGTTTGCCCTTACATGTATGGTAATAAGATATGAGTCTCGACTTGTAGAGCTGCCAAACCGTTGCAAGGTATGAGTCATCAGGAAAACCCATTGCCACATCATTCAAGGTCGTGATCAATTCTTGTCTTGACTTGTCTTGTCGATCCACCAAACTGGCAATAGGGTTTTCGATTACGTCACCGCAAAAACCCACTATCACATAGATGTGGAAGGGGAGGGTTGTGACACACAAAATAGATTCATGGGTTTGCGAGCGGGGAACCATTTCTCACACTCTACGCTAAAACGACCGGCGCAAGAGGTTGCTCCTGCACGCTCCCGCCCTCACCGGAAGGGAAGAGTGCGGACCGTCACCTGCCGCAGTGGGACACTTGTCCAACGCCCAATACTGCACACTCCCCCACCAATAAATGACTAATCTCCCACTAATTAATTCCCACGCCAGTCCCAATCTTACCCAGACATACTATCCAACGGCACACATAAAAACCAATTGGCACACATAAAAACCAATTGGCACACATAAAAACCAAATGGGCGCATATAAAAACCAATGGGTACACATAAAAACCAATGGGTGCACATTAAAAACCAATCGGCTCACACAAAACCAATGGGCACATATAAACCAATGGGCACACATAAAAACCAATTGGTAATCATACAAAATCAAACTGACCATTACGTCACCCAAACCAAAACCAATCATTACTGTGATGACGTCACACATTCTAAAATAGCCCGGTTTTGACATCACACACAACATTGCGTAATCATCACAATACACACTCTCTCCAGATTGGGGTCAGAGGTCAAAGTGTAGCTTAACGACATCCTAGCTACTCCCAAGGTACATTTTGCACCCGAGCAAGATTGCTTCGTTGATGCCCTCCTATATTAGCGGGGGATGATTATAAAATATGAAATTAATCCCAAACCTAACAACTCTAACCTTACGCAAGCCGGAAATGATATGAAAATAATACCTAAACCTAAGGAAAGCTGGGCATGATGTGAAAATAATATCTAAACCTAGCGAAAGCTGGGTATGATATAAAAATATTATCTAAACCTAATGAAAGCTGGGAATAATATAAAAATAATACCTAAACCTGGCAACTTGCAATCTAACATAATCTAATCACACCCAGATTACATTAGGTTAAGTTGTTGGTCTGTTTGGCTTCAAACAGAAAGAGGAAAAGCTCTTAATTTTATTTATTTCGCATCAGTTTTTAGTAAATTCAAACAACTTAAATTAAAAAAAAAATTTGCTTCTAGGTGCATATGTTTAGGTTCAAGGGCAGTTGATTTTAAGATTTCAGCCCTCTGTGTGCATTAGATACTAAACAACGCTCATGACAAACAAACTCTTCATTTTATTAATATAGATTATAACGTGAAAAATATGTATTTAAAATACTGGCTTGATTGCCAGTTCTTGGACCGGATTAAAGACTTAAACAAACATGTAATTACTGGAAATAAATTTACTTGATTCTTCTTGGTACCCTGCATTTATCGTGTTGCCCTGTTCATCTAAGGGGTGAGAGAAAACGGGTAAATTTGGAGATGGTTTAAGATATGATATTTCAATTGCTTGACTCCATTGCTAGTGCAGCTTGCCCCACGTAGCTAATATTAACAAGCGACTTTGGCCAAAAGCATATTTATAATATGCGCTACTTGTAACCCTAGGTGGATTTAAAACTAAACTTTTCCAGAATATGTGTTCTCATTTCAACTTTCATGTTTATTATTATTGAATCTTGTTTCTCCGCTGTATGCCATGTATGTCTAGGTGAATTAATGCTTTGAACCAATCTTAATTTAATTTTTATATTTTTCTCCTCTATATGTTATTTTATATTAATTTTTTATGTTTTCAATTTCTATTTCTACATAGGAGTGAGGCTTCTAAATACTAATTACTAATTACTAGGCCTAATCTAACTAAAACTCACACAGTTTTCTAAATTTACACGTGGGGATGTAATAGGATTTCCTGGTTGACCTACGGGATGGTTTTTATCTTGTTGCTCTTTGCTACTATTGGCCGGCTGAGTGACCGCGTATCAGCCAGACAATTGATGCCCTGGTCACCCGCTGGTGCCACCTTGGAATACTAATGTCACCAAGTGCTCCGAGCCCATGTAGCTCCTTCGCGAATCCAGACCTCCTTTGCTTGCTTTGTCTCGTTGATGGTATAGTTTGCCTGCCAGTATATCAGGACCCAGATTTGGTCGTCAGAGACACTGCTGTCTCTGGAACCCCGGATCGATGCCCCCGTCTTCAGCAGACCTCTCCAGGATAACTAGAGAGTGTGAAACATGATTATTTTCATATCCCGCAGCCTTACTGTTCTAAGTACTATATGGTTTAAGACTTGCTAATCTTCCCACTGTCCTTACAGTCTAGGTGTTGTTAGTCCTCTCAATCACTGCCCTCGTCTGTGTTGTTGTTCACGTCTTACTTAATATATATTTATTCTTCTTCTGTGGTCTCTTTGTCTTTATTATTTAAGTCTGTCAATGTAGTCGTCGCATTTCTTTAGCGAGATTTTCGACTTGACCTTTTCGAGGAGTTTCTATAGCACGCCATCACGTAGGATGTCATAGAAACGGCGTCTCTGCAGTATGGCTTGTTGCTGGTTCGTCATATGTTGGGTGTTTCCACATACACAGACAATTTGGTAAGCTATAGCTTCCTCTCCGCAGTCATAATTTCTCCACAATAGACCACATTAGATTTGTTGTCGATTTTTCTTTCTGCTAAGCGGTCAGTTAGTACCACTCCTATGACGAATAATCTTTAAATGAAAAGACTATAAATAAGACTTAGAGGCTCTAGAAGCTCTAGTCTCTAGAGAAAATACAAATTTTGAGAAGTAAATACAGTTGAGATTACCTAAATCCAGATGAAGAGTAGCTATTTAAAGCACTATAAAGCAATGGTTCACCACTGTAGGTTGCCTCAGCCTGACTTAGTAGCGTACATGGCAGAGCTGATATTATTTCAGATGAAAAGTATCTACAAATCCACGTATACACTAGGCGAACTTGAGTGAATGAAGGGTAGCGAATGCATTCAGTCGAATCTTTTCGGCGTTTGGTTCAAGATTCGCCTTGCCGTCCACATTAAGCAAATCGAATGTTTTCACGGATTCTCGCTCACTTTCGTTGGTTGTCTAATTTAGATTTTGGCTTTGATCTACTTCTCATTAAATCTAATGAAGAGCTAATTATAATCACTAGTGAATCATAATAATAATAATAATAATAATAATAATAAGTGAAGAATCTGTTCAGCCTAGGAGAAGAAAATTAAAACAACGTTGGTGTATGACTTTTCTTTTTAAAAATAGAGAACGGTGTAGTGGTACAGATTTAATGGTTCATTTATTTCATTCAAGACGTCTATTTTTTCAATCTGAGTTACAATCTAGGCCTCAGGACAGAAAGTAAGGATAAATAAATATAAAAAAGTTGTTAATCTATTCTAATAATAATTGTGTGTATGATTCCAGAGACATTCATGTTCGCGGTATAAATCAATGAGTTGTAATACAAGTGTATTACTCCACTTCATAGCCACAAATAAAAACTATATTCTATTTGGTTTGCTGTCGATATTCCCTACCACGTAAACACTATCAACAGCCTGTTAGCGAATATCCTTTGATGTACCGACCAGTGAGCGATCCTTGGCGAAGGCAAACGGATGCGTTTGGTGGTGTTCATTTCTATGCACACATTAAGTGAAAGAATTCGTTCGCTACCCTTCGTTTGCCCTCGTTCGCCTAGTGTATACGCGGCTTAAGGGTTGATGAGAGAAATGGTTCACTGTTGTAGGTCGTCGCAGTTTGACCCAGCTAGCAGCGCACATGGGTGACCTGACCTGCTTCCAAATTGAGCTAAGCAAGGCTTACGGACCAGTAGAATGGAGGGATGACATCAAAAACCTCATGCTCAAAGCAGGGCTCGAAAACAAAGAGACTGTCTTCCTATTCTCAGACACCCAGGTTTATCAGAGCAATAACTTTTATTTTTAATTAATTAGCTGGTATTTTGCTTCACTGAATTTTTTAAATACTTAGGTTTATAAAAACCTTTATCGAGATTAAAATAAATGAATTGAAATATTATATTTTTTTATACCTTGAAAACAAACAAATCCTTAAATGTAATTTTTTTTTGTATTTTAATAATTTTTTTAATAAAATATTTTTTCAGTCAACATAAATATTAAAAATCTAGATCAGTGCTTAAGATATTACTCAACATAATTGTATGAAAATAAAATAAGTTTCTTTGTTTTTATTTTTATTTTACTTTTAATTTTTAATAAAAAGCTATAAATAAAACAATCATTTGCTAATTTAGAAATATTAAATGTATATACAATAATTATTACTAAAGGTTTACTTTTAAAACTTACTATACAGCTTTATTAACAAAAACATGTTGATACCTTTTTGTTTTAAATGTTATCATCTTGATTTTCTTCTCTAATGTTTATAATTTTCAATCTACACAGGTCACAAGTATTAACTAAATTGAAAGAGTACAACTTCAACAGATAATTTAACGTGTGTCTGACAGTTTAGCTCAGTCGGTAGCGTGTCTAGGGAGCTAAGAATCCGGGTTTGATTCCCAGTATGGTTGAAAAAGTATCATTGATTAAATGTGGTTTTACCCTTTCACATTGATAAATTAACGGCCGAAGACTGGATGTTGTGCCTGTCCTAGTCTTAAGTTAGACTATAAAGCATATGAGGCTACGACAGGCCTAACAAGAAGGAAGTGGAAAATATATGACTTGAATAAAAAACTGACCCAGGCCACAGGCTGGAAATAATAATGGATGTAAAAAAAAAGTGTGAGCCTCACTAATAGAGTTTTGTAGTTTTGGTTAGATAAAACCTTTTTGGGCTTTGTTGTTGATACCAGATCAAGAAGGAGTCGTTCCTTGAAGATCTGAATAGTGTCCTCAACTCCGGAGACGTACCGAACATCTACCAGCCTGATGAGCTGGACAAGATCTATCAGGCCATGAGAGTTCCTGTCACTGAGCAAGGGCTTCCGACAACCAGGCCAAATCTGTTTGCAGCCTACCAGAAGACCGTCCGATCTAACCTGCACACTGTCATCACCATGAGGTGTGTACTCGGGTAAAATAGGTAAACAATGTTGTCAGAAATGATTTCACAAACGTTTAGGGGTCAAGTGGTCAGAGATCCTGCTTACAGAACCCAAGGTCCCAGGTTCAAGCCTCGGCGATTTCAAAATTTATCTGTGAAGCAGTGGGTCTGTAACAAGATCAAACTCAGCCTCATGAGGATAAATGAGGAGTTACTTGAATAAAGAAGTAGCAGATCCAATTTAGAAAACTGAGATAAAAGGCCGGAGAGCTCATTGTGCTGACCACATGAGACCCTCTATTTGAAAAATGTTGGCACTTTAATCGCTAATGGTGGCGGCCGCTTGGTCGGTATAATTCGCTTGCGGGCTCACACCATGGAGTTTTTTAAGGGTGGTAAGTTAAAGTATTCTAATAAAAAATACACTCTATATTGACATAGATTTTCTCTCATAAATTAAATCTTAAAATGGTGGTTTCTTATGGTTACTAAAAGTAGTGGTCTCCAAACAATACTGCTTAAATATTTTAAATTCATCATGAAGATCCAAACACAGATCCTATAAAAGAAATTTTCACATTTGACAGAATAGCATTTTAGCTTGACTCCTTAGCTCTTCCCTTTGCACTGACAAAGTCGACAAAAAACTATTAGTTGATGAAGCTGTAGAATATTTCTGAACTAAAATATTCACCAACCCATGCCAAACAGCTTTAAACTTACTTATTAAACAAGGCTATCGATAGTTTTTAATTAAAATACTATTTTAATTGGTTTTACTTTCTCTCACCATATTCTTGATTATCTTTACAAATGTATTATAAAATCTGGGGATATTATTATTATGTAAATAGATTAATATTCAAATTGCTGGCAAATATATATACTTACCATATATATTATCTAAGATGTTAAAAACTAAAAGTTTAACAATTTTAGGATCTTGTAATTACTCATTAAAATAAGTAAAAAGTATTAGTGAACCTAGTTTCGTAAACTAAATCACACAGAGATAGTCATTTTTAGTTCAGTAATAGCAAACATTAGGACAAAAAATAACATATCATTTTGGGTTGTAAGCTATGGCAAAATTTTATTATCTTATTATTAAAAAATATGTTCTACATGTTGTTCTTCCATTTCCGCACCAATCTCTCATTTTCTTATCAGACTTTTGCGTGTTCTTTGAAAAATTCCCTGGCTTCATTAGAATTGCCTGACAGTCATTTTCCGATCTGTAATTACTTTGATTTCCTTGTGTCTAGTCCCATAGGTGAAGTGTTCAGAGCCAGACTGAGACAGTTTCCTGCCCTAGTAAACTGCTGCACTATAGATTGGTTCAGCGCTTGGCCAGATAGTGCATTGCAGGTAACACTAACATATAGAGTAATAATAATAAATATTAGCTAGCACACTGGGTATTTAATAGCGGGCTGGCATTATATTTATACACGAAATATTAATATTTAATTGTTGATAGATAATATTATAGTACCTTAGTGATAATATTGATATCCTTAATTATACATAAACGATGGTTTTAAGTCTCTAATATATGTTGACATAACAAGATACTCCCATTATATGTAATATTACGAGTTAAAAAGATTCCTCTTCAAAAAGGAAAGTCAATATTCAGATTTATTTCTGATATGTGAATACCAAATACAACTGAACGTTTACATCCCTCAATAAATTGTGAACCACGGCTTTAGGTGGCTATCATTTTATGTATTTAGTTCATCATATGATTCCCTACCCTATAAAGTTTTGAACAGCTATTTAGAGGAACCGTGGGAAGATATAGACGCTGGTGGGTGAATAACATTAGAATGGACTTAAAAGATATAGGGTGTAATGAGGTGGACTGGATGGAACTAGCTCAATATAGGGATAGGGTGTAATAAGGTGGACTGGATGGAACTAGATCAATATAGGGGTAAGTGGCGTACTTTTGTAAGTGCGACAATGAACTTTCAAGTTTTAAATACTTAAGATCAGTGGTTTTTAAAACTTTTTCTTATTGTACCCCTTGGTCATGACTAAAGGTTTATTGCACCCCCACAGTGAAATTTCCCCGAATGACAAGTCACATTGGAGGTAATCAAAGGAGAAAAGAAATCCCTCAGTTTCGTCGAGAATTCGCCACCACGTTTGGTTCTCCATCATGTTTTCTCTTGTTATGTTGGCAATTTTTCCTTGAGAGCTACTCGCATATCCCTGAAAGTCACCAGCGTACCCTTGGGTGTATGTGTACCACAGTTTGAGAACCATTGCTTTAGAATAGGTGTTTGGATGAACCTATTTAGACCATATGTATCTTATAAAGTAATGTTTGCTAGATTTCCAATTGAAGGGATGGCTCGTTAGTTCTGCTAATGATCTCTCCAAAAACTATACACAAGCTGTTGGTGAAATGTCCCACAGTATACTAAATGGTGAGACGTTATCATATCCTAACATATCTTTTTTTTATTTTGTGCAAGCTAGATCTTTATATCTTTGGTAAGAAAAAAGTCAACGCCTTTTATTTAGTTTTTTTTCAGGTGAAGAAAGGTTTTTTTAATAGAAAAGCATCTGTTGCGCTAAAATAAATTTATAAATAAAATTATGAAATTTAGTAGAAATATTGTATTTGTTAATGTAAATTTTGTGAACAATAAACAAAAAATTTAAATTAAATATTTCATGTAGTGAGGTTGGATCATAATTTTCCAAAAAAAGTTACTAGATTCAGTTTTTTATTATAAATATCAAATTCGTAATTCAAATTTTGCGGGTATTTAAATCAGCTGATATTACAACCACATCCAGTACAACACTATATCACAAATAATAAAACTTTTAAAATGGTCATGCCTTGCTACTACCGAGATTAAAACTCCATTTTCTTCAATACTATCAATCCAGTATCTTAATAATCTTAAATAGATACATCCGCAGTAAGTGCTAGAAAGAAATATAATATGATGAATCATTCATTTGATTCGCTCACTGTGTCGACAAACTCAACAGCTTGAGTTATTATAGAAGCAACCACACAAGTTTATTGTTTGCACCTCATATTGCTATTCGTTAAGACTATCCATATTTTATTTCAATATTTGGGTAAGGATGAAGAAGCTATATTTGAGTGGAAATGTAGCCGAATTCGTCTAACTTAGTTGAAAACCGCCTAAGAAAATCGTCCACTTGACGTCCAACCGGGACTTAGGCCCGAACCTTTCTGTCTTCAGTAGATCGGAAAAACGGAGCCTGACAGTCATTCTGCCTGATTATCGATACCGGTATCAAATATGATCATGTATTAACTACACAAATAGATCAATTATTTTATTTCCGAGTACATTTGGTTTATCTAGTATAATATTGCTTATTAATATATACTTTATTATTAATCTCTTTATTAAGGTATAACTAGCATCAAAATTTTATTGCACAATTTTAACAGGTTTAAGCTCTAGATAGTGATTCAATTATTTCAAATCACCGTAGTTCATGTGTCGCAAGGGCTCGAACATGCTATGTTATGCTCTTTGCGTTTCATGTTTTAGGTAAAGTAACTAATGAATGGGCTGAAATTTAGTATAACTAGATAATCATTCATATGAGATGTACACAATGGCATAATATAAATATTATAATTGTAACTGCATGGCCTCTATTGGAAGGCGTGTTTGTGTAAACATTATATGCTGTGAGTTGCGAATGATAAAACGAACGTTACGAGGTTGATATTATGATTCAATAAACAAACTAGAGGAGCTGACCCAAAAAAGGGGGTGTCAGCATTCCTTAGCTAGGCACCGGGCCAGCGGCCCGGTTAAAATTAGAGGGATTGAGACCCTCTGGGCTGACACCAGAACACCGTAAAATATGGGTCACGCTGCCAGTTTCAGGGCCACACGGGCTAAGACGTCGGGTTCATCAAGTAACAATTCAAGGGCTGCCGCTAGAGCCCAGGGAACGCGGTTAGACGACCACGTTGGGACCACCTAGGGGTCAGACAGGCTATTGGGTAAACCTCATAACACTTTGTTTTGTCACACGCTTACTAATATAAGTTATTTCATTCTAGCTTCACTTTTAACATCACATTTGTAATAGCTATAGTAGTATTGATGAACCTCTTAAAAGCAAAGTCTAAAGTCAATCACAAACCCACACAAGTATTCATATCACCTCCCCCTGATCCTCGTGCAAGGACCACCTGACAGATCCATAGGATCCACAAAATGTGTGGTGACAATATAATATTTTTAATAAATAATATAAATAATAATATTGGTATTGCAAACAATAATATTAATACTAATAATATTATAATATATAATACATTTATAATAATATGTAATATTATTATATAAATTATACAAATATAATAATATATAATAATATTGATATTACAAATGGCTAGAGTAATAATAATAATAATAATAATAATAATAATATTAATATCATGAAGAAATCCAGGTTACTCTTCTATGTCCGTTCATCTCATGAAAAACCCCAAGCTATACTTCTCTGTACGTTCGTCTCATGAAGAACTCCAGGTTATATATTTATCCATCCATTCTTCTCCTGATGAATATTGGATCACGCAAAAAGTTATCTAGTATTAAGTCATTGACTCAATCAAAGACTGTCATTGCCAACTTTGACGTTAGACCTTTAACATTGATTATATTAACTAGCTGATATGTTATATTATAGTTTGTGTCCTGACATAATAATTTGGCCGTACAGTTCAGTGTGTTTATCAAGCTAGTAACCATTTAATTGCCAACAAAGGTCAATATTAAACGTTCGTTTAATCCCTTTAAATGTATACAGGATGATTCGTAATTGTATACAATCAAGTGGTGCAGTGGAATCTACAACGAAAAAGAAACTACGTCTCTTAACATATTGCCGGGACCGCTTCTTTATCAAGATACTGATAGGGACAGGTAAGGCAGACTACCGTTATGTCGTTATGTCGTAGTTATTTTATTGGCCTGGTTGGTGGAACATTGCACGTTCATTGGATATGTTCGAAGTGTCCACTATTGCACTCACAACACAGTTCAGCCCTCCTGCACTACGATTGTCGTGTTCTTTGGAAGATGTGTGGCATAGCCCGGATAGTGTTTCTAGCAGCCATAATAGCACTACACATATGTTCTCACGTGTTGTGCCACTGGGACTACACGATTCCCTTCATGTTGCCCCACAACCAGAATTCGAAAGATGTGATATCAAGAGATAGCGCCGGACATTCAATGGGCCCATTGTGTCCAATCCATCACCTGGGTTAGTATTCGTCCAAATGGCGTCTCACTGCATGGTCGTAATGTGCGGGTGTTCCGTCATGAATCAGTTATATGTTCAGCCAAGCTGCCAGCGTAACCTCCTCCAGTAGTTGAGGGAGAACAGTTTGTAGAAAGTGTAAGTAGTTTTCATCTCGTATTCCTGCAGGAATTCCATACGGTCCAAGTAGAATATCACCCACAGTACCCTCATAGACGTTGACAGAAAGTGATATTGCGAATGAACCTCCAGGACGGCATTTGTATTTGTGTCAGCCGAAAAGTGCTGGCTGTGGAGATTGACACTGCCATTTTTAGTAAATAATGTTTCATCTATTGCCAGTACTCTTCTGAGGATTTGTGAATCTGTGGTGGGTTGGTGCAGCAGCTACTCACAGAATGTCCTACGGCGTTTAAAATCGAGATCTGGGTTCAACTCCTGCACAGGTTTCAAATGGAAGGGGTACAGTAATTGTTCATGTACTGTTCTCCACAGGGACGTCTGTGATGTGCTGCTAAATGTCGTGTTTTTGACACTGGTGAGCGTTCCACGGAATTTAGAATTGCCTCTTCTACTGCAATGGTCCTGCAACGTGGTGGCCTACCAGTGTTGACAATCACAAGTGTAAAGTAACCAGTTTCCCTCAGGCGACGATTAGTGCCACAAATACCCTTGTATTAGTTATACGTCAGAGAGTAAAACCTTCTACATACATACGAGCAACGGTAGTGGAATTCTGTCCTTCCTCAACGTAAATCAAAATCATATAGGTAATTTCCTCCTTGGTGTATTGGTACACCATCTTTGCGGCCACTTCCAATCACAGCAAGTAACTGAGTGTGACGTTCCATATCTCCGGTACGCCGAATTATGCATTCCCAATGCTACCCTTTAATGTTGCCATTTCTCGATAACGAAGCGGTCCCGGTAATATGTTTTCATGAGAATTTTAGTTTCTTTTTCAGTGTGGATTCCACTGCACCGCTGTATTGTATACAATTACGAATCAACCCGTATAATATTGTAAAATAATATTTGGTTTAGGTTATTTTTATTGTATGTAGATTTATTTTTGTTAAGGATATTTATTATTTGTTCTTCGGGAGTTTCCAGACCCTTTCAGTACTAGATCTTCTTGATCTTCACACCCTTTTTTAGTTTTGGAAGGGAAAGGTGGGAGGTAATGGTTCCGTTTGCTTGTGATAGAGCAGTCGTCATAGATTAAACTCGTCTAGTGTGTAAATGGGCAGGGAAAATAACATTATTGATAGTTTATTGTGGTAGATAGGACGTAAAATAATTTAAAAGTACTTCTAAACGAAGAAACAGTGCAAATTCGAGAGGTATCACCAAAATAACCCAATGTCTGTATTCCCTTCCAACCTAAACTGACATCACCCAAGGTAGGCCTAAGGCCTCCATCGTTGGTAAACCTCGAATTATAAGAGATAATGTAATTCCCATACAATTAGTAAATAGTCCATTATCACTTTTATCACTTTGCCTTCTGTTTAAAGACTGTATTAAACAACATAAGTGACTGAAAGACTATTCAACGTGGATATAGTTGTATTAGTTTGAAACTGCTTGTGTATTAGTTTACTGCTTAGCTTAAATATGTTGAAAAATTACATCTGGACATGGTAATCGAACCCGGTACATTTGGCTTGGCACCTATTCTCTACTAATGAGCTAACCAGTATTCATCTAGTGCTCAGGGTTATTTTCACTCATAGTTTGAGGCTGAGTCTTTGATGGACGTGTGGTAATTGTCAGCTACCTATGAGCGAACGAATGACCTTGAGCATGGGACGAATCGTGGCTATCTCAATGGTAGAGCATTGGCACGCTACGCCAAAGGGCCCGGATTCGATTTCCAAATCTAAGTGACTTTTCTCAACTATTATAAGTTAGTTAAATTGTGGTCCCCTACATACGGACAGTGCCATAATTGCAATGATTTGTAACCTGTGTGTGTTTTTTTAGCATCTTACTACCCGTTCGGGTTATACGCCTAAGTACTAAATACACTGATGGGTTTGGTATAAGGAAGGTTTAATTTAGAGGTAATACACCCAAATTTGCTTGGAGGGAGAGTGGAAAACAATTTTATAAATACCACCCTCAGTACACCTGAAATAAATAATAACCTCAATCTCCCCGTCTTCGGAAGTCTAGTCTACTGCGAGATTAGTGCGTTAGACCACGTGACCACCGGAGCATAAATACCTACCTGTACTTGACACTAGTAATAAGAACAAGCTATGCTTAAAAATTCAGGCATATATGAGAAGAAAGTAATAGATGAAAAACAAACCAAATCAGTGGTGTCAAAGCAACGCCATATTGTGTAATTCCTCTAATAAGTTCTTGTCCCAAGATTTTGAAGCGTGTTTTCTTTGTTACAGAACGTAGCTCTTCAATTTCTCGACGACATGCCTGATCTTGATGTCAGCCAGGAGGTGCTCAAGGGAATTGTCGTCACTTGTCAGTTCATGCATCAGAGCGTGGTTGATGCTAGCGAGCTCTATCTGCAGGTGAAGGAATTTTCTCTACTATAACACTATCAACTACTGGCTGGGGACTTAAACTCATTTTACTATTGCTCTATTTGGCAGCAAAAACCCAACTACCGAGTCGATGGTGGCTGCATCATCATAACATGAGACCGATTCCTGGATAGCTCAGTAGTCAGAGCATTGGCGTACTAAGCCAAAGGTCCCGGGTTCGATTCCCGTATACAAGTATTATTTTTCAATTTAAAGATTATGATATTTAGATGCGGCTATAAGAGTAATTGACAAATATAATAGGTTATATATTTAATCCAACATTCTACTCCATGCCATTAAAATAGTAGCCTGAATAACAACGCAGGAAAAATCAAGCATACTTAATAAATGGTTTAGCCACAGCAATTTATAGACGAGAACATATAATTAACGTTAACCTTTTTTGTAAAAATCAACTTTCAAAACTGCATTGATATAAATTTAATGAAAATAAACTAAACAAAAATTCCAAACATCAGCGTATATAAAACTGGAATAATCACATCTTATTGGCAAAGGCTCTAACTGTTCTTGTTTTATTTTATTCCCTTGTCGCCATCATCCATATACGTGTAATTTTTGCATTTTTTTTAAACTCTACATTGGTATTTTCTGTGAAATAACTCAACAATGTTAGATGGTGTGATTCAAACCAGGTCCCCTTTTCTAGAGATTTCTCGTTTTGTGCTCAAGATTTATTAAAACGTCGATGAAACCTGAATAAAAATCAGTCGTATTCGAGATGACTCCTCAAGACAACTACTGTTATAGTTTGTTTTCTGAAGAATATATTAATTTTTCTTTATACAAAAAAAAAAATCTGTAACATTAACGAATCCCAACACCAGGAAAATGCTACTCTTCTTTCCCGCTTTTGGAAAGTTGTGTTTCGAGTTTCACACTTCCTCCTGATAAGTTCCGATAAAAATAAACCTAGGTTGAGGATAGGTGATAGCAACAGATTATTATTAATAATTGCTTTTTATTAAAAGAAATTCTCAAAATTATAGTTGGGTCAATCATTTAGGATAGGTTACGCTAGTTTTTTAACACCGCGTTCAGGCTATACACACATGGACTAATTAGGGATAAGGAAGGTGTAGTTTAGAGGTGTGTATCAGCATTTACATGAAGGAAAAGTGAAAAAATTGAGTAAAAACCACCCTCAGTACAACCGACCGAGATTCGAGCCCCAATTAGAGTGATCCCTTAGACCTAGCGACCACCGAAACATGTAGCTACTTTATTGTTTAAATCAATTTAATCCATGTGAGAGCAATACTTATTTATGTATAGCATAAAACAATACTAATTAAAAATAGTGTTATGTGAGTCTTGATGAAATTCGAATTACCGTTAATGAGGACCCTGATTAATTATTAAAAATTATAAATATATATATAATATACAGTAGGGCCTCCATATCCACGGGTAATACGTTCCTATATCCACCATAGATAATACCGAACTATTATATAACGTGATAATCATGTGACATGTAACAGAAAGACATTACTAACATTAAATAAAGTACATTAAAAATAACTTGTACTGTACACTACAGTGTACTAAATATTCTCCATTCTTCTTGTTGCAACGATCACTGATGATGATGATGATGATGATGATGATGATGATGATGATGATGATGATGATGATGATGATGATGATGATGACGGTGATATTATAGTACAATGCCCATAGTAGGTGCGTTTGTGCTGCTGATAGTATGGCTGGTTATCACTTGACTCGTGGTTTGAAACTTATAAACAATTTTCTTTTCTTTGATTTAAAATGAATAAAATTGGGTATCGGTAAACCGTGGATAGATAAAACCACGGATACAGAATCAGCAAATCAGTAAATTATTTACTTGAAATATATGTTAAGCCTTCACAACGCAAATAAGGAAAAAGGGACTATTTGAAATGTTTAAAAAATAATTAGTCTGCAAGTTGATGATTGGTTTTGATATGTTCCCTTATATCCGGAGCAGTTCGTGTACTACTACTACTGGCTATTGTCACCCAAACGCACTATTTGGAAGAAAGCACATGCACTAAGGAAGTCCACCCAAAAGTTTTGCCAGGAAGATATTTAATATACTTTCAGGAATCTTTAACATGCCACATCAGACATGGAACCAATGGTTTTACTTCCTACCCGAAGGAAGCTGTGCTACGTATTTTCATCGCTGGGTAAAAATCACTGTTTCTCTTCTGGGTTTGAACCCACGAACATCGAGCCTCAAGGTGAGCATTTTACCTAAAGGCAAAGCCGTCAATTTAAAGACAAGGAATTAAAATTGAATAACATAAGAAAATATTGGTTACACTCTAATTTCCCCAAATGTAACATTTTTAAAGAAACCATTTTGAAATGTATATAGCCATATACAAATATTTATTTATTTATTTATTTACTTAGCATCATGCATCACATGATATACATTATTTATTATGTAATATATTATTATTGTAAATGTTAATTTAATTGTTAACATTTGCTATACATTATTTATATAATGTATTAGAAATATTACAACATTAATTTTAGTTTTATTTCCCATCAAAATAAGTTAATTATACTCTCCTCGCCAAAATAATATAATATAAAACGTTTCCTAAGATCTATGTAGCTGTGAATACATAACTGTAAGGTAGGTTGCCTACTCGATTAATATCGCGGCGCTTTGCTAAGGTTATCTGGCTAGAGTCTTGGTTCCATTTCAAGTGGCTCAAGAAATAATTTAGTAACTAGTTATAATTGATCCCAACTGTACGGTTATTTTGGTACGTAGTTTTAGGCTTCAAATCTTAAACTAAATTTAGTTGTTGTGACTACCGTGTTTGTCTCTTATATTCTCTGGTGTAATTTATAACTTTTGAACTATTCGATATATTTTGAAGAAAGTTGAAAAGCTCGAAGTATGTGTTTGGGAACCTTTGTGTTTTAACTATAAGTTTCCTTCCAACCACCCATAACTTTGAAGCCAGGAATGTGTATGTATATAGTAGATTATATTAATGCACTTGTGGTAGATTTTAAGTGTCAAACCAATATATATAATTATATATATGGCAATTTCGTATCAATTTGTCTATAAATAAGGTTTCATAAGGCTCTTAGAACTTTTGGAAAGCTAATTATTGTCTGTCGCTCATATTAACTAAATAAAGGTTGAATACAATTTTATAAAGGGTTGAAAATTTATGTTTGACGCTTAAAATCTACCACAAAAGCATTAGTATAGAATTAAGATAGCTATCAAAATGTACGTAAGAAGCGTGGCTCTCTATAAACAAGATTTTGAAATTCTTATATAAAATTTGATAAGCCCGTTTCCGATAATAGAAATTATGAGGATATGACTAAACATATTTTGACAAACGACCACTCATTTTAACGGTTAGTAGTCTAGGATGTCAGGAAAAATAGTTTTTCATGAAAACCCGATTTTCACAGAAAGTTTTATTTTTTTTATTCTTTGTTTAATCACCATGGCAATCGTTATTTTCTGCATGGCTCTCTAAATAAAATGTATCTCTTTGGCTAAAAAATAATAGCTCAATCTTTATTTGTTGGTCCAAACACATCACAATTTTCTCTTTGGCTTAATATTTATCTTTAGATGCTGGTCATAACACAGCTAAATTGAGATGCCCAAACTGGGGAAACATTTTTTATTGGACTGTTTTATTGTTAGTTTGCATTTAAATCAATAATATTGAGTATAATTCGAAATTTAAAAGGTTAAGTTGTTAAGTTCGTGAAAATATTGTCTACGTTTTGTTTCGCGCATGATAAAATATTTTTTAAATATGTTTTGGTATGTATTAAAAGCTCAAAAACGATAAAATGATCTTGAATGTATAAAACTAGCCATTCTAACTATTTAAGTATGAGTTTCGGTGTTTGTTTGTTTTTTCAAATAATGAGTTTTGATTTTCATTTTAATTTTCATTAACACAATACAAATACGTTAAGCTATGTTTTCATTTTACCGCTTAATTCTGATGATATGATACTTAAAAGTAATGTTTTGTGTACCCCATCTATCTTTTTATGTTATCTATCTCTATCTTACACTCTCTCACGTTCTCACACACACTCTCACTCACACTCTCTCCCCTCCCACACATATACTCTATAGCACACTCTCATATTATCTTCTCTCATTCTCTTTCTCATACTTTATCTCTCTCCCAAACACACTATCTACCCTCACATACACTCTTTATCATACAATTTCTCTCACATTATCTTTATTATACTCTCTCTCATAAGCTTTCTCTCAAATGCTCTTTCACTCAAACGCTAATTCTTTCTCAACCGCTCTCTCTTTCTCAAACGTTCTCTACCCCTCAAACGCTCGCTCACTATCTTTCAAAGGCTCGCTCTATATCACTCAAAAGCTCTTTCTCAAGCTCCCTCTCTCTCTCAAACTCTCTCTAAATCACTATCACTCTCTTTATACATCAATCTCGCTCTCTCTATTTCAAACTCACTCTTTCTTTCTCTTAAACTCCTGTTATCTCAAATTCACATACTCAATTTCTTTCTCTAACTCCTCTCTAAATTTCTCTCCAACAATCTCTCTTAAACTCTGTCCCTAACTCTCTCTCACTCTAATTGTATCTCTCTAAACTACTTTCTCCCTCTCTAACTTTCTCTCTCAAACTCTCTCTCTCACATGCCATCACATTTTCTCTCTATTTCACACAATATATCTCCAAAAATTTTACACAATCTTTTTTTCATGCATAAGTTAATAAGCCTATTTTTGGTAGTTGAAATTAAGAGTAAACGGTTTTACCGATTTTAACTAACGAAGTCGTGTTAAAGGTTAAGGGTCCAGGATGCCGGCAAAAATATTATCCTAAAACTAAATTTTTCTTGTGAATTCTCCCTATTTTCATTCTGTGTGGGCAGCGGCTAAATTGTACGATCATTCTTTTTTTACATAACCATAGAAACCATTATTTGCGTATTATTGTATATCGGTAGATAAAATATTTATCTTTGATTAAAAATGATAACAGCTTAATAATTCTTATTTGAGTGGTTTGGGGCAACGAATAGATAGAGAGCTGGGAGAGGGGTAGTTTTAAATTTCTCATCGTGGATGGAAGAGTGGAAATATAGCTTTTGATTCAAATGAAACAATGAAAGATAAATATCCGTGTAATGTGATAGCCTTTTACGATAAAACTTTTAATTAGAAAGTCAAGTGAGGTCTTATTACATATATTTTTGTAACCTGCCCCCCACTTCTATTGTAGAAATAACACACAGTGGCAGGTACAAGAGAGTTATAAATATCTATTATTCAAAAGTACAATATACCTCATTGAGGGAGAGGGGCACAAGTAAATAATAGTGCCGTGGTTAAGCCACATACAGACATTTGAGTTTAAAGGGGTGCAGCCCCTTTGTAAACAATCATGAAAACTACTCAGGACGTAATGTCCAGATACCCTCACCATAATAATGTTTTCCCTACACAAGATTCATGGGTCCAAACGGTCCCCGGGCCGAGGATAATAGCCACGAAATGTTTATAGCAAGACAATACTAACATATTACAACCTTTGAAAATATGTAGCTATACAAACTGGTAGCCCTAACTGGCTCGCGGCCCCTAAGTTGACTAGCATTGACATCTACAAGAAATAACAATGTAATATACTCTAACATTAATAACAATCTTGATACACAAAATTGGTAGCCCTAGCTGGCTCGCGGCCCCTTGGTTAACTAGCATAAACATTTACATGAAATAACAATATAGAATAATCTGACTTTAATAACAATCTGGATATACAAAATAAGTAGCCCGAGCTGGCTCGCGGCCCCTAAGTTTACTAGCATTGATATCTACAAGAAGTAACAATGTGAATTAGTCTAACTTCAATAACAATCTTTATATACAAAACTGCTAGCCCTAACTGGCTCGCGGCCCCTTGGTTTACTATCATAAACATCTACAAGAAATAACAATATTAAATAATCTGACAACAATCTCGTTATACAAAACTGCTAGCCCTAACTGGCTCGCGGCCCCTAAGTTTAATAGCATAAGTATCTACAAGATGTAACAATCTGACCTACTTCCCGTGAAGCGGGCAACATATGATCCAGGGTAACCAGAGTGGTCCCCTCTAAGTCGATATAGCCATATCGGCAAAATAAATAACCGCGATAAATCGCTGAACCAAAGAATATACATGAATGGTAATATTAGTCCGAGACGTATAAATTTGAAAGATAAATAGTTATAGCCAAACGGGAATTTTGAAATAGTAAAGCGAGCCTACGTAATAGTAAGGCTCTTACCTCCTAAAGTCCATAGTGCAAATGCGTCCTCATTCACTAGACTCTGTCCATTATATACACACGATGGTTAAGTGCTCTCAGAGCGCACAAGGGGGGGGGCATCTATAACATCCCAGAAGCCCAAGGAACAACAGCCTTACGTCGAACACGCTTCGAGAAGCTTTCCAAAATGCGCACCGCGCATGCTCGGCGAGATTCACTTGTTTGGAGCAAGAGAGAGAGGGGGGGCGTCGGCTGGCACGACGAGCGGCGAGGCAGGAACGCTGGCTTAGTTGAATGGTGTCAGTGCTGCAGAGTGTTTCTTGGGAATTGGAGTCCCGTCGTATCGCGTCAACAGGGGCAGGCATTTTTTCCCAATAAAAGATCTAGAATACATTTTAGTGCAATAATATGCGGGTATCGCTGCAATGAACCACTAGTTAGAATACAATTTTATATAAGAGTGTGGAATATATTAGCTTTTAAAAAAACCTTTCAATTTAAATGATTTCCATCCAGATTTGTCTGAGTTTCATAATAACTGGGGGAGAAGCTGACCTAAACTTTCTAAAAAGTATGGGTAATATTGAGGGGGACTTTAAAGATATTTTAAAAATCAAGATTCATTTGCAAAATAGCTTCAAACTCTGAAATTTGCAAGCCAATAAAAATAAAGGGCAAATTTAAAAAATTGTTTTACGTAATTCTTTATGTTGTAAGATAACATATGTCATGAAAATTTTAGCTATTTATGAGATATGTCCATCGCATATCGCCTTATTTATGATGGGAATTTTTGAAAAATATTGGGTAGAGGTTTTTGCCCTGTAAATATTTAATATATGATATTGAGCTCAACTTATCACGCTATAATCGATTTATTAGCAGTACCACACTAAAAAGGCAAGATACTACAACTAATATTTACTAAGGATAAAAATTTATTTAAAAGACAAACCTGATTTGTTTTTGACTAGCCTAGCTACACACGTCCTATTGAGGGCAAAATCAACGTACACACATTCCATTCATTCAGTTTGAATTATTCTATCTATGTGGGGGAGTTTTATATGCTGAAAACCATGTATTTGCCATTTTGGACAGTTAGAAATAACATATCAGTTCTGAGTTACACTCATTAACATATTTTGTACGATACCTGAAAAGGTGTAGAGATATAAAACAAACAAGATACTAAACATAATTTATATAGTATTACCATTTAGGTGTTAGGTTTCAGACACTAAGCAACATTAGGTTGTGTCATATTTTAAAAAGGAGTGCTGTAAGTATTACTAGATATGTGCTTTGTGCATTTGTGTGTAGTTATATCTTAAAAACGCGATTTTTTAAGCTAAAACAAGTATTGCTGCATAGTGTGGGGATTTTTAAGATAGAAATATGCACATAGAACCTAGTAATACTCATAGCTTTTATTTGGAAAATATGGCACTTACAACTTTTTAATAATAATGTAAGTCTAAACACAAACAAGATGCTTTATGTGTAATCTTCCCGTGACGCAGTTCTATTCTCCAATCTGGGAATAAAGCACTTTTAAATTAATCAAAATATTTGTATCAATTGTCTGAAAGAATTATTCTATTGTAAAGTGAGTAATCAAATTGAACTTTTTGAGCTTTCTGGTGGAGCCAGTGATTTGTACTAACACAAGTGAAGTTTCCAGGAACTGTCTCGACACAACTACGTCACTGCCACGTCCTACCTGGAGCTTCTCAACAGTTACTCTCACATTCTCGCCAGGAAGAAAGGGGAACTGCTTCTTCGGGTCCAGAGATTAAACACTGGTTAGTGCTAATATTCTCCGTTGCAAGAGCAAGGGAGGGAAGACAACTAGAAACTAAACACTGCGTTTGAAAACGTTCATCTTTGAATAAACTTTGAGGCAGATAATTGGTCAACATAATTAAGTGAAAATACTTTTAAATAATAGATTATATAATAGAACTAATATAGTAATATTCTAAAACTGAGCTTGTATAAATTTAAAAACTTGCTCAGAATAGATTAAATACTCCAAACACATTTCATAAATGTGTTTGATTACAAACTAATATAATTTTAAGCCTGTAATAGTGATAAGTTAGCTAATTATAAGTTGCAATACTGTCTTATATACCGCTCCTTTAAACAACTATTATATTTTGTGAACTCTAGTGTATAATGTTGTCACTCTGGAGTCTAAACCAATTGTGTGAACATTAACATTGCTATAAGAATCCGAAAAGTGAGATGGATGGATAAAAAAATTTTGATATGAACATATAACTAGTATCCCTTTATAATAATATAAACTTTGGTACATGTTAATAAAAAAAATTAGATACAACTTAGTACGAAGCATTGGATGCACATATGGATAAGTCCTTTCAGTAGTGTCATTGAAATGTATTGACTTTCCTTCTCTGAATAAATTAAGAGGGAACTGGCTTAAGTGTAAATTTAAAACGTAGTACCTTCTGACTTAAGACAAAATTGTTTTCGTTCACGTTATTTTTATTATCAGAGTCTATATAACGATAATACAATGCTATCTGTGAATTATTTTTGCTATCTAAAAGACAATGTTGCTTTATACACATCAAATTAAAGATAATTTAACAATCCAACTCCAGAAATAAAACTCTTTAAGGCTGCACATAGCTATGGTCAATTGTCAAACTCGATACAACGATACTGTACCGTATAATCAAAATGAACTAAATTTAAATTAGTATTAGTTATTTCATCACATTATTGTAGTGTATTTATTTGTAATTTGTAATGTATTTGTTTGCTAGTCATGAATCCAGACCTTAAATTACGTGTTTTTTTAATGATATGTCAGGAAACGAACTATTTGAGAATAGAAATGAAATATATTTTACGTAAATATCCCCTAATAAGACGGAGTACCCAACGATCATAGTAATAACACTATCCTAAAAATACCTTATTTAAATTAACGTATACATTCATATATATCCGTCAAAGTTTAAAATTCTGTGATTTCATAAATTTACTAGATATTTTATGAATTATCTGATTGCCTCGGTTAAAATATGGAATAAATACACTTTTACAAACTTTGAATAGTTATGCTATGAAATAACTAGTTTTTCTAAAAATTAATTGATGTCATAAAAAACTTAAAATAAGTTTTAATATTGATCTTTATTGAACAATCGGATGCTACATTACTGTCAGACTACTTTTACTGAAGCTAGATTCTTAAAAAGAAAAACTATGAAATAAAATTATATGTCATAAAATAACTAATTACAAAAACTTAATGGTTTACCAAATGTCATCATTTTAGTAATAATTAGTAGAAGGCTAAATCAACTAAAACTAGACACGTCAAAATAACAAAACATGAAAGAAAGAAAATATGATTCACTCTCAACATTTACCTTAAGGCCCATTGCAAGCTTAATAAGTGCCAGAAATAAATGTTTCAAACATTCTAGTTTGCTGGTTGACTCTGATAGTGAGAGCTGAAAAGATCGGACAAGCTTTCTTTGTGTACTGGCGGCACATTTGACACAATGGTTACTTTTACTAGTGCTTGTTTATAGGCTACATGTCGGCGCTAGAAACCAGCGTTCTAAGTGTCCTTACCCTCATTGTCAGGTCTGGACAAGTTACTCTTTGTATTATCAGGTCTGGACAAGTTACTGGTTGTATTATCAGGTCTGGACAAGTTACTGGTTGTATTATCAGGTCTGGACAAGCTACTGATTGTATTATCAAGTCTGGACAAGCTACTGATTTTATTATCAGGTCTGAGCAAGCTATTGGTTTTATTATCAGGTTTTGACAAGTTACTTGTTGCAGTGACAGGTCTGGACAAGCTACTGATTGTATTATCAGGTCTGGACAAGCTACTGGTTATATTAGCAGGTACGGACAAGTTATTGGTTGTATTATCATGTCTGTACAAGCTACTGGTTGTATTATCAGGTCCGGACAAGTTATTGGTTGTATTATCAGGTCTGGACAAGTTACTTGTTGCATTAACAGGTCTGGACAAGCTACAGAGTACAGGGGAAGAGGTGCAGCAGCTGCAGAAAGAGCTGACAGCCATGAAGCCAGACTTGGAGCTGGCCGCACAGGAGGCTGCTAATATGATCACAAGGATAGACAAGGATAAGGTAAGCTATTTCACCTAGTCTATTATGTAAATTACTAGATAGAGCCAATGTTTGTATTATTTTATTAGTTACAATAATATACAGTTTAAGTTTTATGATTAACCTATTAGTAGTTTTAAGGGAACAATTTAAAAAGTATCATCCAGCTATTGGAGGAGACTGGGGGAATAAACTGGTGAAGAATGCTGTTGAGAGAGGCTGGTGAATAAACTGGTGAAGAATGCTGTTGAGAGAGGCTGGTGAATAAACTGGTGAAGAATGCTGTTAAGAGAGGCTGGTGAATAAACTGGTGAAGGATGCTGTTGAGGGAGGCTTGTGAAATAAACTGGTGAAGAATGCTGTTGAGAGAGGCTGGTGAATAAACTGGTGAAGGATGCTGTTGAGGGAGGCTGGTGAATAAACTGGTGAAGAATGCTGTTGAGAGAGGCTGGTGAATAAACTGGTGAAGGATGCTGTTGAGGGAGGCTTGTGAAATAAACTGGTGAAGAATGCTGTTGAGAGAGGCTGGTGAATAAACAGGTGAAGAATGCTGTTGAGAGAGGCTGGTGAATAAACTGGTGAAGGATGCTGTTGAGGGAGGCTTGTGAAATAAACTGGTGAAGAATGCTGTTGAGAGAGGATGGGGAAATAAACTGGTGAAAGATGCTATTGAGGGAGGCTGGTGAAATAAGCTGGTGAAGGATTCTGTTGAGAGAGGCTGGTGAAATAAGCTGGTGAAGGATGCTGTTGAGGGAGGCTGGTGAAATAAGCTGCTGAAGGAGGCTGTTGAGAGAGGCTGGTGAAATAAACTGGTGAAGAATGCTGTTGAGAGAGGATGGGGAAATAAACTGGTGAAAGATGCTATTGAGGGAGGCTGGTGAAATAAGCTGGTGAAGGATTCTGTTGAGAGAGGCTGGTGAAATAAGCTGGTGAAGGATGCTGTTGAGAGAGGCTGGTGAAATAAGCTGCTGAAGGAGGCTGTTGAGAGAGGCTGGTGAAATAAGCTGCTGAAGGAGGCTGTTGAGGGAGGCTGGTGAAATAAGCTCGTGAAGGAGACTGTTGAGGGAGGCTGGTGAAATAAGCTGCTGAAGGAGGCTGTTGAGAGAGGCTGGTGAAATAAGCTGCTGAAGGAGGCTGTTGAGGGAGGCTGGTGAAATAAGCTCGTGAAGGAGGCCAGGGAAGCAGACTATTTAATCAGGATGGTGAAGTAAGCTGCTTAAGCGGGTAAGTAAAACAGATTAGGGAAACAGAATATTGAAGTAGGTTTGTGATAAATCCTGGTGAAACAGGTTGTTAATTCTGGCTGGTGAATAAAGCTTAGAAAATTATGCTCTTTAACTCCAATACCACAGTTTTTCTGTGTGAAACAATGTGAGGTGTCCTGCATCAGGTGGTGGCTGAAGAAACCAAGGTTGTTGTGGAGAAGGAGGAATCTGAAGCTACCAAGCAGGCTGAGACAACGCAGGCAATCGCTGCTGATGCCCAGAAAGATCTCGGTGAGTATCAATACACTGCATCTCAGAGCAGGAGTTCAGATGAACCATAAAACCCGTGAAACACGTAATATAGTATGGTTTAGTTTGTAGTGAAACTCTTCCAGCTCAAAGCTCGTCTTTCTTTCTTTATGGCATTAGGATATCTATACAGTTCCTTGCCACACTTACAAAAGTAAGACACCTATCCCTATTTTGAGCTAGTTATATCCAGCCCACCTATCCAGTCTTTACAACCTGTCTCTATCAGGTATATTCTAATGTTATCCCCTCATTTTCATCTAGGTCCTCCCATTGGGTTTGCCAGTCAGTAGGCCTAACTTGAACAAGGTTCTAGAACCTTCCATTCACACTGCACATTCTGTCCACATTATCTACTAGACTTGATTATACTAACAATGCCTTATTATGATTACAGGGTATGTAACTCACCATGATGTAATCTCATCCAGGTTCAAAATTTTACAAAACAATATTATTATCGCGGCTTATCTAAATTACATTTCCATGATATTTAGGCTTTATAAATACATGACACATTAAAGTCACTAGCAAACGTTACCTATTGTATAATGACAAATTGTAAACACATTTATACTTGGATTTATTTGAACCTATAAACTGACAAATTGTTAAATATAATACATGAAAGCTGAACACACATGATATCATTAGGCAACCAATTTCGAAAAACTCCTTTTCATGAACACGGTCAGCTGTCACAACATCTATATTTATTATAAAATATATTCTAAATTAAATTTATACAATTCAAAATGGCTACATAGGTTAATTAATTAATGTTTTGATCATTTGTTTTTTCATAATGGCTGAACGAGAATTGATGTTAAATATTTATATGACAATACACATTAAACGTTCAGATTTTCTTTCCTCCATAGAATCAATATGATAAGTGCCAAGTAGGCCTACTTTACACACGTCCATCACATTTACTTAACCTGCTTAGTGTTTTGTTTTCAATAGCAGATATTACAATAAGAATTATGACACAAAGAAGGGTTGCCTAGCCCGGAGTAACAACGCAATGCATTGCGTGGTTACCCCTGTAAATCATTTTCTTTGCTTCAAACAGCTAGAAAAAAATCTTTATTTTATTTCTTCTAGGCCAATTTTTGGTAATTTTTTTAAAAATTAATCAAAAATATTAAATTCCAGCTTTGAGGAGTACATGCTCGTGGACAGGCGTTACATATTTTTAAATGTCGGACCTCTGACTACGGTGGATATCGTGCAATACTCATGACAAACAAACAAACTCTTCCTTTTATCAATATAGATTTACCTAGATTATTTGAAAATATTTTCTTCTTGCATTATCTTAGGATAGACAAAACAGGCACTGTACATATTTTTTTGGTATAGAAGATATTTAAAATGTTGTCACTACCCCCAGCTCCCGTGGGCCTACGTGTCAAGTTGGTAGAATAGTAGGTGGGGAAAATAATTTTAGGGTTTGTTTTGAACACGTTTATTGAAATAGATTAATTACGCTACAACTGTATAATGTGATTTAGGATTTAGAACTATTTGAAAGAGTTTAGAAAAAGGTCTTCGTTCTGTCAATGTCCTATTCAGCAGTTCCGTGCTCCAACTTCTATTCAATGTTAAAACTCTCTAGCTGGTGCCGAACACCCGACCATTCAGTGCTGCGCTGTTGTTATCTAACTTACTTCTAGGAAGGGTTGAAGCATATCAGTGATTCAATCTGTAGTGTATTCTCCCCGCAAGTTGGCTAAACTTGGTGGCTGATTATGAAGAGCACTTCGGACTAGTCCCACTAGCTAGACCCCCACCCCCACCCTCTCCTTAAAGGTCTAAAATCTCGAGGCTACACGAGCAATATAAAGCAATATATATCAAAAAAGGAGGAGTGTTTCCCCTAAGCTACTAGTTTAGATAACACTCTGGGTTGTGCTAATTGGCAAAACAATCTTTGTTTTTAAAACATGACCTAGTATGAATAACTGACTGCTGATTTAGGAGGGTTGATGTTGTGAGTTCTTAGGCTTAAGTCATTCTTGAATTAGCTATATTACCTAAGGTTGCAATCTATGATCATGTGTTATAACGCACCACATATTTTGAAGTCAGTGTTAAGATTTAAAATAAAAATACAGTTTTACCAACTTACTTGCTTTTTAGGCGTAGTTATTCTCACATTTTACATAAATACGTGAGACTGTCAGAAAGTTTGAAAACTCCGTTCTACTTTCACTCACGCTGTAGGTGATGTATGCAAGAGATCTATATTAAAGACAGCAAAAGGCGGAAATACGAGTTAAGCTAAGAAAGTCTGTACCGGTATCATGCTACGTTGAGTAAAATTGACGAGTTTCAGGCAAACAGTTCACTAGTTACATTATGCAGCAGCACTTTTCATAGCAAAAATAATATTATTAATATATTTAGTGAGTGGTAAAGCGATAAAATAGATATTATAATTTTGTAAATTAATTCCCAGGGACCCTAAGCATATATAATTTTGAAGGCAAGTAGCCTTGATTCTCTTCCAATTTTAGTAATATTTAGGTTATTCGGTCCCTTAAATATTTCCGAGTATCCATTCTTAATCCTATCCATTTATTGGTAGGCCTACTTTTATCATGGCTCGTTTAATTTTGACCAAAATTTTTCATATTATCGTTGTCATTTTAGTTTCAGAACCGTATGTGTCTCTTTCAGAGGAACAATTATATACCCAATAGAAACATGGTTTTGGCTATCTTAAAATAACTCTGAATACCATGCTAATTAAATGGATTCTGGAGCAAATTATTAGAATTTAAAAGAAGAAATTTATTTGGCAATCTAGACATTCAGGCAATTAAATATCCTATTAATTGTTATCATGATATGAGTTAATAAACGTTTATGGTTACATTACGTATTTAATTATATCTGTTTGGTTAAGAGGAGAAAAAAATTTGTTTCTTCCTGTTTCTCTTTTTTTTCGCCATGTTTACTTTAGGCCTATCCACATATATTTTCCCACTAATGTAATAGGAACTAGGACAGTGTAATTTTAGAGTAAATGTAGCCAAATTTTCATGAAGGGAGAAAGGTAAACATCTAAGAGTAAAACACCCTTCGTTCATCCAATCAGGGTTTAAACCCTGACCTCCTCGTCACCGGGAATATAATAAGTTACAAGGGTGACGCCTTAGATCATGCGATCACTGGAGTAGGTCTACTGTTAACGAATCCGTCAGTCATAATTTTAAGATAGGATGGAAGTGGATGCGAGAAGTATTTTTGTAGTTTTAATAGTAAACAAATTTTGGCTAAAATTAATAAAATCTTGTTCCAGTAGCAACATATATTTTAGTTTTTTCACATGGTGACCTCAATAGTAGTTGTTGAATTATTTGACATTAGATTAGTAGCTTTTTAAATTAAGATAGAAAGTTGTCATCAAATTCTAGGACACCCTTAACAGATATTCATCAACTGTTAGGAAGAAAATTAAACTCTAACGAAAACTTTTAAACTTTAAAACCACTGAAATAATCCTCAATTATCATAAAATAATTATATTTGTTTCTACAAGATAAATATTTTGTTCTTTAGGACCCTTCATTTCACCTTCATCTCAGGGGGGTTGCAGTTGGAGTCGATTTCCACTTTGGATATATAACTAGGGAATATTTAGCCTCTCTCCACATTAATGTGGGTAAATTTCCTTTGAGCTAACCTTCCAATCCTTATGTCTCAGATCAAGCTTCCATTGAACATTGTATTAAAACCCTTTTTTTTTTAAATAAACACAATTTATGTTTCTGTGAGCAGAAGTAAGTTCAAGTACCAGACTAAATGTTGACAGTAAGTTGGCAAATATAATACTTAAAATTTATTTTTGCTAATATTGCTGGTTGATTTAAAATTATTTGACTTGTTTTACCCGTCCTATGAATAGATATTTCCTGATAAACTATATTTGCATTAATTTTTCATTCTTCAAATCATTGGATATGATTATTTACACATAATTTTCTCAACATAAGATTATTAAGGGTACATTTAAGGGAGACTAACTATTCTCCTGTAAAGAGGATAGATAAGATATTCAAGATTGAATCCAGCAATGATCAGATCCATCAAAGCTAGGAGTGTTAACTACTACCCTAACGCTACCATTGTCTTATTTCCAGATGAGGCTATGCCAATGCTGCTTGCGGCAGAGACGAGTCTTAGAGCCCTCAACAAGGGTGACATTACGGAGGTACGAGCCCTAAAGAGGCCGCCTCTGGGAGTACATCTCGTCATGGAGGCTATCTGCATTGTAAAGGACGTGAAACCCCTCAAGGTCAGACAATCCCACATTTACTATTGACGCTACTAGCGAGCAGTGACTGCTGGTGTATATGAACACGTGTGCACGTGAAACCCCTCAAGGTCAGACAATCCCACATTTACTATTGACGCTACTAGTGAGCATTGACTGCTGGTGTATATGAACACGTGTGCACGTGAAACCCCTCAAGGTCAGACAATCCCACATTTACTATTGACGCTACTAGTGAGCAGTGACTGCTGGTGTATATGAACACGTGTGCAAGTGAAACCTCTCAAGGTCAGACAATCGGCTAGGGCTGCCATCCGTCCAGCTTTGGCCGGACATGTCCTGCTTTTTATAATTCGTCCGTACGTTCGGCAAGCATTTAAATTTATTTTAAACTGTCAGGCATTAAATAATATTCATGTTTATTTTGCATTTTGTATTTAAAATGTTTTTAAAAAATCACAGAAAAACTATCACACGTAATTATTAAACAATGAGATGTGAGAGTGTGAGTAATTTAGTAAATGAATATCAGAATATGACGTTGGCATCCTGCAATCCTGCTCCTCGCCCATCTGGCAACAACGCAACATGGACTGCAGTGTCGCGTGGTTTCCCATTCGGGGATTAACCATCTTCTTGATCTTGGCCAGTGAGTGACGTCACTGATATGATTGTGATTTGCCTGTGCCTTGTTACCTTGGGAATTAGTGTATACGAGCGTAAGCCAATAAAAAAGAGGCAATTCACTATGTTCATCATTCTAGTCACTGTTTTGTATTAATAATTTGAACATGTCTTAAATTATAAGCGGTGAAACTGGTGAAAGTAAGACTAGGAAAAGAAAATGTAAATTTTCTGAGTACCTGAGGCAAAAGTGTCCATGTTTTAAAGTTGTTCGTAATGAAAGTGAGTCAGTCAAAGTGATTGTGTGATTGTTTTGTGGTAGTTGGATATAAAGGTGCTGGTGATCTTGGAAGACATATCAATAGCGAAACACATTTAAAACAATCAGTTAGGTACAGTGCTGTATCGCACAATATTGATTCCTTTTTTGCTCCTGAATATTCTTCCATAGATAAGAAAGTTCAGGCAACAGAGGCAACACCAGCATTTCATACAGTATGTCATCATCAATCTTACAGTTCTATTGATTCCACATCTAAATTAAATAAAGATATTTTCTGATTCCGAAATTGCAAAGATATTAGCTTGAGGCAGGATAAAAACATAAGCTATTAGAATAATAATGTAATTGCTCCTCATTCCATAGATCTTCTCACTAAAACTTTGAATAGCAATGTTTCATAATTTGTGTTAGGGACTGACGCTAGTAATCATGGTGCTTTGAAACTTTTTCCTACCCTAGTGCAATATTTTGATTACAAATAAAATGTTATTCAGACGAAAGTATTATAATTAAACACGTGTTCTAATGAAATTTTCAAGACCATTTCCACATATGTTATGTTTCTTTATAGTCTTGTAAACATATCTTCAAATTGCATTGTTTTCAGTGGAGACAATGGAAATGACAATTTTAGGGGCCTTGCTTGAAAACCTGAAAACAAAATTTTTTTCTGCACTTAAAAGGGATTTAAATAAAGATATAGGTGATGGATGTCCAACCCATATTATGCATAACTGCTTGCAGCATGGTGCTGATACATTTCCAGTTGACATGGAGAGTATAGTTCTCAAAATGTTAAATTATTTTAACTTATACACAATTCGCACAAAATAATTTAAAGACTTCTGTGAGTTTGTTGAAATCAATTACATCAACAGTTCTTGTGCCATAGCAAGACCAGTTGGCTAAGTTTATTTCCAGCAGTATAAAAACTAAACAAACTCATTCCAGCATTGAAAGCTTATTTTCTTTCTCAATCATCAAAATCTGTTCCTACTATAATCAGATGTTTCTTTGAAAATGAGTTATCTGATATTTATTTGTGGTTTCTTCATTCTAGCATGTTTTTCACCACAAAATTTCAGTAATTGAAAAAGAAAAGAATTCTGTTGTAGACGTCAATAATATATTAGTTTCAACACTGAATTCTCTAAAAGACAGGTTGGACAATAAATGTATGCCCCTAAAATTAAAATAATCTTGGAAGTCCCTCTGTTGGATATTCCATTATTCGCTATTTTTACTTAAAAATACTGCTCGTTGTTAGGTACCGTTCACTGGTTATTTTCTCCCCTATTTTCCCTCAATCTACTCTACGTTCCTGCATATTTCTTGGAATTCGCTACCCTCTTTACCCTCTTCCTTCCCCCTAGTCAACCCTGTTAGAGTTGGCATGTAGTACTCAAGAGACAGTGTGTGTGCGTGAAAAACCTCTCTCGATCACACCTCGGTGATATTCTGTAGCCCTCGTTCCTAAGAAGAACAAATCAAATCTTCTGTGTTAATGATTTAGTGTGCGACCTTTTGTATATAATATGTCACTCTTTGGGTTCTATTTTATATTTCATATGTACTCATAAAATGCGAGTATTTAGGGGAGCTCCTCTATCAAAGTAATTACTAAGAAGACCATACTCGGAGATAAGACCATCGTTATTAGACTCACCTGTGTATCTCCAGCCGAAGACATCCTTCAAAGGTAGGCTCCACAAACTCCAGTTTAAATATCAACGTTCAAATCCCGCCTCTGTTTTAGTGTTACTAAAACTGGTCCTCCGGAACTAAATTTAATTTTATATCATTTTAATTTTAATAAGCAGATAGCTCAAACACCCTCTCAGAAAGTGGTTTGCAAAGAGAATGTAATAGATTCTCAGAAAAAATTGTAGATTTTTATGAAGTTTGCATTGAATATCTATAAAAATGGATGAATCCTTTGAAGGAATTTGAGTGTTTCCAATTTATTAAACTTTAAAATATTAGAGACATAAATTTTGATGAAATCCTCCCTTGTCTGGAGTATCTGTAAAGCAAATATGTGACCATAGATGACTCAAAACATTTTGATCACTTCTGCAATGTTCAAAACTATGTTAGAATTTCTGGTGTAGATCAAAATTTCACTCTTTGATAAGTTGTGGTGTGAATTCTTTCAAAATGACAATAGCATTCAATCATTTAGTGAACTTATTAAAATTCGTCAGTTTTACTTTGCAATTCCAAGCATCAATGCAATGACTGAAACTCTAATAAATGATCAGTGGAGTAAATAAAGAAATCGCTTGTTGACACATTCGGTTAAAAGGATCATTTTGGTAAAATACAATTTTATAGCACCTTACTTGCGAAGAATTTCACAAATACATGTTGCAAGAACATAAGGCATTTCTTCTGTTAAAAGTAAGTGGTGTGGACAAGTATCATCATGTAACCAACACAACTTCAAATTCGTCCACACAAGAATAAGGTAAGCTGTTTTTAAAATGTTCAATATTAACCCAAATAATTTGTCCTGCTTTTTTATCAAAAGTCTGGAATTTTCTGAAAGAATTATTACACCCCTCTCTCCAACTTTCCTTACGACCATCGATAACTTAAAGGAAGGGGGAGGCTAGTAAGCTACATAGATTATACAAAGGACATGAAATGCAAGATTTAAATATCAATACCATAAATGGTTTATTCAAAGCAAAAAACAATTGGAGTTCAAATAATTACATGGTCTCAATAATCGTACTGAGTTCAGTGGAAAATCATATTAGAAATAAACTGTTATTTAGCGCAGTTCATTAGAGAGAACTTCTATAATACTAGACATATCAAACAATCAGATGGGCTAGTCTTTAAGAGACAAACAACCCACAGTGTTGAAAAGAATACATAACAAATAATAAATCAATTAATAAATTTGTAAGATTTATATGAGAGCTTTATGGGCCTTATTATATTGTTTCAAACGCGTCTGCACTGCATCACTTAAAGCAGACTTAAACAATTTAAATAATAAATATAAAGAATATTTATTAGACATTTTTAAAATACGCGAGAGTTTGGCTAACAGACTTTAGTCAAACTCCCGTGGGACTACATGGCCTGAACTATCAGTTTAGAAACTTCCATCTACTCGTGAATTCAAAGTTAACAAATTATTATAAACAAGGTCTAGTGAAAACATTTAAACAACGATCAAATATAAAATTAATCACTAATCAATTTTTATCTATTAAACATTTTACGTTTCGAAGTTAAATTTTATAAGTGTTCATTATAACAAAAGAAATCAAAACATTTTATTTGCAACATTATTTCAGAATGAAATATTAATAAACTTCTCCAACACAAAATTTTATCAAAGTTATTATAATGTAAAGATCAAAATAAACAGCTGTCTCGAGCGCCCAAGTGGCGACAGACATTTTATAGTTTTACATTTGGCCAAGAAAATTAACACGGTTTATACAAATGTTAAAGTTTTGAAATATAATGTTCAAAGTATACGTTGCCATAGTTAACGTTCGTAGTTTATCATGGATGATCCTGGCATAGTCCTGGTCCTAGGACTATGTTCCTCCGTCCAGTGTTGGTTGAATAGTCATTTTAATAGTACGATTACAGGACTTTAAATAGGGGTTTTTCACAGCAGGGTAGCAAGGTGGGGGAAAGAACAATTCTGTCGGTGGCCTTCCTTCTAGAAGGAATGGAACATGACGTAGCTTGTTGATATTAGTGTCCCATTATTCATTTAGAGCAGCGATTCTTCAATCGGACGTTATTTCTGTAGTTCTGGAACTATCCATCAGGGTGCAGGTGGGTATAATTCTGTTGATCGTGGATAGTTTGGCACGGGACGTCTTCAGTGTCTATTTGATTTAGTCGGGGTTGACTTCGGTGAAGGAGTCTCTGTTACTACCCGGTGTAGCTCGTCGTTGTCTACTCAAGATAGATTTGGTGAGTACAGATTCCAACGTATTTCACTGTTCAATAGAATTGATTTGATGATTAGAATTGTCTATTATGTTGTCTCAATTTACAGGAACTACAATAGTGAAGTGTACTATTGTAGGGTTTAGAATATTATTGAATATTATTTGGAGCTGGTAGTATGAATCTGCGGCGAGTTGAGTATGAAGTTTAGCGTGGGGGCGAGTTCAAATGTAACTCAATGTTACAAATGTCCTGCATTTTAAAATTTTGACATGGTGACCCTAGACAATCCCATATTTCCTATTGGCGCTACTAGCGAGCAGTGACTTCTGGTGTATATGAACACGTGTGCCAGTGTCAGCTCTCAAGGTCAGACAATCTTACATTTACTATTGACAATACTAGTAAGTAGTGGCAAGTGGTGTATATGAACACGTGTGCACGTGCCAGCTCTCAAGCTCACAGCCAAAAAACCACCCTTTAATGAAAGAGTTAACATGGCGAATGCGTGTAGCTTGTCCGAGTCCGAGAGAGTATGAAACTTTTTGGCAGTGAATTTAACACAGAGAGAATGTAGGGGTGCAGAGAAAGGAAGTGTTTGTCTTGTCTTCGTCTGTAAGTACCACCAAAAGAAAACTTAAAATGATACAACTTATTTTTTGTTGCCAACGACCTACAATATTTATTTCAGTAAGTGATTATTGAAATTTAATTAATTTTGTTCACTGTGTTTTCTTCACGTTTTAGTTTATTTCGCACCGCGTCTTACTATCTGTTCGGGTTTACGCTTAAGTACTAACTACGCTAATGGATTAGGAATTGGTAAGGTTGAATTTAGATTAAGGGAACCCGCATTTGCGTGGAGGGAGAGTGAAAAACCATTTGGGATAAACCACCCCAGTTCACCCAACCGAGATTCGAACCTCAATCTCCCCGTCCTCGGCAGTCTAGCTCAACACGAAACTAGCTCATTAGCTAACTACGCCACCAAGGCGGGTACATTTGAGTTATACGATCATATACAGCAATGGAAAATGGATGAGGAAGGTATTATTTTGGAGGAAATGCAACCACGAAGAGAGAGTGGGGAACAATTAATGAAAAGTACCCTCACTACAACTGACCGTGATTCGAACCCCGATATCTCTATCACCAGAAATTCAGTTTAATACGAGATTGAAGCGTTAGACCATATTAACATCAATGGAGATTCTATTTTGGTTTATTAAAAAGTTTCAGTTGATTTAAAAAATCTATAGTAGGAAACAAAAAATAATAATGTTCCATTTTTGACACACGTCACTGTCAGAGACAGCTCAGCTCCACCATGTAGGTCTTTGATCTCACTCTGACATGAGTTTGAATCCGGGCTGGGTATACTCGGGATCATTTTCCTACAAGAGTGTTTTTTCATAATCTCTAGACCAGGGGTTCTCAACCCTATGCCCACGGGTTATATGGGCACCATAGTTCCCACGCGCCAACCCTTTTGCTAGTGCCCGCCGATGTTTGAACACAGCTGATATGTTTTTGATTTAATTTTTTCTTATAAAATAGGCGAATAAGGTTTTTAATATATTTTCAAAGTCAAAACCTTAGAAAAACACATTTCTATAATTTTTTAAAACTGCGTCTTACTAACCGTTCGGGTTGTACGCTTAAGTACTAATTACGCTAGTGGTTTTATGGATTAGGGCATTTTTATTAGTAGGAGGTGTACCTGTATTTGCGTGGAGGGAGAGTGGAAAACAATTTTGGAAAAAACCATCAAACCTCGTTCTCCTCGTTGTCGGCTATCTAGTCTACTGCAAGAGTAGCGCGATAGACCACGTGGCTACCGAAGTGGGTAATTTCTATAATAGACTCAAACCTAAATTAGTATTTCCCACAACTGAGTGTAGCGCCACAATAGCTTGGTTTGATTAAAGACATGTTTAATGTTAGCTAAATTTGTTTAAGTTTATATTCGTGTATGTATTATTTGTGTGTTTTTTTAAGAATGTCCACAATTGTTTTTATATATGATTCACACTTTTTTGGGGTGATTATTTGTGTGTATAATCTGCAATGTGCATTATTATTTTGTTCAGCTGTAAATTTGACTTTAAAAAGTAAAAAGGTGTACTAGCGTCGTCTTGAACGTACCCTATGGTACAAGAAGGTTGGTAATCACTGCTCTAGACAAATAGGTTTATATTTATTACATTAACCTCCCTTCTTATGCTCGGTCACTCACTGTCCATAGGTTTTGTGGTAGATACATGAAAACAAATATTTCTGCTCTTACATCCAGCGTCACAATCAGTCAGTGTAGCTAAATAATAACAATCATTAACGACACAATCAAAATACATAGTTAAAACTAAGATAATAGGTCATTAATGTTTCGTATTCTATAATATAGATACTTTTAAATATTCAATATACTGACTGTCAGATAAGTTAAACACACATTTTCATATATTCATAAAGTAAATTATAATCTCTAGCATTAAGTAAAAGAATTAAAGCATGTGTTGATATATTAACACAAAACAAATATATACAGTATGATATTTGTAAGCTCCAAATGAATGTAGCTCATAGTAATCCACCACAACTCCCAATTTTAATTGTTGGAGCATTTGTGCTCATATGTGCCCGAACAATAACATATGTGTAATAAAGTTAGGTATTCTAGAGAATATTTAATGTGGCTGGCCAACTTGATCCCTTCCTATTCCGTAACATGTAGAAAACTTAAGTATTTCTAAATATTTAAAAACACAAGGGAACAAAATTATATTTGTATAATTCAATTGTGCTCTATTTAAAATTATATTTGTCAAAAAAATAATATTTATGTTAAAATTGCTTTGATTTTTTTTAGAACTTTGAATAAAAAAAACTTGGTTTTAATCTAAATCAATATATATTACAAAAATTAAATAAAACATATTATATCTGTTTCTATCATTCTATTGTTATTTGAGGTGACCTGGTGTTCTAGGGGTAAGGTGTCAGACTTCTATGCTGAGGGTCCGGGTTTCAATCCTCGGTCCCGGCACAGATTTACCGGTTTCCCAAACCCTTCCTTCACCTCTGACAAGACGTGTATTAATCACAACTTGTGAATGTGTGGAGTGCCAGGCCTCCACCGTGGTTCGAATTCCACGTTAAACTGTAGGTCCTACATTTCATCTCACAATCACCCTACCATTGCACATTAGCGTAAGTGCGTATATACCCGAACGGGTAGTAAGACGCGGTGCTAATAGTAATAGTAATAATAATAATATTATTTGTTCTCCACCTGTTATTATAAACCCGGATATGGCAATATTTACTGTAAAATTAAGCATTTTTTAGAACATCTCTAGGGTCGGCTCAAATTGTGTTTGTATTAATAGTTTTATAAATTATCTCATTATGAGTACAAAATGTTATTATTATTATTATTATTATTATTATTATTATTATTATTATTATTATTATTATTATTATTATTATTATTATTATTATTATTATTATTATTATTATTATTATTATTAGCACCGCGTCTTACTACCCGTTCGGGTTATACGCAAACAAAATGTTCATGCTCAGGAACTTATGAGCACAAACGGAAAACAAACAAATGGAACCAAGAGAATTTTGTTACAGTGATTTTTTTTTTATGTGGTAGGCCGGCTTGAACTCAAGTTTTCTACATGTTACGGAATAGGGAGAGCTTAAGGGGATGGATCACCATGAGAAATGAGCGCGGCCGGTTTCTAAGACGATTTATCTGTACATGATTACCAAGAAAACTATTATACATATTTTAATCAGATTTTTACTACTGTAAAGATCAATTCATTTACATGGTTTATAGTTTATTCCTATTTACCCAGCCAATTCAAATTTAAGTTTTAAAAAATAATTTAAAGATCACTGCATGAAACAAACTGGGCTTGTCATTGAAATGTGGGAAGACTTAGGCTAAAACGGTTTTAATTTTATTACAATAAACACATTTCTCTTTCATTTAGTATAATTTAACGCCAGTTAAAAGTTAAATATTTGTAAGCAGCTTTGTTTAAATAATTTTTGCATGATCGTATTTTCTTGGTTTAGTGTTGTTTTTTAAAAAATCTGCAGACAAAGTATAAACCGAGTAAATATGATTGAGAATAATTATCCTTTCATTTTTCAGCATACATATTGTTCTAAACTAAAATAGAGTGGTACAGTTTTATTTTGATTCAAAAAAGTGTTGTGGTGCAGTAGCCTGTGACCTATCGGTGTAATGTTGAACAAAATGAACCTCTCGAGAAAACTCAAGACAGTGATGCCAAGCGTTGCACTGTGACTAGGAGATGTTCTCAGGAAAAATATCAACTCGACTGCATTCATTTATTAAATCAGTTGTGTGAATACCACGTGTTTTGCAATGGAAGCCGTTTCTGTAAAAAGAGATCAAAGAAAATAAAATAAAAAAACTACTTTATCTCTCAACCAGACGAAAGAAAAATAAATGTTCTACTCTTGTGAATTGGATAAAAAAAAGTGTCATGAATTTATTATCATTTCTGCATGAAAAATACAATTTTAATACTGTAGTTTAAAATTCATCTATTAATTTCAAATCATGTGCGTAGAATACCTAATTAATATAATTACAGGACCCGATTTGGTGACCTCATGATTTAAGGCACTACTCTTGCAAAAAACTGGACTGCCGAGGACGGGGATTGGTGTTCGATCCCAGTTTGGTGCTATGAGGTTATTATTCCTAAAATGTTTTCCACTCACCCTCCACGCAAATGTGAGTGTAAGTCATCTAAAAGCAACCTTACCCTTCTCTAACACATTAGCTTCGCATTAGCTAAGCATTAGCATCGGCGTAAAACCCACACGGGATCGGTTCACTTTGGTGTACCAATCAAACACTTTGGCCCTACCTTTGGTAATCTGATCTGTAAACAGAGTCAATAATTTGGTATTGATAATACGGGGCTAACTAAATCACTATGGACTATTGGTAATTTGAACAAGAAATACACTTGTCACAATAGATAAATGTCTTGAAACTATTTTGCTATCAATTGTAAAGGTGGATAATAAAACGAAGTGGGGGACTATTGAACATGCCTTGACCACCGCGCTTTTAAAATTAATAACATTAACACAGATCCATATTTAATTTTGACAATTATTATTTAACAAAATAGTTTCATCACAAATATCATTTTTACTTTCTCGCACCCCTCGCGTGCCATAGTCAAAGATTTGGAAATAACGTAAGCTTTAGAGAGGAAGGGAAGGGGGGAACACAAATGCTAAGAGGAGGATGTTACTCAACATATATAAGAGTGTGCAGTGCAAAGATTATTTCCGTGTCTTTTTTTTTTTTGTTCTTGTGATATTAGAAATTCTTCACTTCTTAATATTCTTTGATGTTATCCGTAAATTTACAATAATAAAGTAGGGTAGATAATAAATACGGTAATTAAGAGAAAGTGTTCCCACATTTGCGTGGAGGAAATGACCAATCACGAGGAAAAACACCTCAATTCACGCGGTCGGGATTCAACCAAAATTTGTAGCACAGGTCGCTAATAAAATTAAAAACGTTGTGTTCATTGCAGAAGTTTTGATGAAGGACTTTGAATGTATAAAGTTATAGAATGGATGTATTATTATATAATGTGTGTATATATTATGAACGTCCCTGACACAAAAGTGATTGATAAGGGAGAAATAGATTATAAAATTATCATGCTTCAATGAAAAACTTGTGTTTAAGCCTATCAAATTTGGTCAAAATCGATAGATAGATATTTTCTATACAATTGGGTGAAAAACGTTTTCTTGCAGCATATTTCTTTATGTTTATCGTAATTTCAAATACTTATTTTTAGAGTTATTGTTTATAATTTTTGAAGTAGAGGCAATAAGTTTAATATTTATTCTATAAAAATTATACATTTTTAAAAATAAAATATTTCTTTTTGCAGAAAATTGTTCTATATGCTATTTTTAAATTTGTATATATATATATATTTATATTTATATATATATTTATATATATAATATTTATTTAATAATATAATATTATATTTGTATTTATAATATAATATAATATTATATCATATTTTGATTTACATTATATTATATATAAATATATATGTATATAATTTTATTTAATCTGGTCAAAATATTTTCTTTCAGTTCCTGAGGTAAATGGTCAGATTAAAATTTTTGTCAAATAAACAGAGAATTTGTGAATAGATATTTTTTTCAAAAATTGCTTTAGTGGTTTTATGGATCAGGAAGGTTATAATCATAGAAATTGTACCCGCATTTGCGTGGAGGGAGCGTGGAAAACCAGTTTGGAGAAACTAACTTTAGTACACCCGACCGAGATTAAAACCTTGATCTCCCCATCATTGGCAGTCTAGTCTTACTGCAAGAGTAGCGCGTTAGACCATGAGGCCATCAAAGCGAGTGTTATACATGTTAAAATATGTATAAACGTATAAAGTTATATTTGATTATCGAATATAATTAATAAAAAAATAGGTTAATAGAGTTTGAAATTCTTGATAGTTACAAGATCATTGGTGTAACTATAGGGTGGTGGCAAAATGCCACAGGCCCACGCCCAAAATAGGGCCCTTCACGCAGGTCCACCCACACAAAATTTATTTGGTAATCTATGAAAGCGTTGTCTTTCAGGCCTATCATTGTTTCGTAAAGATCTCATTATTCAATCAAAAATTACTCAATAGTCATTTTATTGCGCATAATTTGCTGTATAAAAATGTATGTATACATATTTTTCTGTAAAATCAATAGAAACAGCTGACAGGTCATTTTCAAAACTTTACTAAAAATTATTTAAGAAGCACATGAATCAATAAAGGCTGCAGGGATTAGATATGTTGTCTGTTGAGCTACTACCCTTAGCTTGTCCTTGGAGGAAATTGTAGACAATTTCACAGAGATCAATGTTTGTTTAGCCTCTATAAGTGTTAATATTGATGATTGACTATAGATTTGTTTATAATATTTATTAATATTGTTTTATTCAATTCAGATTAAGTTTTTTACATTATATTGAAATTTTTTAGCAACAATTTTATCAAATATTATGGCTGTATGGTAATGCACTTAGAGTGGTTTTTCCTCACTTGGTTTACACTCTTATTTCTCCATGCAAATGGGGGGAACACTTCCTCTAAATTTAACCTACCTACTCTATATTATTACGTATTATAAAATAATTCCAATAATAAATGTCTAAATATTTTTTTATAATCTACAATTATTCATAAGGTTTGGAGAAGGTGGTGTATTTTTTCCTTGGGAGCACCCACCGTGGGTCCATTACTGCATAGTTATGTCTTTGTACATGTTACAAGCTTATGTAGGTCAAGCTAGTTTTACAATAGGAGATTTTAGTGCATCTTTAAGTTTATATTAAAATAATAATAATTGTTAGTATATGGGTGATGTAATATAAGAAACTAAAGTAAATAATAAAGTAAAAAACACAATTTCTTATTTATGTTTTATACATATGTGTATGGCCCCCCTCCCTTCCTTTTAAGGGTTCTAACACTTTTCAAGAAGGGTACATCTCTGACCCCCAATTTTCTGCGTCCATGAAAAAAGATATAAAAAAATAAACACTTTTCATGTTAATTGATAACACTATTATTATTATTATTATTATTATTATTATTATTATTATTATTATTATTATTATTATTATTATTATTATTATTATTATTATTATTATTATTATTATTATTATTATTATTATCAGACACTGTCCTCACCCCTCATAACTTGGGTTAAGTCAGACGCTGAGGAAATGATCTACATTCTACGGTGTGTCTGTCGATAGTTTTATATCCAATGTTACTCATTGAGGGTGGACTGGGAAGGGGGGAGGTTTGATAGGGCGGGGTATTACCACCAATTTCTTCTCCACCCCTCCCCCCATCAAAATGTGCCTTCCTCCAATTTGTTTAACTCCCCTCTGATATACTCGAGTTTGAAGCTGAAAGATGGTTTGTATCAAACTTCAAATATATTCTATAACAATCTATTATTATTTTTAAATGCTTAAGGGCCATCCCAAATAGCTTTTAGTGGCATTCCATTTTCAAACACTTTCCATTGGCTTGGAGTCATTCCCCTAAAAACTCCTCAAAAATATATTTCTTTACATCTACCTTGCCCGAAACTAATAAAGTTTCGCTGACACTCTTGGTAGTCCTCACAATAGTATTTTTTTCATTGCGACCTACTTCCAGTTTGAGTTGTACACATGCATGAACTAGGAATGAGGAAGGTAACATTTTAGATTTAATGTACCCACATTTGCGTAGAGTGAGATTGGGGAACCATTTTAGGGAAAAATACCTTTATTGCACACAACTGGGATTTTAATTTCAATCTCCCCACCACAAGAATTCAAGTCCAATAGTGTGTGCTACCCACCGTGTTCAACTGACATGTTGAAGGTGGGTAGATCACGGTTCAATTCCGGTCGGGTGCTCTCAGGTGGTTTTTCCTAAATAGTTTTCCGCTCTCACTCCACAAAAATACGGATACACCTCCTCTTAATTTAACCTTCCTGATTCCTAACACATTAGAGTAATTAGTACATAAGTGTACAGCCCGAACGGGTAGTAATACGTGGTGATATGAATAAATAATAATAGCGTGTTTGAAACCGTTTTAAAAAAACACCCTCAGTATACACTACTGGGATTTGAACCCCAAACTCGTCACCAGCAAACCAGTCTAATACGAGAAAGTCAAATGAAAAATGTTTTCTTCCTCAAGGTAAGAAATATTAAGAAAACCATATTACTGATTATATTAGTTCAAGCTAAAAATAAAGCAGCAGATTTCTGCATAGTGTGGTCTTTGATAAAAGCCGCACTCTTGCCTGCCTTTCCCTTCCAAGAAACTTGACCCATGTAAACAACAGATTAGCTCGCTCCCTCTCACTCTTTTAGACCAAGCTTGGGAGATATATGACAACATCGCAACTCTAGTTAGGTGTCGGCTAAACAGTCCAAATAGTTCAATATATGGACGTTTCTTAGGAGTTGCGCTGATAGCGCTTCTCAAATTTTACAAAGTAGTCCATCCACTTAAGTTAAACATTAAATTACATTAATCAAATAGATTGATTTATTAATTATATTGAATGGCCTGTTCTTACAGTACACATATTCATGTTCGGGAAGAGCAAAAACTGAGCAAAATTGATTGAACAAAAAATTAAATTAGGGAAATGTGGTGGGCTAGCTTGAGATACGTTTAAAATGATCACACACACAAAAAAGAGAGCACCCAAACTTTTGTTTCTTGGCAAAGATAGTGAAGACTAATACTGTCATTCACTTAGCCCTCTACAGCTTACTTAGGTAATCTGACACCATCTTGGCCTGGTATATTATGTTATGTGTTGTATTTAAAGCTGGTATGATTAGAACAAGAAATGTCATGCAAGAGACATTTCAAAACTATATCTGCAACGATCAATTCGGTTAAATTTAAAAAAATAACGATTAGAGCTAGGCTAATAAACCATATTAATTTGAAATAATGACATTGTGTAAGCTACAAAATTAGATAAGAACAAAATATCAGGGTATAAAAAGAAAATGACATATATGACTAAAAATAATGTAATTTAATCATTTTTAAAATGCTAAAGATGAGGGTTTTTTCCTTAAAAAAAACCAGCAGGAGACAACACTAGCGTTGCAAGAAGTATTTGTGAGCCAGAGAATTCCAACCACCAGAAGTATGAAGGGAAAGAGCAAAACTCACCCCAGGGAAATTTGAGAGATTCGAATACAATCAGGAGATTTGTAATTCATCTAATGGAAACGATATATCATTGTGTGCATAATAAAATGGTTATGTATGTGCAAATACTATTTAAAAAGTAAACCAAATACTTTTTAAAGATTAAATATTTTTGAAAAATTATTAACCAAATAATTCCGGCACATTTTCTTCCAAATCGTATATAACAAGATGTTTAATATGCCTGGCACCTCGGCAGATGAGCGTCCTGTCTCTCTGAAATAGGAGGCTGTGACTGCTGATCGTACCTCTCATAGCTCTGAGTCAAGTTAAGAAGTCGACAGCATCCTATTGCGTGAAACTTTTTGTAATCTGACAGTCTTCAAAGAAATGAACTCGAGAAATAAGCTAGAGGAGATTATGAGATTATAGATGGAGACAACTTATAATAAACTGGATTTTTGGGCAAACAAAGGGTCTGGTACATTATTATTATTATTATTATTATTATATTATTATTATTATTATTATTATTATTATTATTATTATTATTACCATCATCACCGCACCTTACTACCCGTTTGGGCTATACGCTCATGTATTATTAACGATAGTATGTTTGGGATTAGGAAGGCTTAATTTAGAGGAAGTGTAACCGCATATGCGTGGAGAAAGAATGCAACACTATTTAGGAAGAAACGCCTCAGTACACTTGACCAAGATTCGAACCTCAATCTACCCATCATCGTCAGTCCAGTCTAATGTGAGAGTGATGCCTTAGACCAGGAATGGTAGCACTAATCCGACCAATGACCCACTTAAGGACCAGCCGAATTTTGAACTAATCTAGCTTGCTACCTCTTGTCTAGTATTTTTTTTTAAATACTTGTTCGATACGATTATTATGTAATAAAATGATTTTAGCTTGAGTAAAATTGTAAATATTTTAATCATTATTTTATTTTAAATAAGGAAAAAGGTATTAAATTCTCTTAGTATATGTCTTAAATAATATTAATTTCAATAACTTATAGAAAAAAATGAAAATAACACCTTCACTGAAAAACATACAATCAATTGATATATTATATAACAATCAGAAGCCTACGTAATCTATTCCATATTAGTTTGGATCGTGTTGCATTTTGTTAGCCAAGATATTTATGTTCAGGTAATAAATGATTGTCTTTAATAGCACACAAGATGCATTTGAGATGATTTCTTGGTGTTGATTTCAGGAATTTCACTGTGACGTGACATTGAATGACATAGGTGTCGAAATAATATTGAACTTAAAAAATTATACCACTTTGAGTAGAGCTTTATCTAATGTTTACTATTTCCTGTTGTCGTGCCACCCAATTCACATGCCACTGGGTGGCACGCTTGCCATAGATTTGCCATCCCTGCCTTAGACAATTTGGTCACCGAGGAGGGCTTAAATTATATTTAGATAACACAAAAAGAATCTAAATTTAAGTAAGATATTTAGGCCTACTTTAGTTTTGAATCCAAAATATGATATGAAAGTTGTTTTGATATTTATGATGTAGCAATCAATACACTCCCAAACGAAGATTTCAAAAAACTTTATTGAACTTTATTTTGCATTTTCTATATTCATTTTTACTTTTATTTCAACATTTACCAGGAACACACCTAAACAAATGAGTGTTCTACAATGGTAATTTTTCCCCAGTGAAATTGTAAACCTTTTAAAACATTCTTCGAATATTTAGGGAGGCGTGTGGCTGGTTGTGTAATGGGAAACAAGCTCTATTTACATTCTATTGAATTAGAGTAAACACAAGCAATCAAACTGTCAACCCTAGTTTGTTTGTATTTGACTCGGGTCAACAAGTCCAGTTTTAAATAAAATTCCTGGATACGACCGAATCCTGTCCATTGCTGTAGGCCTACTCAACATGTACCAAGGAAAGAGCGGGATTTAATTAGTTAGAAATGGACAATGTAACATCAAGATACTGTGTTAGCAAGTAGTATATGTTACAAGCTATATTAATAGTACTTGCTAAAATATAAATATTACTAGTACATGCTACAATATCTATATCATGAGTTCTAAAACTGTGGTACATGAATGGGCCTAAGGGTTTCAGAGTTGAAAGAAACTACCTTGCCATTATTATGGTCACAAAACTTTCTAATAGCTATGAGTATGGATTTGCCAGAGAAGTATTTGTTTTTTTCTATGGAAGCTCTGATTCCTTTTGCTAACACAGTTAGGTGAGGCAGGGTTTTCAGAACCTGTTGCCATAAAAAACAAAAATCGAAATAGAATGGATTTCAAAGAAAACATGCACGTTGCACTTTCATAAACTACTCCGTATTTTCAGCCATTTATTCAAGCTACATAATATTGACTTTTACTTTTGAACAGTATTAAAGTTCACTTTTTAGTTTCATGGTTTGGATTTATTTAACTTTTCTTCAGGAAGTAACCTCTAATTTTTGCATGAAAAAGGAAAGTGAGAGATATGATTCATTGTAAATACTGTTTATATATTATGTTCATATGAATGAATGTAATAACTTTCCACTGCAATACAATAGAGTGTGTGCAAAATTTTGTCTGTGTGTATTTACAAGCATTTTTATTGGGATTCTCACAGGGGTCCGTGACAAAAAAGATATTGAAAGCCACTTTTCTACATTAATGTTAGTTTCCACAATATACATTATTTGTAAAAAATTTAGATATTAAAATCACACCATTCGTATGTGCTACAAGCTAAATATTTATACCGAGCTATTACGGTTTGTCTTCATCAATAAAATTTACAATGTTTCTCAAATAATAAAGGACAAAGATAGCAGCTGCCAATAATATGTTCATAAAGTCCACTATGTATCAGCACAAATACATCCACAAACTGACCTGGGTAGTGGGTATTCAACGAGTAGATCACCCAGAATCAAATCGTTTGTCGGTTCTAAACATGGAGGTAATGTGCTTGACGTCAGAAGTCATAGAGGAATAAATGGAGACACAGACAAATATTCAGTGAGAGTGAAAGTTAGAGTTAGAATATTGACAAGGAAACTTGATGGGACAAAAGCAATCACACAGTGGAATATAGGAAAGCTCTGGAACGGAGAAGAACAGCAAATATAAGGACGAGAGTTAGAACAAAAACTAAATGAGATAGGTGGAGATAACGATGTCAAAGAACGGGTGAAAACTATGGGGGGCGAGAACAGCAGAAATAATTCTTACGAAGGGTGAAAGGAATAGAAGGAAACATAGTTTTGATGAAGAGTGAGAAGAGCAGCTACGTAAACGGTAATTAGCAAAAAGGACTTTACTATAACACGAGGAATGAAAAGAGAGAAAGGTAGGAAAAACCTGCAATGAAAATATAAAGCTCATAAATAAGAAGTGGGCATATGAGCGTCAAAAATATGATATGATTGAAAGAAATAGGCTGAGTTCAGGCAACATAAAGAGGGCAGACCCGAATTGCGCCAGTCATTAAGGGATTAAAAACTGTTTACTAATCCCGGACCCAAATTGCGCCAAGTCGAGTTCAGGTATTCGGGGAGGGAGGTGGGGGGATGATACAAACAAAAACCATCGCAAACAATTTCTCGCTACGTCATGTCTTTCCTCCCTTAGTAAAGGAATGTAAAAACGCCCTAAGTGCCCCCAACAAGACTTGTAACAGTAGTTTTGACATCCGTCTGTCCAATACTTATTAATTGTCTCGACAACACTGACTGTCCCGGTGTATTTGTTTTATTTTTGTTCGGGTTTTGTGTGAACTGTGATAATATTAGCGAGAATTATTGATATGGAAAGGATTTATAGTGAAAGAGGGAAAGTTCTGACTGTCTATAATAAGTATATGTATCGACAGGTGAATCAATTGAAGTTGACGAGGGAAGAGAGGTGGCGATGCACTAAAAAGGACTGCAAGGCTAAAATATTTACCCTTGTTGAAAATATTTTCTCGCGGACTGAAGACGCGCACAACCACGAACCACTACTAGATCAAGTGTTGAACAGAAGATCCATTAGCAACGCAGTTAAGAGGAAAGCTGAAAATATTGAAGTAAGGCCTTCAAAGTTAATCCACACAGAGGTGCAGACACAGAAAAAAACTATAAAAACATTGACCCGCAAGGACATTAAATGTATCAGGAATAACATCAACTACACTAGGCTAAAAACACTGCCCAAGTTGCCTAAATCTTCTGAAGAAATTCAATTTACCATAGATTCAATTGAAATAAAAACTATTCAAGATGAAAACTTTTTGTTGAGAAACGAAAAAGAGAACGGGATCGTGATATTTTCTTGTGACTCGAATCTTGAGTATTTGTGCCAGAATGAAATTGTCTTAATGGATGGAACCTTTGAATACGCACCGACACATTTTCTTCAGCTTTTTACTATACACGGGTATTTCGAAGGGTCATACATACCTCTAGTCTTTTGCCTACTTAAAGACAAGAAAAAGCAGAGCTACATTGACGCTATGAGAATCCTAAAGGACGAGTGCGAGAAGAGACAACTTCACCTTCAACCTTTATACATTGTAATTGATTTCGAGCAAGCGATTCACGAGTGCATCGTATCAACTTTTCCACAAACCAAGATAGTAGGCTGTCGATTTCATTTAGCGCAAGCATGGTAAGCAAAACAATTTTATTTTACAACTTTACATAAATAATGTTATATAGTTTGTGACTTGATTATTGTCAGTGCCAAGAAAGTGAATCCAAATTTGCATGTAGTGAGAGTGGAAAACCATTTGGAAAAAAAAACCTTCAGTTCACTCGACAAGGATTCGATTCCCAACCTCCCAATCATCGGCTTGAATTTTTTATTCAAAGTGTATACCTGGGGAGTTTTTTCTAAATGATAAATATAACTGTATAATCGGTCTTCAGAAAATAATTGAACTATGGGCAGTTTACTAATGATTAATTTGAAAATAAATTAAAATTTCTCAAAAACATCTTTAACAATTTTGATTTAAACATTGGCTACATTTTGGGTGTATTTAAGATGACAATTAATACTGTTTATTTGGTTTAAGGGACAAAGTTCTTTTAGGGATAGTTTAGATGACTAGTTTTCAAAAACTCAAAATACTTTGAAAATATTTTTAACGATTTTTTTTTAAATTGGCGATCATTTATAATGAATAATAACATTGTGAGGGGCCTACTTGGTTTTGGGTAAGACAAACTATTTCAAGGATAGTTTTTTTACCCCCTCGGGTGGCCGTACGGTCTAAGGCATAACTCTCACACTAGACTGGCCCTCGAGACCGGGGAGGTCGTGGTTCGAACCCGGCCGGGTGCACTGATGTGGCTTTATCCTAAATGGTTTCCCACTCTCTCTCTCTCTCCACGCAAATGCGGATGCACTTCCTATAAATTCAATCTTCCCAATCCCTAACCCATTAGAGTAATTAGTACATAGGCTATAGCCCGAACGGGCAATAAGACGTGGTGCTAAAAAAAGGATAGTTTTGGTGACTATTTTCAAAAACCATTAGCAACTTGTGCACTTAGTAAAATAAAACAAACTTATGGTAAACAAATTTAAAACATTCAAATTAAAAATATTAGCCAAATAAAATGATTTATTATTTGGTTTTAACACAGAGATCCATATAAGTGTAATTATTAAATCGTCACTCGAATGATATTGTCTCATCTGACCCATTAATTAAAAAGTGAATATACGCTATGATAAAATACCTGCGATTCTATCGTAGGCCTACTATTTATTTGTTATTCTTGGCCATTTTAAACATATGCCGGCCAAAAAAAGTGAAATGTTTTCCTGTCTGTGTGGGTGTCATCACATTTTTGTACATACGATTACGGCCACATTTTTTTTTAGCTACGGTCACTGATAGGCTATTTTGTAAAATATATTTATGATTTGTATTAAATCAGACTATGATTCAAAGAATGCTACATTCTTATTTTCCTCCCTGCTTCCTTTTAATATTTTTATCATTAACATCCACTATGATTCCTTTTAGGTGGAGAAAGATTCAAAAGCTCGGCTTGGCTGCCACGTACAAAGACGAAAACTCGGATGGAGGGAAATGGCTCCACTACTGTTTTGGGCTCACTTACTTGAGGCCCGAAGAAGTAGAAGACGCTTTCTGTGATCTGATCAGCATCCAGCCAGCTGATACAAAACTGACGAGCTTCGCAGATTACCTAACTGAAACATATATAGATGTGATGGAGCAAGCGACATTCCCGCCGCGCATTTGGGCAGCTGACTCGTCGGACTTATGGAGGACAACAAATGCGTGCGAGAGCTTCCATTCTAGATTTAATTCATCATGTGCTTCTCCACACCCAAACATTTTTGTCTTCGTACAAAATTTAAAATTGGTCCAAACTGACACGTACATTCGAATCAACAGTGTAAGAGAAGGTAATGTGCAAAAGACGGATAATAAGTCTAAGCTTAAACAATCATTCATTGAAAAAAAACTTAAACAGTTTAGGAATGGAGAAATAGATTAAGCTTAGTGAAGTGTGTGTCCTTCCAAAACTCCTTTGTATGACTTGTTTATATTATGTTTGTTAACTATTACTTAGCATACATATAGCTATTATTGACAATGTTTTAAAAACAAAAATTTCACTCTGATATAATATTGTTTGATTTTGAGCTTAATATAGTTAATTAAATTATATTTTTTTACTTGTGTCCTTCTTACCCTCCACAATAGCATTATTATTTGTTTATTTTTACAGTTGGCGCAATTCAGGTCTGATCTGAAGGGGGCACTTTATTTTCACAGTTGGCGCAATTCAGGTCTGGTCTGGGGGGGCACTTTTAAGCTTTGGCGCAATTCGGGTCCGAGCTAAGAGAATTGGCGCAATTCAGGCGAGCCCCATAAAGAGACTCTTTCTTTAAATTTATAACGTTTTCTAAAATGTCGGAGACTTAATTGTTAATGAATCCGATGTATGGAAAGAGTATTTTAAAAACCTGCTGAACTTAGGTCAGAAGAAAAAATAAGGAGAAACTATAGACCTATATCTAACGGTGGACTTGCAGCTAGAGGAGCCACTATTATAGGAAACCATAAAAGCAGTAATCAATTTGAAAAACTCAAGGCACCAGGATTTGACAATATACCACCAGAATGTATTAAATATGGAGGAGGAGCACTGCGTGGACAACTGCATAAACTAATCACCCTTATCTGGAGGGAAGAAAAAATACCAACGAGATGGCAAGAAAGTATTTTAATCCCTACCCACAAAAAAAGTTGACAGAACAAAGTGCTCTAACTATGAAAGAATCTCCCTAACAAACGGCGCGTATTAAGTAGACTCTAGTATCGGATACTCTACTCGATAGGCTGACTCCATTCGAGGAACTTTTCTTAGGAGATTATCAAGCGGGTTTCAGAAATAACAGGGCAACCATCGATCAGCTTTTCACTATAAGACAACTACTCGAGAAAGGATGGGAATTCAATAGAGCCATATTGATTTCCGACAAGCTTACGACAGCGTGGAAAGGGAGCAAATGTGGAATACAATGGCGGAAATTTCAATATCAAGAAAGATTGTACGACAGGTTAAAATATGAGTAAACGGCTCCTGACCCAAAGTACGAGTGGATAATAAGCTCTGTAGTCGTGTGATTTTAATGGTGACCTTAAACAGGGGGACGCTATATCAACCCTACTTTTCAATACCATTCTAAAAAAGGTAGTAAGATCAGTACAAATTAAAACGGAGACTCTTACAATCAAACGGCTAAAACTAATGTTATCATATTCAGAAGGCATTGGCCTCGTTTAAACACCGTAGTGATGATAAAATAAATTTTCAACAAAATAGAAACAGAGGCAAGGAAAATGGATCTAAAGATAAATGAAGGAAAAATAAAATATGTATATGCCGAAACAAGTGTGTGAGTGTGTGTGTGTGTGTGTGTGTGTGTGTGTGTGTGTGTGTGTGTGTGTGTGTGTGTGTGTGTGTGGTGTGTGTGTGTGAGTGTGTGTGTGTGTGTGTGTGTGTGTGTGTGTGTGTGTGTGTGTGTGTGTGTGTGTGTGTGTGTGTGTGTGTGTGTGTGTGTGTGTGTGTGTGTGTGTGTGTGTGTGTGTGTGTGTGTGTGTGTGTGTGTGTGTGTGTGTGTGTGTGTGTGTGTGTGTGTGTGTGTGTGTGTGTGTGTGTGTGTGTGTGTGTGTGTCGGGAAAGAATAAGGGAAACTGTGACAATAGACTCATATCATTTCGAAAGAGAAGAACGTTTCAAATACCTAGGGGCTACGATCACCTCAAATAATAGTAACAACGTAGCCTCCTTTATAATATCAAATAAAGGGAAGCGTACTGGATGGATGGATGGATGGATGGATGGATGGATGTGTGTGTGTGTGTATGTATGTATGTATGTAGATCTGCCTGAGAAGATGTCAGTTTCAGTTTTGACTACACCAGTTTCTTTCTGTCGGTCTGTCCTCTCACACTCATTCTTTTCAAGATGTATTTTAATTAGAGTAGTCATTGATTTGTTGTAATATATACCGGTATGTATGTAATTGTAATCTTAAATTAAATAAGCATTTTGAACCTATGTAATTTTTATTATCTAAGGAAACACTTTTTTTATTTACTAATATGATTAGAAAACAACAAATAACATTACGAAAAGGTTCACTGCAATTTCTCTTTGGATTTGACATGTGGAGTACTATACTTGTTTCTCCTTGCTTTTGAAGTGTTAATAACATGTCGACAATTTCAAATAATCAAATAAATCAAGATTTTTTTTTTATCAGTTTAAAAGTTTGAAAGTTCTACACACGTTTTGATTGGGTCCTCTAAAATTTCACCAGCTTTCTATCTAATTGAGAAGTACTCATGGACAGATATACATACAGACACTATTAGACATTTTTACTAAGATAGATGCTATGCCATCAGATTATTAATTTTTTTCATCAATATTTTCCAGTGATGAATTTATCCAAAACATGTTAATTGAGTTTTACTCTTTTTTGACAACATTTAATTAGGAAATATGCCCCCTAAGTTTACTCTCTTTTACTTTTTCAACCACTTTTATTTTCACGTCATTAATGAAAGGATGTATTTATCATTTATAATAATAAATAAATTATTTATGTTCACTGCATTTTATCTCTCTTTTATCTTAAAATAGAGAGATTTACTAAAAACTCTTAAGATATGCAAAACGAAATATCATACAGTGTTGCAGAAACACTACCAAAGAGTATGAATGAAATAATATATATTGTAATAGAAACATTGAGAAAAGAGGAATATATTTCACTCTTTCCACCAGAGAACATACCAATAAATTTATGTTTTCAAAAAATTGCATGAAATCATTAAAAGATTTGCTTAAAGCTTGGAAATTGTTAGTTTTGTAAAAAATATTCCTTATAAAAGATATTTTATTTTAAAGTGCAACTTTACTATATTCTATATTAAGTAATTTCGTATCTCAACTATTTGTGGGGATGTTATCAAATTTGGAAATTTCCATTTACGTAAGTTACTCTTAAATTCATTTTTATGGGAAAATGAAATCTGCTGTTTGGTTTGTAAATATTAAACAATACCTATATACAAAATTTAATAAAAATTGTTAAAGCGGATTTTGAAAAAATAATTTTTTTCTCTATTACCCTCCAGTAAACTACCCTTAATTTTATGGTTGGAAATCTAATTAAAAAAATCCCTTGGGGGGGGGGACCTTATTAAAACCCTAGATATAAAGCTTGAGCCCAATAGGTAAAATTGTTTCGACTCAATGACAATGACTCTGAAGGGGCTAGAGAAAGCAAAAAATCATATTGGTAGTGTAACATTTTTAGTATAATAATTTTAAAACTTTTAAACGTTCCGTTCATATGTTTCGAAAACCAATAAACAAAACAGTATAAATATAGTGAGCGTGACACAAACATTATCACTACGTAAAATACATTAAAAAAAGTGTATTGCGCATCTTAACATGATAAATTTAACGCAAGGGGTTTCTAAAATTGTTCTTCTGAGTACCTAAGAGAAACTATTTCTATGATTTATTTATTGTGCATTAATGAGTGGTCTTAAAGTTTGCAAACAAACAATGTAATATAAGCATTGTTAATAAAATGGTTATTCTATTTTATTCAAAATATAAATGACATAATTATAATTCACAATGTAATGAGAAAGATTTAATTTCAAGTGAGCCATATGTACTACATTAAGGTCGTCAAACATACTGCGCAATTATATGGAGGCATTAAAAATAATGCTTCTGTTCTTAATGCCTCTTTCACAATAGTTTTATGGTAGTGTTCGTAAATATTTTTAGTGGGCAACGAATGCATTTTACAACAGTTTCATTGTTTATTGTTCCATTCATTGTTACTAAAATGCAGTTCAAATTAATAAATCTCGTAAAATTCAAACTATGACATGTCGATTTTTATAACTTTCAAAGATAAGTTTTAAAAGTTTCATAAGCTCTGTATAGATTATGGAAAAAGTCCATAAAAAATGTATTAATAGTTGTAAAAAGAGAATTCGTGTCAAACCATAATCATAAAAATAGACGACAAAAGTAGAATTGGGTAAATTAGCACATTTTTCATGTACGCCTATCCTTCAATTAACCTGTAAGGTAGCAAGCTTGTATTGCATTATTCTGCTAGTGTGATAGGTCAAGGTAAGACTAATAACTTTTAGAATGAACATAGTGTACATGTATATCTTCGAATAAATAGTAGCCAACTTTCCTCCCATACAATAACAATTGAAATGAACATAGTTATGTATAGGTGTATTTGTATGTGTTCTGAACGGATGTTCGGGGTATTGAAAGTATGATTTTCATTTCTTACTTACTTACTCTATGGCATTAGGAACTCGTAAGCTCATTGCCACACCTACAAGAGTATGCCACCCTTACCCATCTCAAGCTAGTTCTATCCAGTCCAAATCATTAGGACTATCACTATCTCGAGCTAGTTCTATCTAGTCCACCTTGTTACACCCTATGTTTTGAAGGTCCGTTATCCTCCCATCTGTGTCTAGGTCTCCCCAATGGTCTCTTCCATTCGGGTTTGCCAGTAAATACTCTGAATATGGTTCTACATTCTCCCATTTGCTGCGTAATATCTATTAAACAGAATCTATTTCTGCTAGCAATCAAAATAATATATTTAAATGTTAATAATTTAACTACAACCAAGAGTCACACATTTAACGTGAGGCTTTAAAGATTTTAATCGAGTACTCTACGCCGACTGCCATGAATTTGATTACACTGATGTAATTTAATTGTATCTCATCAATAGTTGAATATAAAAATGTATTTATTGTTTTAAAATCTATGACATCTTTAAATTAATTTAGTTAAGTAAACATTGGTTATCATATTATATTAACGTAGCAGATTGTGTAAATCTCTTATATTAATAAAATGAGTTTTTGTATATTATGTCTATCTGTAATGAGCGTCGAGCGATTTCTATCGCAGGCAGAGGTCTGAAATTTATAAATTATTAGACCCTCTGAACCTCAAGGCACGAATTTTAAAATTTGGATTTGATTTCTTTAAATTAATTAAAAACGTGGTCGGAAGAAATAAACTGATGAAATTTTTTTTCTGTTTGTTTGAAGCAAAGAAAATCGTTACCAGGGGCTACCACGCAATATATTGCATGGTTACTCCGGGCAATGCCGTGTACTTCTGCTCGTTTTTTTATATGTAGGTCAATAGATCAAATTTGACACTAATTTTTCGATCACAAAATGTTGACTATTCCAATTTAAAGTTAGATTTTTGTGAATTGGGTAAAACATATATCACCGATAGTAGAATCGAAATGTAGCCTTTACCTCAAACGGTCTAAAAGTGTTCAAAAAACAACCGATCCTTAATAATAGTTAAATTACGCCGGCCGTATTAGAGAGGTATTTATTGTGATCTAGGTTTAACTGGTGGCACCAGAGGGATTGTTATTTTACCCAGCTGCTTTCACTGCTGCTGTTTATTGCTCCCATGTGAGGGTCATTAAGGTCTGAGCATTGTGTTTAAACTGGGCAAAGCTCTAGAAGGGGTTATTTTACGAAAGTTTTTAGGCAAAAATACACAGGCTTTATTATTTAACATGAATATATAATGCCTGATAAACAAGAGTAACAATAGTAGCTGAAATTAGATTAATTGCCTAGATGAATTATGAGATTAAATATGGTCAAGGGAATTGTTTAAAATAACTACCATGTATGATTTGAGAATAAATGTATTTATATTATCAAGTTAATATGAATTTACTGTGTGAAGGTAAAAATAACGTGTTTAAATGGTAAATAAGTTATTCATAAAGGTTTGATTTGTTGCTTGAAATATTTGTTTTTATACTGATGACTAAACATGTCGGGGCATTAATTTGCGGTAATAATACGACATATTAAATCCATCAGCTTCTCAACATACACTCTGTTTATCCTGACTTACTTTGACTGATTATACTATGGGCCAGTTTGATAGTCAGACTTAGTACGTCTCAAGTGTGGCACTACACTAAATTCAAGACGACACCTACCTAAACCAGAATGTGATGGGCCAGTTTCGCTATGAAATTGAGCTATTCCATTCTGTTCTAGGAAGATGTCCTATATTTAGTGTAGCGCAGAGCTATCCCTATGTCACCGAATACCATAGTAAGACTAAGAAAGGTAACTTTTCAGAGTAGACGAAGGGTACAGCAACAGTGAGAAATATTCGAAGCTACATAAGAAAAATTTATTGGAAAATGAAATCAAAATTATATCTATATATAGTAAAAAATAACTTTTTGGTTGAATTAAAATAAAACTCATTTTGATTAAAATCAAAGGCATAGAGATATAAGTAGAGGGAGGTTTCGGGGTGTCCAGAACCCCTGAAATGTGATGAACCTCCATAGGAGGCATATATATATATATCAGCTATTTGGAGGGTTTTTTTAATGATTGTTGTGGCTTTGGGCGTCAAAGCACAAGTTTTGGTGTTCACACGACAACATGTTCAGGCTGCAACTTCTTGTTCAACTTTATGTACAAGAAGTTGTGTCGTGTGCACCGGACTTAAAGATGTGTAGGTGCGGGCTCAGTACCTAGCCAATATTAATTTCCCCTTCCATGCCATACCATCCCTTTATGTTTTGAAAGGGGGATAGAGGGATAGTGACTTCGGTTCTAGTCGTCACCTTTCGGGCAAAGGGAAGTCGTAGATCGGCTGCTTGCATTTTTACCTGACATCCACAGCTCTTCCCCTACTCACCCCTCCGAAATCTATGACGTCACAAATAAGAACCACACTAGCTAGAGCAATGGGAAGAAAGTCGGACAAATACCGACTCTCAACCACCATTAGATGGACTAGTTAGTGCACGTCTTGCATGCATGTTACGGTCACCGCCATGTCTGGGATTTTTAATTTTCAAATCACTGATGTTTGAATTACATTTAAATGATTACCAGGAGTATATTTTTTCAAACATTAAATAAAATAATAACATATCGCTAATCAAAGCCAAGCAGTGCTTACAGATTTAGGGGAATGATTAAAGTTATAACGTTGATGTATTTTGTCATTTTATTAAAAAAATATAACAAAAACCTCAAAATTTTCCTTAATTTATTTCACCATATTCTTGAAAACTGTGATCATACATGCCATTTTAAAAAATTTTTAAAAGATGTGATATTTAAACTTTTTATTGACAAAATTGTTTTAAAATTATAATTTGAAGTAAAGAAAAGGAATAAAATACACACACTAATTTTACACATATAGACATATAACATTTTATAGGCCAGTAAGTGTTATGTTTTATTTAGTTTTTTAACACATTTATTCAATAGCTATAACATTATTAGAACCAGAACTAAACGGTGCTTCATTGGACACAATTTTATTAATTTTAAACTAATATTGATATATAATTTAAATTAGTATTGAGACAATATAATAAGAAAATAATGCTCACTACAAAACCAAAAATCGCATATTGAATCCACAATATTCTCACGTAATACGTCATCACCCGCTTCCTTGGCCACATGGTCTAAGGCGACAATCTCGCAGTACACAGAACTGCCGATGACGGGCAACTTGAAGCTCTAATCTCGGTCGGGTGTACTGAATTTTTTCCAACGTTGTTTTAACTCTCCCTCCTTGTAAATGCGGGTACAAATCATATATATTGTATATTGCATATTGTCTAGCCTTGGTCCCAACTCACGAGCCGTCTCTGACATACATTGTATATTACATATTGTCTAGCCTTGGTCACAACTCACGAGCCGTCTCTGACATACATTGTATATTACATATTGTCCAGCCTTGGTCACAACTCACTAGCCCTCTCTGCCATACATTGTATATTACATATTGTTCAGCCTTGTTTGCCTTGGTCACAACTCACTAGCCCTCTCTGCCATACATTGTATATTACATATTGTCTAGCCTTGGTCACAACTCACTAGCCCTCTCTGCCATACATTGTATATTACATATTGTCTAGCCTTGGTCACAACTCACTAGCCCTCTCTGCCATACATTGTATATAACATATTGTCTAGCCTTGGTCACAACTCACTAGCCCTCTCTGCCATACATTGTATATTACATATTGTTCAGCCTTGTTTGCCTTGGTCACAACTCACTAGCCCTCTCTGCCATACATTGTATATTACATATTGTCCAGCCTTGTTTGCCTTGGTCACAACTCATGAGCCGTCTCTGACATACATTGTATATTACATATTGTCTAGCCTTGGTCACAACTCACTAGCCCTCTCTGCCATACATTGTATATTACATATTGTCCAGCCTTGTTTGCCTTGGTCACAACTCACGAGCCGTCTCTGTCATATATTGTATATTACATATTGTCTAGCCTTGGTCACAACTCACTAGCCGTCTCTGCCATATATTGTATATTACATATTGTCCAGACAGGACGATAGTGTTCTGATGGATGTTATGTCCATGATGCAGGTGGCAGGACCCAAGCCCGGAGAAAAGATCAACGACTACTGGGAGCCCGGCCGGGCGTTGCTACAGAATCCGGACCACTTCTTGTCCTCACTCATGAACTTTGACAAAGAGGCCATTACAGATATCATCATTTTGAAACTCAAACCCTATATAGAGAACCCTAACTTTGAGCCTTCCAAGATCATCACGGTGAGTAATGGGGACTAACTATTTTTGTGAGGGTATCGGGGTTGAATGTCACTCTGTGTCACAGAACATCAAATAATTGACTAAATCAAACCAATCGTAGTTGGCTCTTTATTATATTCATGAATTGATGTCAATAATTTAAGATTATTAACACATGATATTTATTACGTCTAAGGCTTACTTCCAACGTCAATATAAACCAAAGGTTTTTTTCGTTTCAAACCAACAAAACCGTGAAATACGTTCTAAAATTCCAGATCAAGTCATCTTAGGCCCCTTTCAGATATTACGACTTTTCGCCGTGCGCCGTGTATGTGGTTGTAGCCAATCGACTTCAATTGCTTTTCGTTCTTGGAACCGAGCTGTCATGATTGTCCAGTTATCTCTATAGTGCGCTATTTGTGTGCTGGGTTGTAAATTTAAAAACTGTTTCGGAAATGGATGCTATTGAAGAATATTATTTGTACGTTGAAGTGTTAATAACTTTAGTTGAAGATAGACCCGCTCTCTGGAACAAAATTCTGGAGTCCTACAAATCAAGGACAGAAACAACATCTGCTTGGAGGGAGGTCTGCCTTGCTTTGAATCACGAATTTCCAAATCTGTCCGACCACCAAAAAATGCATATGGTAAGTAATTTACAGAAATAAAATCAAATCTTTTGACAATAATGTTGAAGGGGATTCACGGCTCCCTGTCTGTTACATCTTACAATGTCTAGCGTGGTGACCCATTTTCTCTTAAACTAACTTATTTTACCTAGAATTTAGAAATGTGTATAATATGTTCCCTAAATATAGTAGAGCAAATTATGTCATGGCTTCAAGTTGATGGCCTTTATAGTTCCTTAAATAAAATGGGGCATATATATTTTATATATATATATAAGTTATTAAAAAATGTGTGTTTTAAATTGGTTTTATTATAATTTCACATAATGTACACATAACTGTCACAACAGCTAAGAAATAACGTAGGTGTGACTGTCCGTTCAATGTTTTCTTATTATCTGTCTTATGCTTTGTGGTGCCCTTTCCACACCATTCTATTCTGCCATGGTACAAACCCTTCTTTGGTCATGAAGTACCTAACAAACCCTTCTCGAACATCTTCCTCTGCTTTTTTCCCACTCTCTGTTGCACTATTTGGAACATCTTTCAAACCAACCACCGTAAGATTGTCTTCAAAGTTGAACCCATCCTAAACCCTTACGAAATTGTTAAGAATACAAAACGCTTTCACTATTTTGACAGATAGTTCTTTTTTAATATTTATTGGCCTGTTGAAGATTCTCCACTTGTTTGCTAATATGCCAAATGCACAATCTACATATTTCATTGCTCTGCAGAGCTGGTAGTTAAATATTATCTTTACTAAATCGTGTTGTCTGACAGAAAAGGACCGCATTAGATTAGTACTAATACAGAATTCTTCGTCCCCCAGAAGAACATAAGGAACGCTCTGCTTGATTGAAAGCGACAGCGGTTTGGGCTTTGGAAGAGGTAGACTCTCATTAATAATGCTCTTACAAAATTTTGTCAACTTAAAAACTGTTGAATCAAAGTCCTTCTCATATGCCCCTATGTCTACAAACAAGAAACGATACTGAGAGCCAGCCACAGCTGGCAAAAGCAGTGAAAAGTAGTTTTTGTAGTTAAAAAAACAATGATCCACTCTCTTCGGGCTTAACCAGTCTTATGTGTATACCGCCTACCACTCCAATACAATGTGTAAACTGAGTTTTTCTTTCAAATTCACGAGCAACACACTGTTGTTGCTCCAATATCAATGGAGGCATACACTCCTGACGCAAGGTACACCACAAGACGTCACAAACATCGTCAACTATTTCTGATGTTGTAGAAACTCTCATGTGATACACATAGTGCAGATCTGTGAATGTATTTCCACTTGCTCAGTACCTGTAAAAAGGCATAAAACTAGTTTGCTATACAAACACACACACAAACACACACGCACACAAATGAGTCTTGTGCTTAATCGGTGTTGAAATATATATTTATTTTTCAGGGAAAGGCGTTCTGAAAAAGTGGACTAATATAAGAGATGGACAAAACAAGTATCTTAAGAAACTCCAAGATTAAAGCTCTACTTGTTCCAAAGCAAAATCTGTAAAAAAAAACTTATACATTGAGCATTATCGTTTCTCACGCAGAATGCGACTAGGAATGATTGATGAAGGGCACATTCAAAGCGATATTAACGTGGAACAACAACCAACTAACGATACAACAAAATGATACATTATGTTATTACCAGCCGACAAATAAAAAAATAAAACACCTGAAGTATACTGAGGTTGAGAAGACGATATTACGAAAACTAGAACAGCAGGAAGATCGACAGAGAAAGTTGCACGTTTTCCAGTTGGCGATTTACATGTATTGCAATACATACACAAATCAAGAATGCGATTGCAACCACAACTTTACATTGAGGGTTATATTTTTCCACAATGGAACCTGCAACCACAAAATGTGAACCAAGTTCAAAACTCCACTGCACCGTCATCATACGTTCACAATCGACACAACTCCCAAGTACCAACATTCAGTCCAGCAGCACACTGTTTAAACGCACCACGACCAAAACCTTCCTACCCGACGGCCAGTATATCATTTCGCCAGAATCTGGAGAATCTTTGAACTCGGACTTAAATGTTTCCGTTTTTTAAGTTCCACCTGCTATTTTACAATTACTCTTTATCAGTCAACACATTTGTGAAGCATCATATTTTCTATACATGTTGAATAAAGCAATTGTTTTAAATGTAATCACAAGGTACACTTTATTTTTTCATGTAGACCTTAATATAATAATAATTAATTAATTTTACACACACACACATAAATATATAGCTAGATATCAATCTAGCTGTATGTATATACAGCCTATCTAAAGAGAGAGAAAAAATAATGGGTATTTGTGAGTGTAATAATAATGAAGGTAATAAAGTTGACTACTTAATAATTATGTAACTATAAACTTACCTTAAAGTTACAGCGAGTACTTCAGTCGGTGAAATGGCATCTCTCATCCTGATATCTTGCCTCAAGAATTGTTCTTGCAATTTATTTAACAGCTCATCAAATGTCACCATCGACATTCTAAAATAGTTTTTAAAAAACCTTGTTTCTATCGCTTCTCAAATGATTATATAAGACGACAAAAGCACCAGAAATCAGTCTTTGAATGTTCAATGGTTGAACCCACTTTACTCTGTTAAGTAGCTTTTAACTTTGTAAGTGTAACAAGTACAAGCACAACAACATTTCTTGATTGTCCATCTTGCAATAATGATATTTTGGTCGTACAAAACATACCGTGGTGTTCAAGGTGAATGATCGTGTGCTCCACGGCTCCGTGCCATACAAGTAGCATGACGAAAAGTCGTAACGTCTGAAGGAGGTCTTATATAAGCTTGCGCCTGGAAGCACCTTGTAAAGGATGTGGATGGAGGTGAAAGTATCACTACACACAGTATTATTGACAGAAAGGTTATGGAAGGCAACTAAAGCATTCAAGTAAGAAATGATAGGGAAGGCAATTGATGGAGGGAGAGGAAAGACAATTAATAAACATCACCTTTGTCCATCCAACTATGTCATAGACAAGCACACTATCCAGAGGCTAGCTCTGCTGTTATACCATTGTTTATTCAGTTGGGGAAGGTGTGGAAAAAGATCCACATGAAAATGAATTTGATCTTTTCTATACTCTAACTCTCCTCTCTCTATATATTATATATATATATATATATATATATATATATATATATATATTATATATATATATATATATATATTGTAATTATTTGTTAAAATGACTCTCGGTTCTTTGTTACTACGTATCCTGATCAAATATGGAAATCAAATTACACATATAGGCAGTAACAAGAATGCCTTCAACCTCTGTTACTTGTCTTTATTTTACCAACCATTATGGAGTCAATGTGTCCAAATCTAAAAAATATATATAAAAACATAAAAAGTTTCATGAAACACTTAGCTACACTAATTGACAAAGTTAGCTAGGTTTTTTCCAAGATGTCATATGGAATGATAGCCCGCAGAAACAGGTCCTAACATCCTTAAATACAAGATAAAGTTTGCTAAACTAGAGGAAAAAATTAATATCTCATAGACTTTTAACAAAGTTATGTATATATATAAGTAGTATATGTAAATATATATATTAATACATAAATTAGTAAGAGATCTTCCAGTACACACGCAGTTACTGCTTCACCTAGCCAAACATCCACGCCACACCCCTTTCCCTTTCCTCTGACAAGTTCATTTTGACTGATGGCTTACTTACCTATTCCTTATATTCACCTAACCCGAGACGCCACCTTGACGCTTCACATTGATACAAAGGGCCAGTTTCATAGACTTAGCACGTCTCAAGTGCGGTGCTACATTAAATACAGGACGACACCTACCTATACCAAAATGGAATGAAACAGTTTCGTATGAGGAAAAAAATGTTCTATTTGATTTTTTGTAGGTGCCATCTTGCATCAAAGCCCAGGGTTGCCAATCTCTTCTTTTCTACCACTCATGATGTATCCGTGTGTTTTCTTTATCAAAGTGTTGCCATTTCAGGAACAAATAAAGCGGTACACAATAAATACCCAACCACAAACAATAAATACACTCACTACCTGTCACAGAAGTACAATGATACTGGTACTGAGATACTGAGGTTCCAACATAAGTGGCCTAGAGGTTGGTTGCCCTGCAATCTTGCCATCACGGTGATACAAACGCTGACGCCGTATAAAATGTGCCAATGATTATAATGTATCTAGGATCATCTTACGTCATTTTTGACGCTGCGTTCTTTAGGTTACGGCAACACGCTTTTCAAATCGCGACAGCATAAATGAAGCGCGGCAGTGTGTAAAAGCACACATTGTCTCCTGTGTATTTAGAAAATTCGCGTCAGCGTGTCGCGCGTCAGGAAAACGCCTGTATAAAAGGGCCCGAGGTATGACAACTCACTTTATCTGTACTCAGTCCGACTATGAAACTGGCCCTAAGTCATGACGGTGGCCGGGACTCGATCTGGGCCTGCGCACGTTTCATATAACGAGCACTAGAATGTCTTTGCCACCTTCCGGTACTGACAAATCTCTAATAATCCTGTTGGGGTGCCTCCTAGGGCAGCCCCTGGGCAATGTGACAGACGGTGGTGTCTGGCATAGCTAAGACACGATAAGGTTATCTGTATGTGAGGAGCGGGGCTCCTGGACATGCACTAAGCTGTTGTTAGTGCTTACCCGTATGGTGGGGCTAGGGGTCAGGGCACTCCACGAGGTCCCCGCTGGGAACTACGGACAGTCGGTCTCGAGAAAGGTGCCGAAGGGGAGGCAGCCAAGTTTGGGGAAATTGAGAAAGTTCTGGGGAAGAAGGAACGAAGGTTTGAGGAGACGATTGTTCGGAGGCTGAGCTCTTGACTTCCTCGTGATTGGGCGATCACTATGAGGAGCCAACTCCTCCCTCCATCCGGTCCCAGTTGTATCAGTGGTTGCACTATTATAGGCCACAGAGCTCGGATATAGTGTAGCTGGGAAGCCTTTCAGGGGCCTTTTCGGAAGTTAATTTGGATACTCAATGGCCCTAAGTCATGTATTCCCACCTCCCGCTTCCCCTCATTCCTTTCCCACATCCCTGCTCTCCCGTGACCTTCACCGACTGCACCAGCATTCACCAATCACGTTCATACAACTCTTTTAATCCAGAGCTATCCAGTTAAGGCCAACCATCTCTCTTTTCATCCACCGAGTACACTAGCATTATCCCGTCTATTCATCAAAATCTAGAGGCTAAGAATAGGGATGGTATATACTAAGAGTCTCACTGCTAAAGAGAATTATTCATCCTTATAAAATCAGGGAATTGTAACTTTCACAATAGTACATTTTATTCGTCCTCTCTAGGTATTTGGACTTCCAGCCCACGTGCATCCATACTAGGTTATACAATATCATGTAGAGAGGGAGGGAAAACACCAACCATTGAATAGCCATAGACATTTTCATAGTAGAGGAGAACATTGAATTTAGCTTATCCAGATAGGTCTAGGAGGGTAGAACATCCCGGAGAGATGTAGGGAAAACATTTAACTTGGCGTATATTTACATGGATAGGTACAAGTAAGAGGAAAGAATGTAGAAACTAACTCGGAATATACCATATTCTTACTAGACACAAGATAGAGTAAAGTATGAATAAAGTAACTTAGAATTTACTATATTCTCACATAGATAGATAGAGGAGAGAGTAAAGAATGAATAAAGTAACTCGGAACTTACTAATATTCTTACACAGATAAACACAAGAGAGTAAATAATGAAGAAATTAACTTAGAATTTAGCACATTCCTACATAGATAGAAAGAAACAAGGATGAATAGAGACTAACATAGGTAAAAATACTGTTTTTAGAGTAATATAATTTTTTTGTTTGATATTTTGACTGATTGAAACCAAAGATTAGACCTCACTGTAGGTTACCTACATCAGAGGCCGTGTGGTTCAAGACTCACCTTGACCGTATTTCTGAAGATTTATGCTCGAACTCCTCCCAGTTACACTGTGAGATTTTGACTGTCTTGTCAAGTTTGACAAACCACTAACAGTGCCACTACCAAGAGATGCGTGTTCACTGAACTCTTTGGGCTGTAAGATGCGCCTCAACGCAGGATTATGGCATTGTTTGCCATTGGTGATTGGTGAAAGGTTGTTTCCTCAGTGCAGTGAAACCAAATACCTTAGGTTTTGAGGAGAAGAGTAAAGCAAGGACTACTGGGGTCTCTTTGGCAAAACATCTAGACTCAACTATTGGAATGTTGTACTCAATTTCTGACCAAACAACTATAACTATATAATATCTTCGCTCGTTTATAGTTCTTTAAATTTAGACTATGTTGTGGACGTTCTTGTTGTTTGAAAATGTCACCATAGGTCAGGCCTCTTGACCTTTTTCTTGTTGGTGGATTGGCTTCGTTCCTCCTCTCCTTCTTATGGTAGTGTAATGTTTATTCAACCGTTTGTGTAGATACTTCAGTTGACCGCAAACATCATATTGCATTGCTTCATATTGGAGAGGAAGCTCACTCACCGTGTATATGTGTTTAGTATAACTAGTGTTTTTGTTTCGTGTACATGTATAATCAATTATATTCGTGTGGTGTTTTCCTTGAGTTTTTGTAGTTCTAAATATTAATACTAATTTTCCACCTGTATTATCTTATACGTGAATTATTGACTCTCTGACCAGCTTTCGGTTCAGTTATTAAACTTAAAGAAAACTATCTTCCGCTGAACCACGCAACTAAGCTAATTAAACTTTCTTGCTCGCTGTCTCTCGCGAATATTGAACGTTTATGACTGCATGTTAGGGAAATACCCTTCTCTCCTCCCAACCCATCCATACCCAACCACCCAGCCCTACCGAAGTTATATTTATATTCAACAAAGGAGTCATGATGTGACCGTGAAAGTAACAGCCGAGCTAAGTGCTTACATCAACAGAACTATCTTTATAATTTGCCCTTTATTCCCTTTTCTATTCAAGGGTGGTCCAACTTGGATTTTTTGTTGTGTTTTGACGCAACCACGTCCCCAGAATAATATGAACTTTATCTTTATATATATATATATATAATTATATTATATATATAAAGATAAATATATATATATATATATATGCAGGTTGTAAATGAATACATGTTACAAACGTAGGGGGTTTAAAGTAGACCAACTTTTAATAAGGAGCTCGTGTCCGGGAACGCCCCGTTTGCACGCTAGAGAGTGGAACTGTTTGAACAAAATCAAATGATAACGCGTTGAATTTGCCACGTCATTATCACGTGAGGTGACTCGGCCAATGTGACGACCACTGTAAAGGTAAAAGGTTTTGCTAAAACACACTAATCTCTCTTGACGTTCAGTTGCAGTCGATCATGGATGAGTATCCTTTAATCGATTAAGCTAACATGTTGTTAATGTACAGCGAGGCTCGTTGTAATGGTAGGATTGCTTGCTCGCATTATGTAGACCTTTTTTTCCCCAAAACATACAATTCCATCTGATACGGTGTTTACCAGAGGGTTTCAAGGATTGCGGGAAACAGGAACGTTCAAAGTCAACCGGGTTAACTGCTGGTCTTGGAGGAAACGCCATACTGTAGGATTTGGCTATAGGGTTGAGCATAGTCCATCCACAAGCAGCCGAACCATTGGACGTGACATGGGTGTTACTCATATGAGCGTCTGACAGGTTCTGTATGAACAACAACTCCACCACTACCATCCGCATAGCGTTCAAGCAATAAGTCCAGCCGATTTTCCGCGACGAGTTTACTTTTCTCGCTGGTTTATGCAACGTTGCCTGTTGCAAGTTGAATTTCCACGGCTTGTTATGTTTACCAATGAAGCTTCCTTCAGCAGGAAGGCATTTTATACTCCATAAAAATGTTCCTTATTAAATTTAGTCTTCTTTGAAACCCTTACATACCTTAGAAGTTTGTAACATGTATTAATTTATATCCTGTATATATTGTAAGCATTTTAATTCTATCGATTTATATTTTATTTAGTTTTAATTTAATCTTAGGTGTTTATTTTGACGAGACTAGCACGCCATGCTGCCAAATGTCATACAACTTTTAATTAAATCTCATTAAATTCATTTTCAAACTTATTGTTTTCAACGGACATTGCATTGCGTCGAATAAAACACCATATAATTATATCATTACTTTTATCATAGCAATAAATATACATTTATTTACCGGGTTTTTGTCCAAATATTCCATCCACTTTTTAAAACAATACTGGTCAGGAGTAATTTTATTTTTAATGTTTCTTACGAGATCCCACGAGACTCATAATGGTTGACGTGACACGAGTAAGAGAGAAATGGACTGTAGCAGAGGGGGGAGGCGGGGGATGTGCCGACACAGATACGTCATCCAATCTCGTACATTTAAATGTTAAAAGGCCCGCGATGGAAAAAAGAAGAAATTAAGTTTGTGTACAAACAATGATCAGATTCTGCATCCATTCAGTTATATATTCAAATTTTGTCAAGCGTATTAGTTATTATTTCTCCCCCCTACCCCCCCCCCCCAGATATTCCTTATTTCTACTTTAATTTCACATATTTATAGATATATATTTCAAATTTATAACTTAAATCCTCGAGATTTTTGGGGCCTCTACGAGAAATACGAAGAGGCGGGAAATTGGAAGAAAGAAGCGTGACTGGCGTCTTGGAGATAGAGAGAAGATGACACACATTATTTTCAGTGCAACAAAAATTGAAATTTTAACAGCTAACCTATTTCTTAAAATAATCTTTCAAGTGTTCATCAAAATGATTACCATAAACGTGACGACAACTTTATACCATTGTTAGACCTCTGCAATGATGATTCTTGGACTTTTAGGGAGTTTTGGACCAACTCACAGTTTCAACGATGACCTCCCAGAATATCTTTTGAGGTGATATAAACTTTTTTTTACGCTCTACACAGCTTCAACCTCACCACGCAGACGCTATATTCTTATGAACCTTTTCCCATACAAGTTCAAGACTTCGTTTTATTTTCTTCCTAAGTAATAATTTTTTTTTCTCGAGTTAACATTTTTTTAACAATGACTCTGGAAAGAATCTTTTGGCCATAATCATTCCATCGACATGAATACAATGTCTTATGTTCTATTACTCATTTATTTTAGTTATCAACCTCATAAAGGGAATTTATTAATTAGGTGTCTCAAGAAATTGTAATATTTTTATTATTATTTAAATAATTATTCACCAAGACTGGACTCAAGAATTTTTTTTATATTAATACCTCAAATTACTATTGTTATTTGAATTATGAATTGTATTTTAAAATTATAATTTAGCAGACGTCTGTAAGGCAGGGTAAAATTTTATATTGACAATTATTTACTAAAGAAAAAAACTAATCTTCTTAATTTTTTAAAGTCAAATCCGTTGTTAAGTATTTTATTCATACTATTATCACCATCATTCAATGTTATCCACCTTGTTACTATTGTTATAAAAAACACATATTTAGCGATGTCTCACCTGACAGCAGTTCCCAGGGATGCTGACCTTGGAGGCCGGTATTGTTGTACGCAAGGCGAGTCCATTGTTGACTAGGTACAGTAAAGGTAGAGTTTTAACTAACATGACCCAGAAGTCCTGAGAGAGTCTCGTTTTGGATTTTATGCATTATTATTATTATTATTATTATTATTATTATTATTATTATTATTATTATTATTATTATTATTATTATTATTATCACTATCATTATTATTTTAAGTTATAACCCGGGATAGTTTGTTTGTTTTTTGTTAAATGTGAATATTAGTTTTGAACTCAAAATATTGTATTAATTTTAAATCTGAGTTAGCCCACTATTCTTTCATAAACTATTTTATTTTATACTTATTTAACGACGTCACTGGATATAAAGTAAATAAAAAGATAGATGCCCTTTTTAATATTTCCCCTTCTTTTCAATAAAATACACTTCATCATTATTATTTAATAATAAAATTTTATCTATAATATAGAGTTTAATACTAGACAACTCTCATGACTATTTGTTTTGCTTTTTTTTCTGTTCATGCATACAAACGGTATCAAATAAATGAAGAGATATTTATTTACCTATGTGTGAACTACCATACTAAGAAATTCATCCTTTTGAGTGTTGAACGTAATATAAAAGTATTCACTTACCAATCAAGCATTTGTTGAGTATTCTCGCGAACTCTAAGCACCAAAATTAATGACATAAATACTATACGACCTACATTGATGAGCACGTGTATTGAATATCAAGCTCATATATTTTGTTTGTCTGTTAAAGGGAATGTTGAGGTTTGAATTACAGCCAGGTTGTCTAATGGTGGGGCTTCCTAAATGTTTTCCCACTCTCCCTTGTCGCAAATGTCAGTTCATTCAAGGTATTTTGTTACAGTGGAGCGTCGTTAATCCGGATCGATCGGGACCGGGACCCATCCGGATTACTGAATTGTCCGGATTTTCAAATGTTCTTTCAATAACTGTATACATACGTAATGTATTGACTAGAAGATACATGACACTCGGGAGTCTACTGTATTGCAAAATAGAGGCTGAAGGGTTCGAAAAATACAGTACACAAAATATTCTAATAAAGTATATTGAATAAGAACATGTACATTATGTAATTTAGATTAGTAACTCTACAATACTGTTTAGAAAAAAAAATCTACAGTAATTAATGGAAACTTACTGGGTAAGGACTCTTAATTGTTTTTTGTACAAGACTTGACCTGCTCTCACCGCCGATACGGATTTGCGACGCTCCGGATTTTTGACGTCCGGATTTCCGACGCTCTACTGTATTTACTGCCCGTTTGGGCTACACGCAAATGTAATAACCATGCTAATAAGCTAGTAATGAGTGATGTTGAATTGAGAGGAATTATACCCGCATTTACGTGGAGGGATGGTGGGAAACACTTAAGGTCATTCGACCATCAAAATTTTATTACATTATTTTACTAAGTGTATAAATATTATATATATGATATATAAGTTATAAATATTGATTCACTGATTTCAAATAATTACAGTTCTCGAGTTATAAGTAGTCAAATCTAATATTTTATCCGTTTTACGTACTAATTTTAAGGTAAAGTAGTTAATGTATGCTGATTAGTTTTATTCTAGCTAGACATGCATATGAAGTGTATGCAATGAAGTACTTACAATATTTTAAATAAAATTAGTTTTTAATTTATAAGCTATTTAATAGATGTAAAATTACATAATTTTTGATCTTATACAATTACTTTTCGTTTTATACCCCGATACTTTGATGTTATATCATTTTGTAGTACATAATGTCGTTATTTCAAATTTGTTTGGTATATTAGTCTAACTCTACTCTTTTATTTTATTAATTACACCGTGTTGATCAATGCAAACGTAAATTCGCTATGTCCATTTCCTGAAACTTCTTGTTTTTATTGTACATACCAATAACACAGACTAGCCGACCAAGGCAAGGTTGGGCTACCCCGGTCTCCGACTAATGACTCACCGTTAAATGCCTTTTTTTTAGCACCGCTTCCTACTACCTGAGTGACTATTTGTTAAATTTATTTTGTCTCTTTTTCCCTTCCTCTAGTAATTTGGCAGTTGGATAGTATTTTACTGTGTTAGTTTTATTATTCATCTCAAAGTGTCAAAGGAACTCATCTCTTGGTACATCAAAACGTGTAATGATTTTAAACCTATTGTTTATCTGAATATTACAATTAACTTCATGAATGTATAAAAATATATGAGTTTCACTTTTATTACTGTTGTAAATTGAACATCAAACAATACATAAAAATCTTAAAAATCTTAAAAGTGATAAAAAAAATATATCTAATGTAACATGAGTACTGCACTTTGGGTATTTTCTAAATATTCCATATTGAGGGAGTTTTCAAAGATATAAAACTATGGAATGACATGATGCTGCCCAAACTACAAAGATTTTACTTACATTGTATAGCTCCTGAGATTATAGATAGTCGAATAAGACGAAAAATAGGATGGAGAGATCCTGCCTACATCAGGGAAGCTCAGACTTCCAGAAATAAATGGTACGGCGCACCGCACAGACTTTCTCTCTCTTTCTATAAACTCGTAAGATTTCTGAACGGAATAATGTACATTGTATCATCACCACTCAACATAAGAACACGCATAAAATAATATACAATGATATAGAATCAATGAGAAAAGAGGCGCATCTTTGTCCACCTAAGAGCATATTAAAATGTTTAATGTCTTCCACAAGGGTCAACACTTCGTATTAAAATTTCGATTTCTGGTTAAAATTTTAACATTTTATAAGTTGTTGCAGATCTTCAAGTCATCGCATTGATATTTAATTATTCATTTATACATTTTGACCAATAAAAAATGTAAATATCGACTATTGAGTCTAAAATGGAGATATATCATTGCTGTGCAAACATTTCTCCTAAGAGCTTTAAAGAAAAATAACATACTTTTTTTAGATACTTATATTTAATTATTCTATGGCATTGGAGAATTATTGCGTTAAGACTTAAGTAGTATATGTTTACAACTAAATCTCACAAAATTGTATTAATATATTTGCAAATATCTCAGAAACTGTTGCTTTTATAAAAATATATGTCAAATAAAAGTTTTTTTATTTCTAATAGTCCTACAATTTTGCAATGATAAGTTGTTTAGTTTCTCAAATAGTTGTGGAGATACGGAAATTAACACTTCTGTAAAGTACCCTAAAAATCATTTTCATTGGAAAATGAAAATATTCAGTTTATTTATAATCTTAATCAACGCCTAAATACGAATTTTAATCAAAATCGTTTGAGCAGATTTTGAGAAAACCAAATTTTTCTCTTTTCACCCTTCAGTAAACTACCCTTAATTTTAAGTTTTTATAGACACACAGACAGACGGCATTGCAAATACTATTTTTTTAGGGTTGTGGGGGTTATGAGACGTCGACATCCATCAACATTTCAGGTTAGTTTTTTTTTACGGTCGCAATACTTAAACTTTAATGTCCAAAAAGTTAAAAAATTAATATAATTGCGTATAGATTGAAAGTTATTGATTTTATAAAAATATGTTTCGGATAAAATATCTGTATTATAAATATATATACATATTTGTAATGCTAAGTAATTTCATATCTCAAATAGTTTCGGAGCTATTATAAAAAATGTTAATTGATGCATCAGACCGGAGCCCTTAAAGCCATTTTGCCGAAATATTGAGGGTAGCCATTTTGTTTGGAATATTTATTATAGTTTATAAATGAAATTTAATCAAAATCGTTAGAGCCGATTTTGAGAAAATCGACTTTTTCTCTTTTTGCCCTTCAGTAAACTACCCTTAATTTTAAGTTTTAATAGACACACAGACAGAAGGCATTGCAAAGACTATTTTTTAGGGTTCGAGGGGTCATGAGACGTCGAAATCCATCAACATTTCAGGTTAGTTTTTTTTACGATCACAATACTTAAGCTTTAATGTACAAAAAGTTAAAAATATATATATATAATTGCGTATAGATTGAAAATTATTGATTTTATAAAATATGTTTCGAATAAAATATTTGTATTATAAATATATATACATATTTATAATGCTAAGTAATTTCATATCTCAAATAGTTTCGGAGCTATTATAAAAAATGTTAATTTACACATCAGACCGGAGCCCTTAAATTCATTTTGCCGAAATATTGAGAGTAGCCATTTTGTTTGTAATATTTATTAATGTTCATAAATGAAATTTAATCAAAATCGTTAAAGCCGATTTTGAGAAAATTGACTTTTCTCTTTTTGCCCTTCAGTAAACTACCCTTAATTTTAGGGTTAGATATCCAATTCCAAAAACCCCTCGGGTAAACCCTATGAAAACCCTAGATATCAAGTTTCAGCTCAATCGGTAAAATAGTTTAGGCTCTAGTTGGAGGTACAGACAGACAGACAGACAGACGGAAATTCAAAAACCACTTTTTCGGATTCAGGGAGTCATGAAACGTCAAAATTCATCAAAATCTCGAGTTCAATTTTTTTGACGATCACCATACTTTCTCTACCTGTAAGATAGAGAGAATGTAAAAATAAAAAACTTGAGGGTATGAGGTAGTAGTGTTTCAAATTCAATACTTCAGCTGGGCTACTAAGGATATTTTTTTAAATATCAGGATGGCTTGTTTATAATTATATATTTACTGTGTAGAAAGAGTTCAACAAACATTATCATTATTGGATTTAAAAAATGTAACCTTTTTGAAAGTTCTCTAACTACAAGGATCATATTGGCACAACAAGTTTGTTGTGCCAATATTTTGTAAAAACTATATACTAATATATGAATGAAATTTATACTAGACTATTTGTTTATTATTATTATTATTATTGTTTATTCAGAATCATAAAACCGAAATATTATGAGTATTTTGTAATAATCCAGCAATTCGCAATTTCTAAAAGGGTTGTAAATCATAATAACATTCATGTAGGCCTATTAGGTTGATATTTTAGTTCCTAATAATATGGTTTATAATTTATTACTGTAGTTTTTGGTGTTTGTATTCTATAAATTTAACTTTGTTACGCTTTTTTTTAAAAATAATCACTTGTTTAATTATGTACGTATTATGATATTTGCATTTTAATTTTACATAAAAACGAATAGTAAATTTTACAGCTAGCCGTAAGAAATTAAGCAAGCTATATTTTAAAAAGAGTTAAGCTTGTAATTCTAAAATAATTTCCTTCAGAAAATTTTAATTTTGACAGAATTTAATAGAGTGTTTGTTTTTAAACTCATATTATTTATATGTGTGTTAAACTTTTAATAATGTACCTTATTCTCATTGTTGAATTTATAATAATAATTACTCTTACAAAATTTAAATTGAATAGAAATATATTTATATGTCTTAAATGGGTGTATTCTTGACTTTTTATTGCTAGTTAATATGTTAAATATTTTAAAATTCTAGGACATTTTGAAATTCTCGATAATTCTAATACAAAGTGTGAGTGTGAGCTAAAACTGACTAGGGATATGGACAAGTTGAGATGTTTGCATTATTTTACGTCCACTTACAATATATTTTATTAAGAAAATCATTAACTTTATATCTATGGCAGATAATTTCGACCTGTGATAGGTTCAGGAGCGACACGTCAAACGAAGGCAATGGTCAAGCTACATTTATAATATTACAATAATATTACGATAATATTATGTTTTAAAACAGATTGTTGATAAAATTGTTTTAAATGCGCGAATTTAGACTGTGTAAACTTAGCAAAGGCCCTTGAGTTTTTTTATTTTTGTCAAAATAGAGTGAGTTTCATTATTATTATTTTTGTATGTTTTAAATTTGGTATAGGTTTTTAAAATCATTTGTGTAAAGATAATGAGCATATAACTATTTTAATCTTTAGCATATAAAGCTTGTCCCTTATATCATGCGGTTTATGTAAAATTGTGAATTACTGTGGGATTTCTGAAGCTCTCAATATTTTTTACTATTTTTTTTAACATAACACAAATAAATACTCTTTCTAAGAGTCACAATGTAATGATATAGTGTAATTTTCTATACCATTACTTCACATCATGTCACACGTCCGGGATATCCACCTAACATAGCACCGCGTCTAACTACCCGTTCGGGTTACACGTTTATGTACTAATTACTCTATGTTCTTAAATCTAGTACAAACACAACACCCCCCCCCCCGACCCTAGCCGTTAATTCATCACTATGAAAGGGTAAACCCACATTTCACAAATGATCAATTTTTCGACCATGCCGGGAATCGAATCTGGGACCCTTAGCTTAGCAGGCAGACATGGTACCGACTGAGCTAAGGCTTAGGACTCCACCTGACTAATTGTGAAGGGCAAGTTAAGGTATATTTTTAGAAAATGTTTCAGCATTTGCGTAGAGGTAGAACCTAACACCTAATTACATCCTGCTGGGATACTAACCTTTATCTTCTTGTCATTGGCAGACCAAATAAGATGAGAATGACTACTTTACCCTCGTTACGGGTGCAGGCAAACTGATCAATCACAAACTTGTCGACATGGGAGGACAAGGTGAAAGACAGACAAGTGATCGACGCAGAAGCAATGTCGATCAAGTGGCCGACACGAGTAGTACATGACTTGTACCAACTGGTTGAACAAATGCATATGCGAACAAAATGATTGATAGCCAACTGGTTGACCCAAAAAAACCAACTTAGAAAATTGATGCCTTACTAATGATGATTTTAGTCCACAAAATCAGCGTATACCCGAAAGGGTGGTAAGACACTGTGCTAGAAAAAATCCACTAATTTGGTATTTTTTTCCCTTAGCTTCTCACTCCCAGTTTGAGCTATACGCAGGATAAGGAATGAGAAAGGTAAAATTTAAGGAAATCTGAGTCATTTGCGTGGAGAGATAGTGAATAAGATTTTAGGGGGTAAATAAATACCTCTGTACTTATGACCGGGATTCTAACCTCAATCTCCTCAACACCGGCAATCCATTACAATGGGATATTGACGCATTGGACTATGTGACCAAAAATGTGTTTATTTATTAGAGTTTTAAATTATATTAAAAAATAATATTTCATAGACTTTACTTATTATTTTCCGTTTACATTTTGCTGTCGAACACGTTGTTTGCAATGTATTAACTTTGGTCAATTGGTTTATTGAATCCATCTCGACTTTTGTATACCAGCTGGTCCTCTCATGTCGAACAGTTTTATATCTTATCACATGGTCCCAAAAGTGCCATCAATTGACACACTCAAGCATTGAAATATTTTTATTTATTTGGTAAACCAATGGCTGTCGATCACTTTGCTTTCTTATGCACGAGGTATTCCAACATTTTTACTGCTTGTCGGCCAGTTTTTAAGGGGCTCATCATGAGCTCTGTTAACTATTATAATTATAAAGAAAATTAATACTTTTTTACTATAAATAAATAACTCTAACAACCTTTCCGATACTAACATGGACTCTAAAGGCGTCACTCTCGTCGTAGACTAGACCGTTGTTAAGACAGAGAGATAGGGGTTCGATCACGATCGCGGTGTACTGTGGGTAGTTTTATTATAAATTGTTTCCCACTCTATCTACGCTAATGGAGTGCACTTCCTCTAAATTCAACTTTCCTAATTCCTAACTAATTAGAGTAATTAGTACATATAAGTATATCACGAACGGATAGTAAGACAAGGTGCTAAAAGAATAATAAAAGAGCCCTTAAACTTTCATCAATCAAATATTTCATTAAATTGCTTAGTAATACCGGTACATATTTTTTTCTTCTAAAAACACATTTTATAAATATGGCCTAATAGTATTCGGTACAATAAATATTTTGCGACACGTGTAATAAGTTCATTATTTTTTAAATTATTAATATTCTATGAATCTTAGTAGCCAGGATTCAAACTCAAGCCACAACTCCCGGGTGAGCCATGCGGTGACAATTCATTTTCTAAGAGTGAAGTTCCTTAGCGGAAAAAAAAAGAGGTAGTGCTATGACAACACTGTTATGAGCAAAGAGCTGGCAATCCCGGATTACTTTTCCACTCCACCTGCCCATCCCCTTCACAATACAATATCTACCTTTCAACCATGTTAAAAATTCCCTGTCAAAATGTTATAGCCTAATCATTCTAGGAGAAGCTTGCTGGCCGAATCACCTTAAGGAAAAACACCCTCAGTACACTCGACCGGTATTTCAACCCCGATCTCCCCATCACCGGCAGCCTAGTCTATTGCGAGTATCACGCTTTAAACCATGTGGTCACTTAATATGATTTTAAAAGCGCTGAAATGATCTCAGTGTGATCATGAAATGCTTTATAAATCTAGTAAACTTCATATTTTGCGTTTCTTATTTTTAAAAACCTTAATTTTTGATCCTTGATTTTCTTTAACTCCCCTTTAGACAACAATCATAGAATAATAAATGCTAGTTGGAATCTGCTCCATCCTGTAGAGAAATGTAATAATCTCTCTCAGATAAATATTCATCGAATGGTACTAGCTCAAACTGAACCATGTCAATACATTTATTTTAGAAAAGTTTAATGTTAGGTACCCGGAGTGGTAGCAGTATTGCCTTTACGGTTAATACTATGTCCTATCTTATAAGCTAAGCTACAGCATAATCAACCCGCCTCGATGGCGTAGTTGGCTAACGCGCTAGTCGTGTTGAGCTCGACTGCCGAGGACTGGGAGATCGAGGTTCGAATCTCGGTCGGGTGAACTGGGGGTGGTTTTTCCTAAATGGTTTTCCACTCTCCCTCACGCAAATGCGGGTTTACTTCCTCTATATTCAACCTTCCCAATTCCTAACCATTAGCGTAATTAGTACTTAAGCGTATAACCCGAACGGGTAGTAAGACGCGGTGCTAGAATTATCATTGTACAGCATAATGGAACCACACACTTAAGTTTTTACCTTTCAGAGTAAATGTAGGGAACTTTATAAGTACCCAATTCAGTGGCCGCATATTCTCGCAGTAGACTAGACTGCTGATGACGGGGATATTGAGATTTAATATCGGTCAATTTGAAGGTGAATTATACAAAGTGGTTTCCACTCGGCCTCCACGCAAATGCATTTACACTTTCTCTAGATATAGCCTTCCTATTCCCTAAACCACTACTGTATAGCTTGAAAGGGTAGTAAGACGTGGTGGTAAAAAAAAATCATAATAAGTATTTTCTGTTGATAGATAGGCAATAGGGGCTATCTCGAACATGTATTTCTATAAATGGTTAAGTATGGCCATGAGTCATCCTTTTATGGCACTTAATTGTTTAATTTGAATACTGAGGTGTTATTTTATTGAAACGTTAAATAACTTACATTTAAATATCATCCAAAAAAACTCGGAGAAAATTCCTATATATTATTTCTGTGGTCAACGTCCTTTATCTCAACTATAAAAAGCCTACAACAATGAATAAGGTATCATGGATAGGATTTTACTGACTTCTGACATAGCATACTCAGTTTACGTTAAATCATTCTGTCAAAGTTAGGCTTAAAACTGGTGATTAATGGTTTATCATCATCATCATCATAGATACATCCTTATACTAATAAATTATTGTTGTTTATCATCATCATCATCATTAGATACATCCTTATAACTAATAAATTATTGTTTGTTTACTGTGAAATCCTCACTAAATAATTATAACTGTATATTCGGGCATCCCCTGGGCAACGGTATATTAGTACTATGTATCTAAATCCATATCTGGACTACATCACTTGTAGAACAGTTGGTGGGAAGATTATCTAGTACTAATTTCTTGTTATATGCTCCTGATAACATATTATACATATACATAATATGTTATCAGGAGCATATAATAAGAAAGTATTTCAAAATAATTGTGTCTCTGGCAAACGTTTTGAATATATTGGCGTTCAGTGTCAAGTTTGTTTCATTGAAAGTATGCCATGATGTCTGAACACTGATGTTGAGAGGGTCTACTTTCAGATAAATAGTTTTAAAATAAAACGTATACAAACATATAGTAGACTATATAATTACTGACCAAATAACTGAAGTAATATCAAAATCGATTATTATTTATTTATTTTGTAGGTGACCTGGTGGCCTAGGGGTAAGGTGTCGGACCTCTCTGCTGGGGGTCCGGGGTTCAATCCTCGGTCCCGGCACAGATTTATCTGATTGCCAAACCCTTCATTCACCTCTGACAAGACGTGTATTAATCACAACTTGTGAATGTGAGGAATGCCAGGCCTCTACCGTGGTTCGGATCCACGTTAAACTGTTGGTCTTCATTTCATCTCACAATTACTCTTCCATTACACATTAGCGTAAGTGCGTATAGCCCGAACGGGTAGTAAGACGTGATGATAATAATAATAATGATTATTATTTATATAAAATTGATACATTTTCTAGTGAAGATCTAGATAAACACATTTTCATACCTGAAAATGTAACTGTAAATCAACAAACACTAATTTTGACGTTTTGTTACATGAAATGAAATCCTGAATGATCTTGGATAAATGAGTGTACACCACATACAAGTAATGAGTAGTAAGTAATATGTTTATATTTAATGATGTATGTTGCAGGTGTCTAAAGCGTGTACGTCTCTATGTATGTGGGTGCATGCGATGTATAAGTACTACTTCGTCAACAAGTCTGTGGCACCCAAGAAGGCCACACTCGCCACGGCCAAAGAAGAGCTTGCGATCACTGAGAAGGCGCTTGCCGAAGCCAAGGCCAGGATGAAAGAGGTACAATCTCCCTGACGAGACACATTTATTGTCAGAAATATCGATATCTACCCCTGTAAGCAAGGGCATAGTCAAAGAGAACATATATATTGAGCTCTGGAACACACTTCTTTATGGTTTGAAATTGCTATAGTAAATGTCTTCAAATATGCTCCCGACAAACATAACTGGAGGAACGTCTGCCAGAGCCCAATAGATGGTGCGCATATGATAAATAGTTGCGGAAATATTATTCTAGATATTTTGTTCATATAAATCGGCAACATGATTTGCAATAGTAATTATGTTGAATATTACATTTTAAATTAAATTAAAGTTTATGCAGATGAAACTTAATTACATTATTATTTTAAAAGGGGAATAATGGTTACTTACTAAACTAACAAATAAAACTGCAGATCACGTATACTAAACCAACCTATCCCTGTTAGAATAAATAGACCCACATTTTCGTTTATGTCCAGGATTCTAATCCAGACCCTACATATCCAGCGAACCTGGCCAATTGAGACAGATGCGTTTTTCGACGAGTCCTCAGTTTAAAAATCAATTAGTATTTGTAGCCGCCTTTCATAATTCCATTTTATACTTAGCTAAATAAAAGGTATGACACAAAGGTTCTTGAACTAGTCATGTGGAACGCTATCCTGACATATTACAGACTTTACTGAGTAGCTCTAAGCAAATTCATTGTGAAGCTGTGTGCCTAGTTTCACTTTGATACTTAGAAATGTTTTGTGGGTCAAGGTTAATAGCACTCTAGGATCTTTCGAGAGTAAAAGTGACAGATGTGACTAGTTTGTGTGCATCAAGTTTTACTTTAATCTCGACATTGCATCGAAGGATAAATAAGAAGATGGTGTTGACATAATAGTCAGAATCAAGACTTTCAAGTAGTTAGGTTGAGTAAGACGTTGGTTGATTGAGTAAAAGGTGAAAATATGTGCTGCTGGTTTGTCTTAGTATTGAAATTTAAACTCTTTTCAACGTTGAGCTACGATATTTAGTCTATGTTTAGATAAACATGTTTTCTTTAAGTCAGTAACCTTAAATTATTATTTAAAACATGTTCTACACTTAATAGACATTTTAATAAAAACTGTAATATCACATATTTTAGAATTAGGATCTAAATATGGGCTACCTTTCAAATTCAATAAAATATAGTAAACAAAATGTAGTTTTAAAGAAAAAACCTTAAGTTATTTAAGGAAAATGTATGTAAATAAAAATAAATGGTACGGCGCACCGCACAGACTTTCTCTCTCTTTCTATAAACTCGTAAGATTTCCGAACGCAATAATGTACATTGTATCATCACCACTCCACATAAGAACACGCATAAAATAATATACAATGATATAGAATCAATGAGAAAAGAGGCGCATCTTTGTCCACCTAAGAACATTTCAAACAGTTTAATGTCTTCCACAAGGGTCAACACTTCGTATTAAAATTTCGATTTCTGGTTAAAATTTTAACATTTTATAAGGTGTTGCAGATCTTCAAGTCATCGCATTGATATTTAATTATTCATTTATACATTTTGACCAATAAAAAATGTAGATATTGACTAGTGAGTCTAAAATGGAAATAGATCATTGCTATGCAAACATTTCTCCTAAGAGATTTAAGGAAAAATAACATACTTTTTTATATACTTATATTTAATTACTCTATGGCATTGGAGAATTATTGCGTTAAGACTTAAGTAGTATATGTTTACAACTAAAGCTCACAAAATTGTATTAATATATTTGCAAATATCTCAGAAACTGCTACTTTTATAAAAATATATGTCAAATAAAAGTTTTTTATTTCTAATAGTCCTACAATTTTGCAATGATAAGTTGTTTAGTTTCTCCAATAGTTGTGGAGATACGGAAATTAACGCTTCTGTAAAGTACCCTAAAAATCATTTTCATAGGAAAATGAAAATAGCCAGTTTATTTATAATCTTAATCAACGCCTAGATACGAATTTTAATCAAAATCGTTTGAGCAGATTTTGAGAAAACCAAATTTTTCTCTTTTCGCCCTTCAGTAAACTACCCTTAATTTTAAGTTTTTATAGACACACAGACAGACGGCATTGCAAAGACTATTTTTTAGGGTTCGGGGGGTCATGAGACGTCGACATCCATCAACATTTCAGTTTAGTTTTTTTTTTACGGTCGCAATACTTAAACTTTAATGTCCAAAAAGTTAAAAAATTCATATAATTGCGTATAGATTGAAAGTTATTGATTTTATAAAAATATGTTTCGGATAAAATATCTGTATTATAAATATATATACATATTTGTAATGCTAAGTAATTTCATATCTCAAATAGTTTCGGAGCTATTTAAAAAAATGTAATTGACGCATCAGACCGGAGCCCTTAAAGCCATTTTGCCGAAATATTGAGGGTAGCCATTTTGTTTGTAATATTTATTAATGTTTATAAATGAAATTTAATCAAAATCGTCAAAGCCGATTTTTAGAAAATCGACTTTTTCTCTTTTTGCCCTTCAGTAAACTACCCTTAATTTTAAGTTTTAATAGACACACAGACAGACGGCATTGCAAAGACTATTTTTAGGGTTCGGGGGGTCATGAGACGTCGAAATCCATCAACATTTCAGGTTAGTTTTTTTTACGATCGCAATACTTAAGCTTTAATGTCCAAAAAGCTAAAAATATATATATAATTGCGTATAGATTAAAAATTATTGATTTTATAAAAATATGTTTCGAATAAAATATTTGTATTATAAATATATATACATATTTGTAATGCTAAGTAATTTCATATCTCAAATAGTTTCGGAGCTATTATAAAAAATGTTAATTTATGCATCAGACCGGAGCCCTTAAAGCCATTTTGCCGAGATATTGAGAGTAACCATTTTGTTTGGAATATTTATTAATGTTCATAAATGAAATTTAATCAAAATCGTTAGAGCCAATTTTGATAAAATCGATTTTTTCTCTTTTTTCCCTTCAGTAAACTACCCTTAATTTTAGGGGTAGATGTCCAATTCCAAAAACCCCTCGGGGCAACCCTATGAAAACCCTAGATATCAAGTTTCAGCTCAATCGGTAAAATAGTTTAGGCTCTAGTTGGAGGTACAGACAGACAGACAGACAGACAGACGGAAATTCAAAAACCACTTTTTCGGATTCAGGAAGTCATGAAACGTCAAAATTCATCAAAATCTCGAGTTCGATTTTTTTGACGATCACCATACTTTCTCTACCTGTAAGATAGAGAGAAAGTAAAAGTTTGGACTATATTTTACCAATTTTTTAATATATTCAGATACAATTTTAAGATAAAAAAAGCCCTACAAAAATTTATCAGTCTATAAACAAAATGCTAGAGTAAATAATCACTCAAATGTTTTACTACCTATTTTGTTACTACATATTTGTGTTGCTGCAAGTATTCTCTGCTTTAACTTCACGTCCTATGAATTCTGCATAAGTAAAATGTTTGTATTAAAGGGAAAGATTTTCATTTCCTTAGAGCCACTGACTGCAATTTCACCAGTTTGGACCTTCAAGTAAGCTTTTCTTAATAGTTCCGTTATGTCATAAGGAGTGGTCACTTTATTATTGTGACGAAGCCACATCCTCAGCTCCTCACTATAAAAAGCCTTTAGAGCGCACATGAGCGTCCAGTCAAGGGTCTGAAGCCGGTGAGTTAAGTGAGGAGGCAGCACGACATTGTTAAATTGATTGGTTCGGTTCATATAAATTACATCTAGATTGCGAGTGTGGCTGTAGTGCCCATCCAATATTAATAAAACAAGTGATTCCTGTATTTGGGTTGACGTGTTAAAAATGAGCTAACCACTTAGTAAAAATTGGGTTTGCAGTCATCCAGATGGATCCAATCGAACCTGGAGGAGATCATCTCATTAGTTGATCAGACAGGTTGGTTCTGGGGAAGACTCTCATTAAAGGAACGAAGTATCCACTGGTGCTCATCGCTGCAATGATTGCTATTGTAGCTCCTACCTCAGCTGACGTCATTGCGGCTACTTGTCTCTTACCCTTCCTTCCAATGACATGTGTTAATCTGCTTTTCACGACAATAATCCCAGTTTCATCTATATTGTACACTCTTCCTGCTCAAAAGTTGTGCTCATCGTAAGCATTTTGCAGAATCTACCAAAAATAATATTGAAATTTTTCTTATTAAATCCAAGGGCTCTTGCGAAGGAAATACCCCAAGGCTTTCGAAGAGAAAGAACATCGTTACGTCTTTGCAGAAAAATATTAACCCAAGCTCTTCCTGCAATTGGTGTTTTGAAAGGATGGTTTCATCCATCTTTTATGGCTTGTTGATAATTCATCTGCCTAAAATTATTACGAATGAATTCGTAAAATAAGATTTCTCCATCATTAATAAGTATTTCAGAATTCCTATTCAAGTTCATCTACTAAATCTGTTTTGCGTCCTAATTTACTCACAGCTGCTTTATCTGGATGAGGAGAGTCTTTATTAACCAACGTTTATAGTATAGTATGGGGCACTTGAAATACTTTTGAAGCTTTCAAGGTACCAATTTTGTTCTCCCTCACTGCAATAATAGCCTTTCTCATTTCTACATTCTGCTGCTTCAATTTTTATGTGGGACATATATTGGCTTGTTTCTTGGCATTCTGAAACATGTAAGATAGTTTTATTTTTTATTTAAGCTGTAAAAAAAATTAGACAAAAATCTAGACCATATTACCGACATCGTGGCGTGGATGGTTAAGAGGCCACGACTATTTGTTATTGAGACAATACAATTAAAATGTTATAGGGATTGTAGGCCTAACATAGAAATAAGGTGATACACGAAGCCTAATACCGGAAGTAAAAATAGATTTCGTGCTACAAAATTAAATATACTTACCGTTTAAAGTTTTGAAACACACAAAAACAAAGAACGTATTGTCAAGTGTAAGCTTACAACTATAATTAACGCTTTTTCTGCTCTACCATGGTCACTAGCTTGGTACTAAACGTTCAAATAATTTATGCCATGTTTTAGCACCAAATGGAGCTGAAACCTCGATAATCCTTATTAACAGCCTAGCTCATATTTATACCTTCTCTTCCCCCAACCAGAAAAATAGACAAAATGATATGAAGGTTGGTCAGGACATCAATGAGAACTGTCAGCAAAATAATAGCATGACAACTCATTCTCGTGGAATAATTTAATACGAAGCAGATCACTGTAAAATGTGCGCTCCTGTTACTGAACCAAAACCAGAGCCAACATTGGTTCGCTGAGTGTAGACACTTATGTAAAAAGGTCAAAAGAAGCTGAGACATCTTTCCAAGGCTACAAGCAAGAAACCAATCAGCAATCATCCCAGTGTACGAGCTTATCCTCATCACGACCGAAGAAAGTGAAGCAGAGCAACGTCAAGAGCGTGCTGATGTGGGTTTTTTTTAACATGGAGAAAATACATAATTAGGAGTTTATTCCGGTAGGATTGATGTTGAGTCATCACTTTTACATCGAGGTACTGAGATGGGAAGTGAGGCAGAAATCTTCGGAGATGTAGTGCATAGGACCGGCCTCCGCAAGCCAGAACAAACCTTTATATCTGTGCTGCAGTATATAGCTATAAAACATAACAAGAGTCCCTTATTCCCCACTACTACCCTAACCTCCCGTGACATTTTCTATTCTTCTAGTTGACAATCTTGCAAAAGGGGATCGGACTTAGTGACAGCAAGTAGATTCAGGTGAAATCGAAGGATATGCTGAATAACATTCCACAAATGGATTTCCAAATTGGGTGTAAGGGCTAATCCAGCTGTAACAATTTCCAATTGAAATACTTCTAAGGGGACAGAGGATTATTCTAAATAATTTTATAGGTATAGTCCAGGAACTTTCAGATCACACCTTGTATTCTTATTAGTTTAGGTCTGTTAGTCAGAATATGTAATTTGTGATCTAAGGAATCATATTGTCTTTTGATGTTTGACAAAGAGTCAACGCATCTAAGATATACAAGTATGTAATTTCTAAGTTATGCAAAAGCTTAATATATATCCAAGTCTTAATTGAACCGTAGTATTCAAGCCATCAGAGAGCTTTGAGGGGGGAATCCCCACAAGAGAGTCAGATATTAACAGTACTATAAATCCTCAATCGTGTTTCTAATAATGACTCACTGTGCAGGTGATGGATGGACTAGCTGTGCTGGAAAATAAATTGCAGGACACCATGAACCACAAGGCTAAGCTTGAGGCCAACGTGAAGCTGTGTGAGGATAGAATGGGCCGAGCAGTCAGACTTGTCAGTGGATTGGCCGACGAGAAAGAGCGATGGAAGAGCACTGTGGCCAGTCTTGGGTTGACGATATCGAATGTCATAGGGGACGTGCTCATCAGTGCAGGTCAGCATTTGTATTAATATATTATCTGTAGAATGTACTCGTCAGTTCAGGTGAGCACTGGTACTAGTATTTGTGAAGAATGTGAACATATGTAAATTGGTATTGCACCTTACTTTTCTCTTATTTAATAACATTAAATGTTAAAACAAAATTTATAATAATTTTAAAGGTTTTTACTGAACTATTTTTTTAAATAAAGAATTTAATATCTGTAGCTAAAACTGTTTTAGGTTTAGTATTAAAGTTTATTTTTAATTTAAAAATATATTTTGTGATTCAAGTGAAACCCATTTCACTGAAAGCTGTTATAATATTTCCATATTCTTTGTTACATGAAATTATCTTTTTTGAAGTGATAAACTCAATGTATAATTAAATTGAAGAGTTTAAATTTATAATATTTATCCATCATTACGTTTCCTTAGCTTGAAAAGGATTTTATTTTTATCACTATGAATGTGTTTTTTTTAATTCTATTTTGTAGTTCCATTCTAATCTACCTTTGAAGATGTTAGTAATATTTCAGTTGCTTGTTTTATTGCCACTAAGTATCGAAAATTTAACTAACTCTTTGTAACATTTACCCTAACTGAGCATGGGCACTTAATTCTTGGCCCATCCACGTGCCAACACAATTCTTCTCTTCAAAGAACCAAGTTCCCGACCTTCCCGCACTTGCTGGATTACAAGATAAAAGGGTTGTAACAGCAATATAAATTAGAGTGAAGACTTTAAATGGTGATGTCAGGGTTCAAACGCTGGTTCACTTCTCTATGCACGGATTATGACCTCGGCTTTTTTTATGATCTGACTTTACGCTAAGTTTAAGGAGTTCATTAAATGCGCGTCAAACACTTACTCCTGGATTACTTTAATTACAATGGTTTTATCATATCATGCTAACTAAAGGATGCTTAGTTTATAACTTCCCCTAAAAGATACCACCCTTAACTCTTAGACCTATACCACGCTAGGATGCCATGGCAGCTCTGCTGACAGTGCTGTTGGCATTTGTGAGGGCATGCCCCCTGACCTCCCTCCATGTATTCTAGTGTGCCACTAGTGCAGTGTCTCGTCACCAGGACTGGCAGCGATGTGTGTGTTGCACTATTGGTTTCTTAGTTTTGTAACCAGCAGCTCTGCCATGACATCCTAGTGTGATATACGCCTTAGATTGAGCTAAGCGCATGGTGATAGGTACAGAGTGGAGAGAGCTGTCACACCCGAATGTTGTGCACCGTTGTGTGCTGTTGTGCACTGTGGGCTAATGGCGTGACCCACCACCCTCTGGGAAAAAACTATAAGGGATGGATGCTGGTATGATACGCTCAGCTACATCTGGTTGGGGCAGGGTAATTAGCCTGGCCACTTCTAACTGCGTAGGCACAAAAGGGGGGAAAGTTCACTACTTGGTCGGTGACGTGAAGGGGGTGGTGATCACGCCATCTTCTTGGGTCATCCAGCTTGAAGGTCTCTGGTTGGTCGCGCCGCTCCAGCCAACGGTTTCTTGCATTGTATTTTGAATCTTCTCTGATTGATTGGTCAGCTACGTCCGAGGCCGGTAGACGATTGTAGAGATTATCCAGAAGAGGTCAGCTACGTCTATCTCCACCTCGCTCATGATTAGTAGAAATGCGCTCGTCAGTTACTATCGTGTCGGTCCGGTATTCACATCTAGTGCGGGTGCACTCAGCAAATTTGCCCCACTCGCCGATTTAGGACGTTTTGCAGCCAACTAGGTTTCTTGGTTGTCCAGGCCAGCATAGCAGAGGGTACGTACGCTAACAGAATTACTTGTAGAAGTTGAAAGAGGATTGTATAGAAAGATATTGTTTTGATATGGCTTGGTTATATTAGGAACTACAATAGAGAAGCTTACTATTGTAGGTGAATTGACTATTTACTGACGTTTATAGGAGTGGGTAGTATTCATCGGATGATGTTTTCTTGGAGCGGGTAGTATGACTACGTATGACTGTTCAGCAGCATTGGGTAGGGGTGGGGCTTAGATTTAACATTACACCCTTGTAACGTTACACACTGGGCCCCTACCAGTCCTCGCGTGAAGGGGGTAAGAGGATGGATGTGGTGATGTCTATCTACTACATTTACACCAACTTCAAAGTGGAGTGAAGTTTTCTCTCAAACTTCACTGAATAGTATCCGTGTTGCAGGGGCCGTGGCCTATTTGACACCGTTCACGGACAAGTACCGCCGAGGTCTGCTGAAGGAGTGGTTGGTTATCGTGGGAGAGGTGGGAGTCCCCCACACAGTCAAGTGTACTCCCGTGGCTACGTTAGGGGAGCCAGTCACCATCAGGAAGTGGCAGCTGGAAGGTCTGCCCAGAGACTTCTTGTCCACGGAGAACGCTGTCCTAGTGTTCAACTCCACCAGGTGGCCGTTATTCATCGACCCGCAAAGGCAGGCCAACCGGTGGATTAGGAACATGGTACAACAGCTTGAAACTGTATTAACACTAGTCTTTATATTGATGAAAACGCTGAGCTGCTCCTTCAAATAGCTAACAGGAGGTCATTGTTCAAATCCTTGCCAAGGTCTTCGTGGATATTTAATAGGCCATATACTTGTGTTTTGGAGTCTAAAATAATCAGAAGATTAAAGCACTTACTAAGAATGTTTATCTCTTATTAATTTGTACTAAAACTAGCTCTTAGTGGGTGGGACTAAAAGAATATATCAACAAGAATATAAATGATGAATTTTGGAGAAACCCGCCTCGGTGGCGTAGTTAGCTACCGCACTAGTTTCGTGTTGAGATAGACGGCCGAGGAGGGGGAGATCGAGTTTCGAATCTCGCTCGGGTGAACTGGGGTGGTTTTCCCTAAATGGTTTTTCCCTCCACGCAACCAATTCCCAATTCCTATCTCATTAGCATAATTAGTACTTAAGCGTATAAACCTAACGGGTAGTAAGACGCGGTGCTAAATTTAAAAAAATCAGAGAATTGAACCAAGAGTATCTTGGAAAGAGTTGTGCCTATATTACGTCATCGGACGCCCAGTGTTCCCGTAAACCTCCGCGAGAGCATCTGGCCGGCTCGCGGAGGGTTTTCTCCCGCGGGAAGAAGTAGTTCCAGTGGTTGGTGAGGTGATCTAACATGCTGTATAGAGAGTCAGTGTGGTTTCGTGAACGGGAGAGGGTGAACCGACATCCCCCCTCCCCAGACTGGTGGTGTGCTCTGAAAGAAATTTGTACAGTAAAAATGTAAAGGTGATTAGTAACGGTGTGATATTGTGAAATAAAGTGATGCCTTACAACATTTAGTCCGTACAGAGTATAAGAAACTTGGTGTATGCATCAAGTTAAAACAAATAAGAAATGAACTATGATCCACTGGGTTAAACTGCCGGGTTAAATTGAATGGTATAAATTATACCAAACGTTTTAAATAAATAAATGTATATTTAGATGTATATTATCAAATCAGACTGTGTCGCTCACTTCCAGGGCAAAGCGTCTGGGTTGGCAATCTCCAAGCTTACAGACCGTGACTTGCTAAGGAGCCTCGAGTCAGCAGTTAGGTTTGGCAAACAATGCCTCATTGAGAATGTGGGGACGGAACTGGATCCGGCCTTGGATTCAGTGCTGCAGAAACAAGTGTTTCGGCAGGCAGGGACCAACGTCATCAAGATCGGTGACTCCATCGTCCCGTACAACGAAGACTTTAGGTTGTACATCACCACAAAGCTGCCCAACCCTCACTACACGCCCGAGGTGTCAATCAAGGTCATGGTGGTCAACTTTGCTCTCGTGCCCAGGTCAGTTGAGTGTGGTGAACGAAGTTCAGATTATGGTAACTTTGTGGTATGATTACAAAGGTCAAATGAGTATAATACTGTAGTGTTATGAACGAGGTTCAGACGATGGTAGCTTTGTGGTATGATTACAAAGGTCAAATGAGTATAATACTGTAGTGTGATGAACGAGGTTCAGACGATGGTAGCTTTGTGGTATGATTACAAAGGTCAAATGAGTATAATACTGTAGTGTGATGAACGAGGTTCAGATGATGGTAACTTTGTGGTATGATCACAAAGGTCAAATGAGTATAATACTGTAGTGTTATGAACGAGGTTCAGACGATGGTAGCTTTGTGGTATGATTACAAAGGTCAAATGAGTATAATACTGTAGTGTTATGAACGAGGTTCAGATGATGGTAACTTTGTGGTATGATCACAAAGGTCAAATGAGTATAATACTGTAGTGTTATGAACGAGGTTCAGACGATGGTAGCTTTGTGGTATGATTACAAAGGTCAAATGAGTATAATACTGTAGTGTTATGAACGAGGTTCAGATGATGGTAACTTTGTGGTATGATCACAAAGGTCAAATGAGTATAATACTGTAGTGTTATGAACGAGGTTCAGACGATGGTAACTTTGTGGTATGATCACAAAGGTCAAATGAGTATAATACTGTAGTGTTATGAACGAGGTTCAGATGATGGTAGCTTTGTGGTATGATTACAAAGGTCAAATGAGTATAATACTGTAGTGTGATGAAAGAAGTTCAGATGATGGTAACTTTGTGGTATGATTACAAGGGTTAGTTGATTATAATTCTCCAGTGTGATGAACAAAGTTCAGAGGATGGTAAACCTGTTGTATAGTTATAAAGGTTCAATTGATGATAACATTGTAATGAGATTAAAAGTCACGGGTGATGATAGCAATATAGTATAATTAAAATGGGCGGACTTTGTTAATAAATATAGTGTGATAGCCATGATCAGTTGATGATAATTATGTTGCTTGATTACAAGGGCTAGCTTATTTTAATACTAGGCCTATAGTGTGATTATGATGATAATACTATAGTGTTCTTAATATTCCCGGCAATAGGGGTTCATTGAGGGACCCCTGTACTATGGCCCAGAACTAATAGAGGTTCTGCACTTACAACTTGCAAATTCAACGAATGTCTGACTTTCTTTTTTCAATAGTAAATAATTATTTGAGACTTATACATAGTCGTAAAAACACAATAAAATGTATAAATAATATATAATATAATATATAAGATAATAATAATTTCTTACATGAACAGTAATGACTTGTTATATTATTACACGAACAATAGTCTTCTTTTCCTATTATTTTCTTAATTGCAGCTCTGTACTTTTCTGGGGAGCGTGGCCCCAAAACCAGTGGTGTATCGGGCCCCAGAATGTATATTGCTGGACCTGGCGATTACATTGTGGTGTGGTGATGTCAACACTGTTGTGTGATAATTCCAACACCGTTGTGTGATAATTCTAACACCGTTGTGTGATGATGTCAACACATTTGTATGCTGTCAACATCGTTGTGTGATGATAACACCATTGTGTGATTATGTGAACACCTTTGTGTGTCTATATAAACACTGTTATGTTATGATGTTAACACCGTTGTGTGATGATGACAACACCATTGTGTGATGATGTGAACACCTTTGTGTGATTATGTAAACACCGTTGTGTAATTATGTCAACACCGTTGTGTTACGATGTCAACACCGCTGTGTGATGATGTCATCTTGTTGATTTTCAAAAATGAAACGATCACTAATAGTTTACTTAAAGAACTTTTTTATTACCATGACTATGTCGTAATTTGATAAAATGATAGGCAGGCTTCCCAAGATAGTATTCAGACCCGAGCCAGCTGGACAATGAAGCCAGAACCTTTCAAAGACTCTCCCGTGAGAGGAATCTTAAGCGTAACGTTACTAATTAATGTTACACACTCCTATCTCACTCCCCTAAAAAATAGGATCAGGAGGTCTAATTCCACGAGAATACGCCTCTAAAAGTTATTTAGAGTGGTTAACACCCAGAATATTTTTTTAAATATGTTTCTATAATTTATTTGGAGTGATCCTCACCTGGACTTTTTCAAACATTATATGTATCTAGAAATTATTACTTTTTAGCTGTAATTAGAATTCAATACGTCCTTCTCACACTAAATAATTATTTACCACATTATTTTTGTGTGTGCCTGCCACGTTGAAAACAATATTTGAAGCAACATTTTGGAGGGAGCCATGGCCTACCTGGCACCCTCCCCCCCCCCCCTCCCCTCATAGGCAAGCCTATGATTTCACCCAAGCATCTTTAACAAAGTTTATATATGTTCCTTCAAACTTATTAACATTCTTTAATATAACTGTATGCATTTAAGTAATTAAATCTACATACAAAAGTTCTCATATGTTCTATTAATTAAGCTTATTTTTTATAGTAGTATGCCCATTTTTTGTACAAAAAAAACTATTTTAGGGGCCCATTTACAAACGTAGTACCAGGGACCAACCTGTTGGTGTTACGCCATTGTCCATGGAATGCCTATCTCTCATCTAGCACTTGATGCTTTCCCTATTCTGTTTCTGCTAGTATCTCTCCTTACCTTCTGGAAACAGCCCTCTATTAAAGTATGCGTACCGTTATTTTGTTCACCTCCTCTTTACTCTCCATCATCCTACATTCTCCATTCATCATTCTGACTTCCTTCAATTCTTTCCTCTCCCTTTGTCTCACTCGACTATACAGTACCTTCTTGCTTCCATCTACATCAGTTCAAACCATTTTGTCTATTCTTCCATCCATTATTTTCTTTCTTTAATTATAGCTTTTGCATTTCTCCTCTCTTCCCTTTACATATTTGTTCCTATTATTCTTTTACGTGAATCACTCTTCGATTCCCGTGTCCAGGTGTCATTTTTCAATTTTCAGAACTCTCTAAATTCATTGTTTTTTGTTCTTACTGCTTCCTTTACTATATTGTTGTAAAAAAGTGTTTTAGCACTAAGCGATTGATTAATTTTTGATTAAATACCTATAATATATATTTGTATTCGCCTTTGTTCAGTCTTTCTCTAAGATTATGAGTGAAGGGTATTAGCACTAATAATGTATGCATTAGAATCGATTAAGTTAATATGGAAAGTTTTATACCTTAAAGCAAATATTTATTAAATTTATATTATTTTATTCGCCTTCCTCATATACCTATAAGTATTTATATTGTATGCAAAAGTATCGATAGACCTGCAAAGTTTTAACGTTAAAAGAGTCTAGTCACGATGGATGTCCAACTGGTGTTAGCAACCCCTAATGTTGATGATTATTCTCCTACAAAAGAATACATTTTTAAAATGTAAGGGTGAACAGTGTCAAATACCCTCGTCCAGGAAAGGGCTGTGGGTGAGGGTGGTAGAGAGGCTATTCTCACTTTACTCGGTGACCTTTCCCCGTGGGGTCACCTAATACCCTCGCTTCTAAGATTTTCATGGGACAAAGGATGGTGTTGGGGGTCATAGGGGGGGTCTCTACAAGTGGCCATGTCGGCCCGGTGGTCGTTTGGTAATAGAATACTTACATAGCTGTAAGGAACAATAGAACTAAATGCTTTAACACCCTTGGACAAAGCCTAAAATGACGGCTTCCTTTGTGGTTATTGAATGGTAAATATGTAATACCTACATGTCCTGTGACTACCTCCTGTGTTGAAGGAACATTGTTCTATATGGAGTAGTATCTATAACAGCTGCTAGCCCAGATTTTGAAGGAACGGTTGTTGCTGTACAGTGGCCTCCAGGATCAGCTGCTAGCCCTGGTGGTGATGGAAGAGAGGCCAGACCTTGAGGAGGCCAGGGGTGCTCTCATTGTGAGCAGTGCTCAGATGAGACACGAGCTTAAAGAAATAGAGGACCGCATCCTGTACCGACTCTCTGTGTCGGAGGGATCCCCGGTGGACGACATTGACCTCATCAACACCCTCGAGGCCTCAAAAGTTAAGAGCGAGGAGATCAAGGTAATGCACCCGATACTTTTATTTGACAAGTGTCTTTTATTTTGTTTCCATCCATATAAACTTAATAGTGTCATATTCACTATATATTTACTTACTACTATTAATATCGTTGCGGCTCTTTAGTTAGCACTAAATGCGCCGACTACATGGAGCAAACAAAGCAAGCAATTACAAGGTAGATATCAAAGCACAATCCATCATTTTAAATGTCGACCTATTGAATAGATCAAAATAACAAACACAACAATAAGTTAATAATTGACACACTCAGAGAGTGAACTCGGCATGAAGCGCCATTGGTTTAGTACCACAATTGTTTTATAAACTATCGCCCCACTCTTAGAAGAGGTATAATCAAAATTCCTAGAGGGAAAGACAGAACAGGTTATTTTAAGCTACTCCCCGACGGGAGACACAGACTACAAACACAATACAGTAGTAATAGTAAATTTATTGCAACAAACATCTAAAGGATGATGAGTGACGAACAGGACAGGGTCAGAACAAATTCTAATACAAACAACCCTATTTTAAGAGGTGAGAACGATATATGCCAGTGAAGCTAGCATGACCCAATTGAATTAGTTACACAAGTTACAGAGAATTGTCTATCAGTCCTGGTCATAGAAACACCGGGCAAATATCTTAGGGAAGGTTGTCAATCAGGATTCTAGGCCTCCATACAGTAAGGGTTGGCTAGTAACCAATTAGTATAACCAGGTATCATGAGTTAAACCAAATTTAAAGGCAAAAATTTACAATGTGAGATTTCAATCAAAGATAAGATTAATTAATATATAATTGAAAGTTAGTCATCCAAACTCGGATCCAAAACATTTAATTACTACATTACGTTTGTTTTCAAAACAAGATTAATAGAAATTAAATATAAAAATAAATAATTAAATACGTCAAAAGAATAACAAAGTTTAAGCCCTACATTATATCGGTTGGATATAAGCTGCCTAGTTTCCCATAATAAATATAAAAAAAAACTTCAACAAAAATTAAGATGGCTTACATGATAATGCAACTAGTCCTTAATTCAACAAAAATTAAGATGGCTTACATGATAATGCGACTAGTCCTTAATTCCTTTGGCATCAAAGAGTGACGTTCCTTTCTGGGTACTATCTTTTATCTCAGTTTGAACAGCAGGTAAAATAGATGGGGAGAAACACCAAGACCTATGAAGTCATTATCAGCGAGTCAGAAATGGCCCTCTCGGCGACGCCTGCGCACAACGTCGGGAGGTTAACCATAATGGGGTAGGGAGACAAACTTGATTACACTTGTTGCTCTTTTTCCAAGCTTGCGCTTGCGCAGCGTCTAAAACTTGGGGGATTGAATTGACGCACAGTGGTCAGATATCACTCGGTGACTTAGTTATTGTTTTCTTGTTGAACTCAATCGGTGTGCAGTGCTCCGTGCCAGCGAGCGTGGAGTTTCCGTAGTTAGGGCGCCGACTTTCTGGTAAAATGGGGTAAGTGCTGTTAGATCTTGTAAGGTGGTGGAGGTCAGGGGTTTTTTGTTTGTAGCCACGGTACACGCGGGCCTGGCCAGAAGGACAGTAACAAACCCACCAGTTGCACATCGTAATCAGGTGAACAACAATGCACAAACATCTAATAGAATGCGGGCCACACCAGAAGGGCAGTAACAAACCCACAAGTTGCAAACCGCAATCAGGAGAACAACAAAGCGTGAAGCGCCAAAGTTCCACAAGAATAACTAATCATTACCTAACTAGGTCTTGACATCGGACCTAGAACAACATAAATTCCCTCTTACCCACCTGATGCACAGCAGACCACAACACGGTCATACAGGCCAAGAAGTGAGACACACTCCAATGAAACCACTGGTCTTAAGGACCAAGTATAAAAACAAGAGATACGTGTGATTTCTCATGACATGCTCAACATGACTTTGCCTATGAAAACCTAACGTAATCATACATTTAAATAGTTAATAAACTCAAAAGTGACAGACACTCTTAGATTGTAAGAAAAATCAATCCCTTTTACTTTACATGTTAGTACTTAGGGCCTCCTACTCCCTTCTAAAGAAAAGTTTATAATTTACCACAAATTATTTCCGTCTGTCCAGGGAGTCTGACGGCAGCACCATCTTGTTGTACTGTAGATCTGAGAGACCTCGGTCGTCGAATATTAACTTGGAACTGTAAATTTTCCCAGTGGACCGAGTCATTTTATACTGGTTGAACAGACGAACCACAGGCAAGGGGGGGGGGGAGGTAAACGCACTTCTCGACGTTAAGAACAGCACGTAGGCACCTGGCCATGACGTACACACCCTCACGAGCCACGATGAAATCCACTCAGTTCGTTTGATGATTTAGTTGAGTCGAGTAGAAAGTTGAATGGAGGCTCGTGTATGTGTGTTTGTGTGTTTGTGTGCGTGCGACTCTTCCGACGGAGCCGTTCTTACCCAGCAATGTTCCCGAGGCGTGGTCTGTAAAAAATTATATTATAACATTAATATATATAATTGGATATTTATATATATATTTTATTACGTGAAATGATTTTCTCTAGCTGATTTAGTTCGTACGGGCAAGGCCTGGCTAGCACACTACAATATTTACATAGGTAAAATCAATTAAAAAACTAGGTATTTTATCACATAGACAATACATATTGAGGACGATAATTTAGAGATTACTTCGAGCAACATATTAGTTGACAGGATTAATAAGTTTAAATATTTAGAAACAATTTTTAGCTAGCAATAACGATATTGGAGTGGAAATTAGAAAAATAATACAGTCATAAGGAAATGCATGCTATTGCTCAGTCAGTAAGTTGTTGACAGCTCGCCTGCTGTCCTGGAATGTAAAACTCAGAATACACCGGAGTTTTACCGGTTGTTCTCTATGGGTGTGAAATGTGGTCTCCCTTAGATGACGAAAACATATTTAGAATGTTCGAAAACAAGGTACTTAAGAAGATATTTGGTTCAAAAAAAGTATGAATATATTCGGAATTGGAGGAAGTTACATCATGATGAATTACATACCGTGTACTTAACACAAGACATTGTTCGGATAGTCAAATCTAGCACATTATGGTGGGCAGGACAAGTAACGTGAATGTTAAGATATAGAATAGTGTTCAGTATTGATTGGCTGGTAAACCCATTGGGAAGACCTAGATACAGATGAGAGGATAACATTAGAATGAACCTGAAAGAAATACGGTGTAGTAAGGTGGACTGCATAAAACGAATGATAGTGGCATACATTTTGTAAATGTGGGCGAAAACTTTGTAGTTTATAATGCCATAGAGTAAGTAAGTAAAATCAATGAAATTATCTATAAATTAACTTAGACTTTCTTTCCGGATTCTTCTGTCCTACTGGTTGTTTCGGCAAACCTATTTGGTGTGACATGCCTTACCATATGTAATAAAACAGCGGATAGATACTAATATTATTTGGTGACAACTTTTGTGACTTTTCGCCCCGTACACTTTTAAGTGACTATCTTGGAATCAAGTAAAAGAAAAAATTTGCAATTCATATTAGCCTCACTTAGCTTAAAAACTTCTAAGGCAATATATGAAATTATTTAATATCCATAGCCTTGTAGACACCCCCTTAATTCAACGACGAATTAAGGCTGGTGCACAACAACAAAAATAATATCATTTGAAGAAAATTCAAAAGATAAAAAAAAAAGACAAATATTTCAGAGGAGCCGATAGGACCAATATAAAACAAATGGACAGTACACTGGTCCATTTGAGTTCTGTCTCCGCGAACCCGCTCTACAAATATTTATTATTAGAAATATTTCAAATATTTGCCAATAAAAACGACCTCCCATCATTAGGTAAAACAAAGGGTACGAATGCCACATAAAGAATAGGTAACAGTATTAGGTATTTTATTTATATATAAAAAGTTGGATATTTTAAATATGGTACAAAAGGATAGATGTATATATGTGAACATTATATTATAAACTCATAATAATCTAAATCTTCCATGATCGTCTCAATCATCAATAGTTCAAGTCGTAAAAACGACAAATGTAAACTTTTAAAGTATTAAAGACTTTACCAAAAAGACTAAATCTAACAAGTGAGCTGAAGGCTCTAAGTCAACAATGGTCAAGTTGCGAAAAGGCAACGCTCAGCATCAATCTAGCAGTAATTCTATTATCTAGTCCAAGTCGTAAAAACGACAAATGTAAACTTTTAAAGTATTACAGACTTTTACCAAAAAATACTAAATCTAACAAGTGAGCTGAAGGCTCTAAGTCAACAATGGTCAAGTTGCGAAAAGGCAACGCTCAGCATCAATCTAGCAGTAATTCTATTATCTCTTACTCACAACTTATCAAAAACAATTACGTAGAGAAAAGAACCAAATCAATATTTAAAGATACAAATTACATTTTTCTTAGTCGTACAGACTATAATTTTGTCTTTTGAATAAAAGGTTAGCTTTTCTACAATATTTATAAATATTGGCAAAAAACCTAAAAGGGGATTTTTAGCCTACATTCTACAAAGGAACATTAATTCCCGCAAAATTATTCTAAGTAGATTTAAATTTTCTTAAGCCAAACAGGCTGTAAATTTAACCATAAAAAATTCGACATTTCCATGATATTACCAAATGTTACTAGACACAACCCGGAAGGGGCCTCCGTGTCTACAAGACAACAACAATAATGCTATATTTCTATTTGAAAGATTGGACTTGTTCATTAAATTTCAAATGTTAGCCAAAAGGGAATTTTGATACACAATTGCCGAAAGAGAATTTTATACCTTGAGTATTCATCCTGAACACCAACGTGTTCCTGGAGGAAGTCCAGACAAGAGTAATTATTCATCTATTCTACACCAGTATTTATGCCAATATTTTAGCTCAGAGAGGGGGAAGAGGGGGAACGCCAAAACAAAGGAGAAACACAACACATGACACAAGAGGAACGGAACATCTAGACGCGAGAGGAAGGTTCGAGAAGCGTGGTGGAGCATGGAGAATGATCCAGACTAAAAGTTTCTATCGCTCACTGACGTCTCGGGCATGGCATCATACGTCACACTATTTTTCCCATGACACCTTGCGCCGACTTGAACTCCGTGCTTCATTCAGTCAGTCTTAGCACAAAGTTTATAGTGGAGTGTAGTTCGGGAGGCCGGCTCGGGAGACGTAATAACAATAACATAGGACGATGGGGCATGGTAAGTCCACTTTTGTATTACTTCACCAGTGCTTCGTTGATGTTTTAATCTTTTCTTGTAGTGGTTATTTCAATAAACGCTACAGCCTCCCTCGCTATTCCTCTCAGAACCAAAATACCATTTGGTACAATCAAACTCTGATTATTGCGCTTAGCACCATCAGAACCTGATTACAGTTTTTGGTACCATAAAACCCTTATTATAATGCTTAGCACCTTCAGACCTTAACTATGTCTCTTGGTATCATCGGACCATTATTACTGATCTCAGAAAAATCAGACTGTGGCTACTTCCCTCCCCACTATCAGACTCTGATAAAGCTGTCAGCACCATCAGACCCTTATTACAGATGTAAGCACCATCAGACCCTCAATACAGCTCTCAATTCTATCAGACCCTGATTATTTTTCTTATCATCATCAGAGCCTGATTGCAGATTTTGGTGCAATAAAACTCTGATTATTTCTCTTAGCACCATCAGTCTCTAATTATAGCTTGATTATATATCTAGGTGCCATCACACTCTGGTTATTACCCTCAGTATTCTAAGACTCTGGTTACTTTCCTCAGTACTATCAGCCCCTGATTACGGCTATGAGGACAGACACTGGTTACTTCCCTCAGCACTATCATACCCTGATTACAGCTATCAGGACCGACACTGGTTGCTTCCCTCAGCCCTATCAGACCCTGATTACAGCTATCAGGACAGACACTGGTTACTTCCCTCAGCCCTATCAGACCCTGATTACAGCTATCAGGACAGACACTGGTTACTTCCCTCAGCACTATCATACCCTGATTACAGCTATCAGGACCGACACTGGTTGCTTCCCTCAGCCCTATCAGACCCTGATTACAGCTATCAGGACAGACACTGGTTACTTCCCTCAGCCCTATCAGACCCTGATTACAGCTATCAGGACCGACACTGGTTACTTCCCTCAGCACTATCATACCCTGATTACAGCTATCAGGACCGACACTGGTTGCTTCCCTCAGCCCTATCAGACCCTGATTACAGCTATCAGGACCGACACTGGTTGCTTCCCTCAGCCCTATCAGACCCTGATTACAGCTATCAGGACAGACACTGGTTACTTCCCTCAGCCCTATCAGACCCTGATTACAGCTATCAGGATAGACACTGGTTACTTCCCTCAGCCCTATCAGACCCTGATTACAGCTATCAGGACCGACACTGGTTGCTTCCCTCAGCCCTATCAGACCCTGATTACAGCTATCAGGACAGACACTGGTTACTTCCCTCAGCCCTATCAGACCCTGATTACAGCTATCAGGATAGACACTGGTTACTTCCCTCAGCCCTATCAGACCCTGATTACAGCTATCAGGACAGACACTGGTTACTTCCCTCAGCCCTATCAGACCCTGATTACAGCTATCAGGACAGACACTGGTTACTTCCCTCAGTACTATTACACCCTGACTACAGCTATCAGGACAGACACTGGTTACTTCCCTCAGCCCTATCAGACCCTGATTACAGCTATCAGGACCGACACTGGTTGCTTCCCTCAGCACTATCAGACCCTGATTACAGCTATCAGGACAGACACTGGTTACTTCCCTCAGCCCTATCAGACCCTGATTACAGCTATCAGGACAGACACTGGTTACTTCCCTCAGCACTATCAGACCCTGATTACAGCTATCAGGACCGACACTGGTTGCTTCCCTCAGCCCTATCAGACCCTGATTACAGCTATCAGGACCGACACTGGTTGCTTCCCTCAGCCCTATCAGACCCTGATTACAGCTATCAGGACCGACACTGGTTGCTTCCCTCAGCCCTATCAGACCCTGATTACAGCTATCAGGACCGACACTGGTTGCTTCCCTCAGCCCTATCAGACCCTGATTACAGCTATCAGGACCGACACTGGTTGCTTCCCTCAGCCCTATCAGACCCTGATTACAGCTATCAGGACCGACACTGGTTGCTTCCCTCAGCCCTATCAGACCCTGATTACAGCTATCAGGACAGACACTGGTTACTTCCCTCAGCACTATCAGACCCTGATTACAGCTGTCAATATCATCAGAAACTTGTTTTATATTTCACAATGTTGTGTACTGGGTTGCTAGATCAAAGTGGAAGACGCGGAGAAGACGCAACTGGACATCGACTCAACTCGCGCCCTTTATATCCCTGTGGCGAATCGCGCACAGATTCTGTTCTTCTGCCTATCTGATTTGGCCAACATCGACCCAATGTACCAGTACTCGCTCGAGTGGTTTGTCGCCATCTTTATCAACAGCATTATCACCACCGAGAAGTCAGGTTAGTTTCTATGGCTACAACTTAGCAGGAGACAGGTCAAATATTATCCTTAAGGTAAGTGAAAGGAACGTTAGAAAAGAGAATTGTGTTTGCAATTTTTATAGCAAAGTATTTTTTTTGGCCAAAATAAATTAGATATTGATTGATAATGAACCTCTGTTTTGCCCAGCTGTTTTCAATCACATGCATCATATGATTTTAATCTGTAATAAATCATTATATTCATGCCCCTTATTATTCTCAAGCTTCTTGGGTCAAGCTGTTTAGTAAAAACTTATGAGCTGCACTTTCCATCTATGCAGGCCATCAGCATAACCTCTGGAACACTTGTTTACCAGCTCCCACCTTAACCTTTAACTCTGCTGCTCATTAATAAATTGATTGTACCCGTTAGTTTATTTTTAGGATGAAAGTTGCAGTAGGATCCTTTAATGATTTAATGGCCACTTACAGATGAACTCTTAAAAAATCTCCCAAGCCCTACCTCTAAGGTTAAACGGGCGTAAGCCTTTGAATCTTTAGAAAAGGCTGCCTCTCCCCTGGCGATACGTTATAACCAGAGGTGAAATATAAAGTTGGGGATATGCTAATTTTTAGATTATATAGCAAGCACTCTAAAATTGATGCAATATTCGCAAGGCTTTCACTGATTTTTTCTGAACCTTTGGAAATTAACAATTTTTTACACTTGTCTCTTTGTCATTGATTGATCCAGATAATAAAGAATATACAAGAATAGCTCATATTTACCAAATAAGGCCATTCCATATTTATAATGGTGATGGGATATTTTTAATATAATTTATTAATAAAAAAGTTGTTTTTTATGTATTTTTCTTGAATGCAAGTGTGAATTGTCAAATTAAAAAAATACTTAACTCATACCTATCCTAACTTCCAAGGACAGTGGATCCTTCCTGGAGACTTATAATTGAATAAAGTAAACATGTTATTTTCTTATAGTTGGTTTTGTGTTATTTTATCTATAAATTGTAATGACTCCTATGCCTTTTTTAATGTAGATGATTTGTGATACATATAGCGAAAATTGCCATGTGTAAGTATTCTTGAAACACCATCCAAGGCCGTAGCCAGCCAATAATTTCAGGGGGGGTTTGGTGGGCCCATCCCCCAGTTGACGGAGGCTAGAAAAAATTCTAAATACTAAACACCTCTAGAAGCTATCTGAAGTGTTTTTTTATGTCAGCACTACTCCCTAACTATCGGAGGCTAGGACAAATTCTAATTATTAAACAGCTCTAGAAGCTCTTTAAAGTGTTTTTTATGGTAACATAACCCATTAACTGCCGAAGGCTAGAAAAAATTATAAATAATAAACACCTCTAGAAGCCCTCTGAAGTGCTTTTTATGGTAACACAGCCACCTACCTAATTTGTACTTGTACCTTAATTTTGATATAGTTTCAACCATAAATAAAGCCATATATATTTTGTTCATAAAATTTCGGGGGGGGGGGTTGAACCCCGAAACCCCCCCTGACTACGGCCTTGACACCATCTATATTCATCGACACATTACCGGAGAGTCAGTTATTACATGCCCAACACACGCCCAGACAAAAGTATCAGGAAGGAAACGCGTATATTTGCTTCCAAACAACCCTCTTTTTCAGATATTCGTGTTTTGTTTTCTTTAGTAACATAAGTAAGAGTTCAAAATACTTTCAATTATGATATTTTTAATTTTCTCATTAAACGCCAAATAATCATAAGAAGGAAGTTATCGTGCTTTCCCAAAGTACGATATGCGTGTGGACTCCATCGCCGAATCAGTTCAGAAAGAAAATTAGGTTTGGGGAATAATATGGTGAGAGCCGCTTCGGTGGCCGCACGGTCTAAGGTGCTACTCTCACAAAAGATTAGACTGCCAAAGACGGGGATATCGGGGCTCGATCCCAGTTGGGTGCACTTAGATAGGTTTTCCCTAAATGGTATTCCACTCTCCCTCCACGCAAATGTGGGTGCGCTTCATCTGAATTAAACCTTCCTAATCTTTAGCACATTAGTGTAATTGTTAAATAAGCGTATAACCCGAATGGGTAGTAGGACATGGTGATAAAAAGAAAAATATGTGGTGAGGCTGGGGGAAGATCTACCCGATCATGGCAATATTATGATCCTGATTGATATTATATTGTATTATGATGTTCATGTTAATAAATATTAAAATAGATAATCATAAATGTTTTAACTTTAGATGTTAATCAAGATAAAGCAGATTATTGATAATGTTACTTAGAATAGACTATCTAGGGTTCATCCAAGGCCGTAGCCAGGGAGGGGTTTTGGGGGTTCAAACCCCCCGCGAAATTTTATGAACAAAATATATATGACTTTATTTATGGTTCAAACAATATCAAAATTAAGATACAAATACAAATTAGGGGGCTGTGTTACCATAAAAAGCACTTCAGAGAGCTTCTAGAGGTGTTAAATATTTCGAAATTTTCCTAGCCTTTGGCATTTTGGGGGTTATTTTACCATAAAAAAACTTCACAGAGCTTCAAAAAGTGTTTAATATTTAGAAATTTTCCAAGCCTTCGGCAGTTCGGCAGATTTTACCATGAAAAAAACCACTTCAGAGAGCTTCTAGAACTGTTTATCATTTAGAAATTTTTTTCTAGCTTCCAGAAATTGGGGGATGGGCCCACCAAACCCCACCTGAAATTATTGGCTGGCTACGGCCTTGGGTTCATCACCCATAAACACGCAATGCCAATATAAATTCCCAGTTATAAAATTGTGTACAATAGTTGTACTTTGGTCATCCAACATTTCAAGCTTATAAAATTAAAATTAAAATTAAAAAATTTACAATAATGATTGTGTATGGCCATATTATCAGACATGTTTAAATCAAACTCTCGGTTTCATTAGTTTTAACCCAAGTTTGATTTTGAGTGTTACAAGGTTTTCAACTTCTTAGAAACAAACTATTAGGTCCCTGAGCCTCTTCTACAAAGATAGAACAATTAGGTCCCTAAGCCTCTTCTATAAAGATAGAACTATTAGGTCCCTGAGCCTCTTCTACAAAGATAGAACTATTAGGTCCCTGAGCCTCTTCTATAAAGATAGAACTATTATGTCCCTGAGCCTCTTCTACAAAGATAGAACTATTAGGTCCCTGAGCCTCTTCTATAAAGATAGAACTATTAGGTCCCTGAGCCTCTTCTACAAAGATAGAACTATTAGGTCCCTGAGCCTCTTCTATAAAGATAGAACTATTATGTCCCTGAGCCTCTTATACAAAGATAGAACTATTAGGTCCCTGAGCCTCTTCTACAAAGATAGAACTATTAGGTCCCTGAGCCTCTTCTACAAAGATAGAACTATTAGGTCCCTGAGCCTCTTCTACAAAGATAGAACAATTAGGTCCCTAAGCCTCTTCTATAAAGATAGAACTATTAGGTCCCTGAGCCTCTTCTATAAAGATATAACTATTAGGTCCCTGAGCCTCTTCTACAAAGATAGAACTATTAGGTCCCTGAGCCTCTTCTATAAAGATATAACTATTAGGTCCCTGAGCCTCTTCTACAAAGATAGAACTATTAGGTCCCTGAGCCTCTTCTATAAAGATAGAACTATTAGGTCCCTGAGCCTCTTCTATAAAGATATAACTATTAGGTCCCTGAGCCTCTTCTATAAAGATATAACTATTAGGTCCCTGAGCCTCTTCTACAAAGATATAACTATTAGGTCCCTGAGCCTCTTCTATAAAGATAGAACTATTAGGTCCCTGAGCCTCTTCTACAAAGATAGAACTATTAGGTCCCTGAGCCTCTTCTATAAAGATAGAACTATTAGGTCCCTGAGCCTCTTCTACAAAGATAGAACTATTAGGTCCCTGAGCCTCTTCTATAAAGATAGAACTATTAGGTCCCTGAGCCTCTTCTACAAAGATAGAACTATTAGGTCCCTGAGCCTCTTCTATAAAGATAGAACTATTAGGTCCCTGAGCCTCTTCTACAAAGATAGAACTATTAGGTCCCTGAGCCTCTTCTATAAAGATAGAACTATTATGTCCCTGAGCCTCTTCTACAAAGATAGAACTATTAGGTCCCTGAGCCTCTTCTACAAAGATAGAACTATTAGGTCCCTGAGCCTCTTCTATAAAGATAGAACTATTAGGTCCCTGAGCCTCTTCTACAAAGATAGAACTATTAGGTCCCTGAGCCTCTTCTACAAAGATAGAACTATTAGGTCCCTGAGCCTCTTCTACAAAGATAGAACTATTAGGTCCCTGAACCTCTTCTACAAAGATAGAACTATTAGGTCCCTGAGCCTCTTCTACAAAGATAGAACTATTAGGTCCCTGAGCCTCTTCTACAAAGATAGAACTATTAGGTCCCTGAGCCTCTTCTATAAAGATAGAACTATTAGGTCCCTGAACCTCTTCTACAAAGATAGAACTATTAGGTCCCTGAGCCTCTTCTACAAAGATAGAACTATTAGGCGATCGTCAATAGTCTAGTAAAGTCTTCTTTTTTTTTGACCCGTGTAGGAGATATTGACAGTCGAGTGTTGAGCATCAACGACCACTTCACATTCAGCCTTTTCTCGAACGTTTGCCGCAGCTTGTTCGAAAAGCACAAGCTCCACTTCGCCTTCTTGCTGTGCGTGCGGATACTGATGGACGAGGGGAGGATCGACGGCCATGAGTATCACGTGTTTCTTGCAGGAGGAGTGCCTCCTCAGGTATCAACTTGATTACCATCACTCTCATGTCCAACAATGTTTCCAACTAGATCGGTGGACGCGTGGTCCACGAGTAGCTCTAGTATTAGCCTAGACTGCCGATGACAGGAAGATCGTGGTTCGAATTCTGGTTGGTTTTACTGAAGATTTTTTTTCCTAAATGGTTTTTCATTCTCCCTCCACTCAAATTTAGGCACACTTCATTAAGTTCAACCTTTATCATCTCTAACTGTCTAGCATAATTAGTGCATATGCGTATAACCTGAACAGGTAGTAAAACGCGATGCCAAAAAAAGAAGTTCAGTGTTTCTGGTTAGAAAACAAATATGTTACCCAACTACAATACGCTGTATCTCAACTCCTTTCAAGAGTAAGTACTGTAGGTTTAAAGTTGTTCAGGGTGTTATAACTTTGATATAAAATAACAATATTTTACTATAACCGACTAAACTTGATATAAATATGATTCTCATTGGTGACGCCTTACATTTTATTACCAAGAGGGACATAGTTTCACATTAAGAAACATTTAAAAAACATGATTCAAATATTTTTCTCGAAATAGTGAGGATTTACGTGTGTATAGTTTTGTCAAAATGTTTTCCAATTTATTTAAGCTATAAAAACAATTACAATCGTGAAACTAGGGCATATAAATTTTCAATTATATTTTCTTGGGTGCTTTAATTTTGGATGCATTATTTTAAATATAATAAAGCTAGATCTAATTTGGTATTAGTAACTTTAGTCACTATAATTAAAGCAAAGAATAAGTAAAGATATAATATTATAGTAATGATTCTTGCAGTAAAATTATAGAATGTTATTAGGATTACCTAAATTTAATTAAAAATACTAAGTAAAAAAACTAAAAGTAAAAATTGATTAATAATTAAGTTAAAAGAACAAACTTTATAGCCAATATAGTTATTATTAATATGATGATTAGTCTAAATATGCTGAGCACTGTAAAAATATCAGTCAAATAGAATCAGTTTTTAATTCATGATGTTAAATAAGGGATTATATAATATATGTGTTAGCCTGTATTAGGAGAGGACCTCTTTTCTATTGCATCATGGTACCACGAAAATTTCTTTTTATTATTTGATTTTTTCTTTCTTATGAACGTCGCATGAGAGGATTTCGATTATCAATTTTACGAGGATAAGAGAAAATGTAATTGTATGGTACACCAAAATTAAGATTCCTTAAATAGATTAAAAGTTAAATGTTTTACGTCAAAAAGTTACAACAATTTAAGTATTCTTATTAAGTAATATAACATAAAAAAACTCTCTTTATATTATTGTGGATCTTAAATTCCAGGAGAAACCCAAACCAGATGTCCTATGGCTTTCGGCGAGAGCTTGGAAAGAAATTCAAATTTTGGAAATATTGCCAGTCTTCAAAGATTGGGCGGAAACCTTTCCCGAACAAGTTAACCAATACCAGCAACTGTTCGATTCATTAGAACCACACAAGTAAGTTGTTTGAACTAATCATAAAAAGTAATTATATAAAACTACAAATTCAAAGTTAAGTTTATAATTAGGGTTTTAATAGTAACAACTTGCTCCTGTGACCGCATGATCTAAGGCATCACTCTCAAATTAGATTATACTGCCAATGACATGGAGTCGGAGTCCCGGTCGAGGGTAGGCAAAGAGGTGTTTTACCAATGTGGTTTTACACTCTCCCTCCACGCAAATGCGGGTACACTTTCTATGAATTCAACTTTTCCTATACCTATATCCTTAGCGTAATCAGCATAGTATTAATCTGGTACCTAGTAAAAACCATTTCTGATAGCTACAAAAGTTAATAAAACAATGTTAATGTAGGTCAAGTCATATTATATACAAACATCACGTTTGATAAATTATATAAATACCTATAAAATAATATTAATAATATATCAAATGTTACCAGTTGTTCTCTATGGGTGTGAAACGTGGTATCTTACCTTAAATGACGAAAATAAATCTAAGGTTTTCTAAAACAAGTTGGCTAGTAAGATATTTGGTGTATAAAGAGATGAGGCTACTGGGGAGTGGAGAAGGTTACATAACGATTAGTTACATACCCTGTATTCACCACAATACATTGTTATGATAGTCAAGGCTCGTATATTATGGTGGGCAAGATATTCAGTGTGAATGGTAGATTCTTGAAACATGTTCAGGGTACTGAATGGCAAACCCAATAGGAAGAGACCATTGGGAAAACCTAGACTCCTATGGGAGAATAAAAATCATGCTGATAACAAGATAGTTCTAGTTTTAGCTAGGAAACTACCTATTATTGCCCCCGCGATACTATAAGATCCATAGGTCTGGGTACTGTGTGCGCGCAAGTGGTACAAAGGTGGAACCTTTATCAGAGTTAGGCATAGTGTATGTAATATTTCTTACGATGCTATAAACCAGTGACTATAACCAAGCATAAATGATAAAATAGTAAGAAAACTTAGGCCAAAGTCTTCCTCTGCCCTTGTGATTCAATTATCTAAAATAATTACATAAAAATTAGCATCATCTTTAATTGGCATTATTTGTTTGGAATTTATTTTCAGTTTGTCAGTAATAAAATAGAAGAGATATTTTTAAGGTTTGCTTAAGTATTTGCTAACAATGTCTCACCCCTTCCCCTCCTAAACCTCTGACACCTTTTCCTACTCGTTTCCCAACTCACTATATCATGGCTTTTCATGGACGTGACCGCAAGCCGGCTGTGCGAAAAGAATTGTTTTCTTTATTTCAGGTATTTAACGTGCACGTTATAAACCGACTGTTTGTTTCAGCACACGACTTAAAAAATAACTTTATAACTTAAATCTAGAACAGACAAAACCCCCAGTCATTAAATTATCACTGTGAAAGGGAAACCCATATTTCATCCATAAGAAATTGTTCGGCCATGATGGAAATCGAACTCTGAACCCTTATATTATTGAGCTAGAAAATATTAATTTCTGAGCGTGGGCTTGCGGAGTTGTGTGTTTGGGTGCACATACTTGCGTGTTGGTGCATGCGTTTGCGTGTGTATGCGAGCATGTGTTAGGTATACGAGGTGATATCAGAAATTTTCCGGACTGATGCTATAAAACTCGTAAAACTTACCATAGGGCCTAATGGCCACCATCACACTCGAAGTAGTCCCCTTCACCTGTCTGGCCTTTTTTTTTTTTTTGGTGAGGTTGGGCTTTTTCATTGGGTAGATTGTTGTATGGTCTCAGGGTCATAACCGTAATCCCAGTTCTCATCACCAGTGATAACCTTGAACAAGAAGGTTGCATCGTTGGGGGCGACCTGACGAAACTCATTGCAGACGTCGACGCGCTACTGCTTATGGTCAGCTGTCACGATCCTGGGCACAAATTTGGCAGCAAAACGATGCCTACCCAGCTCAGAAGTCAAAATTGGTTGGCATGTTTCAAAATTAATTCCCATCTCCTCAGCAAGGTCTTGAATGATCCATCATCGATTCTGATGAATTATCTGTTGAAGTATGGCATCCATCGCGAATCGTGGCATCGTGAATGTGTGGAATGTCAGGCCTCCACCGTGAGTGCGCGGAGCTCCGTGTCGGCATGAGTAAAAAGTGGGAAAAATTGTGCGAATAGTGAAAATTTTGTATACATTATGTGCGGAATGAAGAGAGGAAGAGTTTGAGACTGGTTTGAAGGACATCGGAGGAACGGTGCGCCTTCCACGGTTGGGTCCCCCTTTAGGGGTGAAGGAACATAAAAGTGAGAATTTTTATATAAAGAAAAATTGGGGAATAAATAACGAAAATTTTGTCTCAAAAATGAGAGAAATCGGACAAAAATTCTGGCAGATATTAAGGTTTGAAGTTGAGGTCATGGCAGGTCACTGTTGACTTCCTGGCGTTCTTTCGATAGTAGGAGTAAAAGTGTACTCTTGGAACAAAATTATAAATGATTATAACTCGCGTAATTTTAGTGGCAGGTATGGTAATAAAGGTATATAAATGATCAGTGAACCGATCTAAACACGATCTCAGTGGCGTAGGCGAGAAAAGCGAGAAAAGGGCAAAACCTGAAAAGTGAAATAAGTGGATTTCCAAGGTGACTGGAGGGAAGAGTGAAGTGGACCAAGTGTACAGATAGCAAATAAGAAGTCCCAGTGGTGTTGGATAGAGTGGAGGAGGTTAAACTCTAACTATAAGTGTAGCCACCATAAGGAGGTAGGGTAAATGGTGAGCAAAGGGAAATGGAGAGCGGGCAAAGTGGAAGATAAGAGTGAAGATGAAGAATCTCTGGCTGAGACTAAGAAAAGAGTAATGATCATGGAAAGTGAACTCAAGACAGGAAGTAAATTCGAACTCAAGAAAGGAAGTAAATTCGAGTGGCAAGGTGTTTTGCTTGCAATAGATGAGTATGTGAGAAAAGCAGGAGGAAGAGCGGATATCAAAAAGACTATGAGGATAGGCGAGTATTTCTTTCGGATTAATGAGGAATGGGTAAAGGCACAAGGGAAAGTGGAGGAGCTACAACAGGAGAATGAAAGATTGAGGAAGAAAATTGATAGTTTAATGAAGGAAAACGCGGAATATGTGAAAAAGGATAATATAGAGAAATATGTGCCCAAATATGCGAATACAGTAGCTGCAAAACCTAAAAAGCTGGAAGGAGGTGATAGGAATAGAGGAATTAGAGTAGATACCGAAAAGAAGGATAGAACCTTGTTTATTTCTTCAAAGAAGGGGAAAGATGTGGAGTATGTAGAGAAGTATATTAAGACAAACATCGATCTGAAGAAGAGTGGAATTAAGATCAGAAACATGCGGCCAGTGCGGAATTACCTATTAGTGGAAGCGGCGGATGAGGATGAGGCAGAGAAAATAAGGCTTAACGAAACACTTGGGAAGGAGCTAAACTGTAAGTTACACAAGGCTAGAAACCCATTGTTGTTGATCTATGATGTAGAGGCTGATATGAAGGAAGATGAACTCAAGAATGCGATATACAAGCAAAACTTGGCGGGGAAAATAGACAAAAAAGAATATAAGGAGGACTTCGTGATAAGATTTAAAACTAAGCCAAATTTGAGGAGAACAGTAAACGTGGTGGTAGAGGTAAATCCAGATACGAGAAAGCTAATGCTCGACGGAGTGTATGTGAATTTTAGGAAGCTAAATGTCAAGGATTATACAATGGGGGCAAAATGCTTTCAGTGTTGTGACTTGGGACATATAAATAAACACTGTCATGATAAAGCGAGGTGCTCCAAATGTGGGAAAAGGGACATGAAAGGAAGGAATGTAAAGGGAAGGAAGTGTGCATTTCATGTACCTTGAGGAAGAGAAATGATAAGAGTAAGAAGGAGGAGTGTAAATACCCTGATAAAAGGGAGTGCGAAACATACCAACTAATGCTCAAGAGACTGATGGAGAGTACAAATTACTAGTAAGGGAGGGAGAGCAAGAGGTGGAATGAATACAGTGCATAAATGAGGAATAAAGAGTAGTGAAGTTGAGGAATGATAAGAGTAGTGACAAGGAGCGGAGAACAATTGAGGAGAAGGGGTGGCTAGAATGAGTGGAATAGGAGATGAGGGGCCACCAAAATGAGGAGCGGTCTGTATGGGAATAGAAGAGGCTGCGGATATCCGGAGCACAGCTGAGGATGCCCCTAGGATCCCAGCGGTGTAAATCGCTGATGTACCGGGGGCAGAATTCCAGTTGGCGGAAAGGAGAGATGGACGGAGGGAATGATCCTGCTGTTCGAGAGGCCCCCACACTTGGTAACAAGTGCGTTGTTGGGTCGGAGCGGTTCGGAATTCCAGACCGTCGGGGTCCTCCTTACAACGACTAGCAATAGTCGGGCCGAGGGGAGGACTAGGATGCAGATCAGCCCAAATAGAGAATCGAGACACGGATCAAAGGAGAAACAAGAAGAAAAGATGAGGAAGAGGAGTGGTGGCTTATACGAAGAGTGAAGATTAGAGGACATACAGTAGCGTAGCACATAGTAGTATAAGAGAAGGGTAAGTTAGGTTTAGAGGATATAGTAGTAATAAGGTCTAAATATATTATTATCTAGTAATTAGTATATAAGTTAGGTTTAGGTCCATGGCGTTGGCTTTGTAAGGAAGGTAGGTGGATAGAGGGATGTCCACCCCCGTTGGAGCTCTTGCTGACCCGGGACCACCGGTTCCGGTAGCGGCGGGATATCCAATGGGGTGGGGTACCGGGGGCGTAATATACCCGGGGCGGACTAAATAGTTCAACAACAAATGGTAGATGGTAATATATGGACATTAGGTTTAGGTGCCAACATCGATGTAGTTATTAAATAAAATGGAATTGTGACGATAGGAGAATAGAGTCAAGTAGGGTAGCATGCCCCAGGTTTTAAATTGGTACTGGGGTTAGGTTTATGATAATGTCCAGGTTGTTCCTTTTCACTTAGTTGAATATATTTGTTAAAGTTTATTATTGTTTTAAGAACTGTTTTGTGAATTACCTAAATTGTACTTGACTGATTGTAGTACTAATTTGTCTGTATTTTTTTAACAATGTCTAAATAAACTAATAAAAAAACATCCATCGCGGGTGTTGTGCAGATTGCTGGCCCTCACTGTGTGTTCGTCGTCCTCAACGGATGCCTGACCGGCCTTGTACTGGTCATGTAATTGAAATACTTGTATACAGCCCATGCTTTCTTCCCCGAACCCTTGATGAATCATTTTTAGAGTCCCCATCGCACTTTTCCTGAGATTCACACAAAATTGGCCGCACACCCGCTGTTCCTTTTTCGGATTCAGCGTGAAAATCATCACAGGCCACGTATACGACTTCAAAAAAACTAACGTGAAAAATCATCATAACCACACAGATGCGTGAAACTTGGTACACTGACTCCCAAGACATGCTAGTGTTACCGTCTAAAGTTGCATAGCGCTACTATAATTGCTGCCCAGATGTCAGCACCAGTCTGGAAATTTTTGGTATCCCCTAGTAGAACAGTGTTTCTTAAACTGTCCCTCGCGGAAGATTAGTGTGTCAAGAATCCTTCAATGGTGTGCCGTCAAGTTTTGATCACTATGGGAAAATCATATCTCTGCAAATAAAGACATCAAATGGATGTAAAAAAATTGGGAAAGCTTAGTGAGCTCAAACATAAAATGAGTGTCACCTTAGCGTTTATAATCCCTAATATTACCGAAATAACTAAAAAAACATTAAACATGTTTAAGTTTTACAATAAAATAACACTTGATTAATTCATATTTACAGTTTGATGTAAAATAACGGTTTATAATTTAATTTTTTCATTCAAGAGTGTAAAAAAATTAATAATATAAAATCTTTAATTTCTTAGCTAAATTGTATTAATAAAGTTGCATTTTTTTCGAACTATCAAAACTTATTTTTACAAGCGGTTTTAGTTCCTTAATCCTTTCAAGTATTCCTCCGAAAATTATATTATTCAAAAATGTGCCACGAACGCAAAAAGTTTGAGAACCACTGGTATAGAAGGATGAGGACGCTTTTAGACTCGTGTGGGAATGCTTGCAGAGGCTTGTGGATATGCTTGTGGAGGCGTGTGGATATGCTTGTGGAGGCGTGTGGATATGCTTGTGGAGGCGTGTGGGAATGCTTGTGGAGGCGTGTGGGAATGATTAAAGAGGCGTGTGGGAATGCTTGCAGAGGCGTGGGGTAATATTGTATAGGCGTGTGGGAATGCGTGTGGAGGCATGTGTGGGAATGCTTGTAGAGGCGTGTGGGGAATGTTTGTGTAGGCGTGTGGTAATGATTGTATGGGCGTGTGGGAATGAATGTGGAGGCATATGTGGGAATTTATGTGGAGGCATGTGTGTTAATGCTTGTAGAGGCGTGCGGTAATGATTGTAAAGGCGTATGTGTGAAAGTCATGCTTTGTTCATTCTTGTATGTGTATCTTTCATTATTTCCCTGCCCCTCCTAGATTTGGAAACGATTACTTGGATTACTGCGTTATAACCAACACCTGAGTGTATGTTGAGTGTTCCCTCTTACCTGTGTACGTATCAAGTGAATAAAGATCATATGAACCAATGTCGAACTTATAGGGAGGCTCTCCCCTCGCCATGGGACGAAAAGTTCAGCGACTTTCAACACATGATAATCCTCAAATGCCTGCGACCGGACAAGTTGACAAACGCCATGCAGGACTTCATCACCAAGCACCTGGGACAGAGATTCATCGAGCCTCAGACCACGGACCTGTCCGCCATCTTCCAGGATTCCAGTCCAACCACACCACTCATCTTTGTGCTGTCTACGGGCACAGACCCTGCCGCTGACCTCTATAAGTTCGCTGACAAGGTGATTTATATTGTAAATGGTGTTTTTAAACGTGAACTAAACACCGCTATAACATTGCTACAGTAGCCTCATGGCTTCTTTGGTGCTGACTGACAGTTCACAGATGACTTCTGACAGTCAACATTTAGGTATATACCTAAATTTTGACTGTCAGAAGTGACAACTGCTAAATACATGTTTTTTGCAGATCATATGGTTCGGCGTAGGGATACATAATTTGGTCTGGTAGCTTTTCAAAGCCGTCAGAAGTCAGCTGTGAGCTGTCAGTCAGCACCACAGAAGCTAAAACTGAAGTATACTCTGTAGGGACTCTAGTTCGCTCACAAGGTGAGTTATACTATAACTGGTGTTTTAAACGTGAAGAAAACACTATTCTATCATAACCATTCTGTAGGGACTCTAGTTCGTTGAAAAGGTGAGTTATACTATAACTGGTGTTTTTAAACTTGAACTAAACACCACTCTATCTTACTCTGCAGGGACTCAGTTCGCTGACAAGGTGAGTTATACTATAACTGGTGTTTTAAACGTGAACTAAACACCACTCTAACATAGTTACTGTGTAGGGACTCTAGTTTGTTGTATAACAACCTTATAGTTAAAATTGGGTTTTGTTACAAAAATTAAATACCGCTGTAACATAGCTATTGTATGGGTATCCTAGTTAGCTAACAAGGTGTAACAAACTGTAATTTAATTGGCATTTTACCCGCTTCAGTGGCCGTATGATATAAGGCGTCACTCTCGTGTTGGACTGGACTAATGACGGGGAGATCTCCCTCCGGAGAGGGTAGCTCGAAGGTCTGACATGTTTGTTTTCTAGAAGATGTTTAAGGGTGCTACCAGGGCCGCCCTTAGCAAACGTGAGGCCATGTGCAAACTTTGATTTTGAGGCCCCCAAGTTATCCTACTTACCACCCTCCTCCTCCTAAATAATCATATTTTTTTAAATATTTTTTTGCTTAGTGTTATTACAGTACCTTGTCCCTATACACTAATTTTCAGCTGGATAAGGTGCCAGGATACGCCCTGAAAGGTAAGTAGCCTACATGTAATAATTAATACTATAAGCCTTGTTTTTATACATATAGTTCTAAGGGTTGATTTCTCCCTGATTTTTCTTTCGATTTTCTTCCTAAACGAGCCTAATCTGTATAAAGGTTCGTTCAAAAAACAACCGTGCCAAGTTTGAATTAAATCGGTTAATGCGTTCAAAAGCTATCGTGAGACATATCCACCACAGACGAACATTAGTTCAATAAATCAAACCACGTGATTATGTTTTAATTTGTTTTTACTCTCTTTCAATAGTTGCTAGATCGCCTATACAGTGAGCCTGCTATAAGAGCGCGCAACTAAAAATTTCACACCACAAATGGTTTTCACCCTCTATCACCTAAGCAAGCACGAGGCCCCCAAATTAAGGAGCACTGTGAGGCCACACTATTCGCACACCCCTAAGAGCAGATGGACCTTAAGTTTAGATGCAAGAGGACGCGAGAAAAGGCTAGTGTTCTTGCAGTTTTTATAGCAAACTTTGTTATGACCAAATTAATAAAATATTTCTCCATCACAAACAGAGAGTTTAATTTTCTTCACATGGTGATATCAACAGTAATTGTCAAACATCTTTCAAGAGCATAGTGGCATTATCTAACAAACTTTTTAAATTAAGATAAAAAGTTGTCATTAAATTCCAGAACACCCTTTGACAGATGTTCAAAAATTGTTGAGGTCACCATGTGAAGAAAATTAAATACTATGTTTGTGCTGGAGCAATGTTGTATTTATTTTGGCAAAAAGAAAAGTATTTGTCATAAAAACTGCAAAAACACCGGCTTTTCCTCACATCCCTTTCCATTCTACCTTAAGGGGGCTACAAGAGAGAGCACTGAGAAGTTTTGCAGAAATTTAAAAATACCCCATTATTATTTATGAATAGGTTTGAAATTTTTTACTATTTTTTTCCCCAAAATATAGATGTAAGTTCTGACGAGTTAAAAAATTAAATTAAAGTTTTTTTGAATGTGCTATAGATTACATAAAACCCTATAAAACAATTCCACGTTATCTTAATATGTTTTGTTGTGAGCCCATCAAAACATGACTTTATTTGATCGAGGGAGACTAGATCTAGCTTCATAACCTTTTGCTTTAGTTTCAGACGTACAAATTTTCGCAAGAAGTGTCGTTGAATACTTTCTTACTTTAAGCTCAAAATTTAAATTTTTTTACCGAGTCAGAAACCTGTTGATAATTTTTGCCTAAATTTTTTTGAAAAATATCAACCAACTTGCTAACTAACGCTCTACTCTGTTGCTCCCTTAACAAGAATGATTATATCTAATACCCTTTTGACCAAGGCCGTAGTTGGGGGGGTGGGGGTTTCGTGGTTCAACCCCCCCCCCCCCAAATTTTATGAACAAAATATATATGGCTTTATTTATGGTTCAAACAATATCAAAATTAAGGTACAAGTACAAATTAGGGGGCTGTGTTACCATAAAAAGCACTTCAGAGAGCTTCCAGAGGTGTTTATTATTTAGAATTCTTTCTAGCCTTCGGCAGTTATGGTGTTATGTTGTAGTAAAAAAATAAATTTCAGATAGTTTCTAGAGGTGTTAAATATTTAGAAATTTTCCCAGCCCTCGGCAGTTAGGGTGTTAGGATGCCATAAAAGACACTTCAGAGAGCTTCTAGAGGTTTTAAATATTTATAATTTTTCCTTAACTTCAACAGCAATGCTACTATAAAAAAAATGTTTAGAGAGCATCTAGAGGTGTTTAAATATATAGAATTTTCCTAGCCTCCGGCAGTTAAGATGACATGTTACCATAAAAACACTTTAAAGAGCTTCTAGAGTTGTTTAGATATAGAGATTTTTTCTTATAGCCTCCGGCATTTATGGGGTTATGGTACCAATAAAAAAGCACTTAAGAGAGCTTCTAGATCTGTTTAATAATTAGAATTTGTCCTAGCCTTCAATAGTTGGGGGTAGTGTTGCCATAAAAAACACTTCAGATAGCTTCTAGAACAGTTTTTTATTTATAATTTTTTCTAACCTCCGTCAATTGGGGGATGGGCCCACCAAACCCCCCCTGAAATTATTGGCTGGCTACAGCCTTTCTTTTATGTTTCAGATGAAGTTCAATAAGAAGATGTTGGTGATATCCCTTGGACAGGGGCAAGGTCCCAGGGCTGAGGCCATGCTCCTGAGTGCCATGGAGGCTGGATTTTGGGTCTTCTTCCAGGTAACGACAACCATGTGCTGGAAATATGAAAATAAGTCAAAGTTCGACCCACATCCACTGGCACGTGTAATAAATATCTGGATCAAGCTAATATAAAGTGTAAATAGTGACTTCAAAGCTCAAATCCGGGCTGGGTGTAGTGTGGATGTTTTTATGAGTGGTTTTTCACTCACCCTCTAAGTAATTGTAGGTAACTTTTCTCTAATTTATACCTTACTCGCCGTTACTTAAAAAAATAGTATAAGTGCCTTGAAGCGCCCATATAGTGATCATAAGACGAATTTAACGTTTCTTTCACATATTCGCCTATTAAGGATACCAATTTATTGTATTAAGCGCTCGTGAAAAGGATATACCTATAAAACTGTTTAAAATTTGGAAAGAAAAGGAAGAAAACAAAACCAAAACCACCCTAATTCACTTGGCCCTAGCATATGTCTCTCTAAAACTATTCTGGTTATCTTGCTCTGGCTTATGTCTTTCCAAAATTACCCCAAAGTTATCAGCCATGACTCATGTCCTTCTAAAACTACCCTTATGCCTTTGGCCCTACAAGACAACCCTAATGTTCTTGTCCCTAGCTTATGTCCCTCCAAAACTAACCTAGTGCTCTCAGCCTTGGTTTATGTTCCTCAAAACTGTTTTTTTATAACATTCAGTAATTAATTGGAGAAATACATACAGATAATCAGCTATATTTGGCACGTGAATAATAATTGTTGCCAATAGAGACAAAGTGCTGTGGCTACAATAGGAAGCAAATTCTTTAGACTTGAGCAGTCAGAAATTAGTCTTCACCATCATATTATTACTTTATACTTTATAACATATTAAATTAACTTATAAATAATTTTGAGAGAGTTTATAATTAAATAAATTAACAAACACAATAAAAATATACAATGTGCTGGATAAATTCCATTCTCGTGAGTTAGAGTAAAGTGTTGATTAGATTCTAGTCTCGTGAGTTAAAGCAAAGTGTTGATTTCCCAATCCTGCTTCTCTTAGCACGGGTACTTACTTATTCATCATTTACTTAGACCATAGGTTCGCCAACTTTTACACTGTGTCTTATTTTTTATTTATTCTCAGCATAGTGACTTACTACTTGTTCAGGTTATACGCATATGTATTAATTACTTTAGTGAGCTAGGAATGAGAAAGGTTGAATTTAAAAGAAGTGTACTCTCATTTGTGTGAATCGGTGACCCGTGCAGTAGTGAAAGAACTGAAGATCTACTTGATTTTAACATGGATGAAATCAAGAAGCTGAGAGAAGAAATTAAGAAACGAGATGCTGATATTAATCAGCTAAAGTGTGAACTTGTCCTTTCGAAAGACGAATTGGAACAATACCAAAGACGATCCAACTTGATATTTTTTTGGTATTGCTGAAAACACCTCGGAGAACACGGACTCTTTGGTGCTGGATGTGATCAAGAATAAACTCAATCTACCGCATGTGACTGTTGATGACATCGACCGTAGTCACCGAGTAGGCAAAACTACAGGAAGCAAACCCAGGCCTATCATTGTGAAGTTTGTTTCATACAGGAAACGAAGTGAGGTCTTCCGTGTGAAACGATAGCTTGCTGGGTCAGGAATAACTGTAAGTGAAGACTTAACTGCTGAGTGTATGATCTTACTACAAGCAGCTATACAGAAATTTGGTTTGAAAAACGTATGGACTTTAGATGGACGCATTGTTGTCAAGGCTGAAACGCGTAAGTTGCACATAAACTGCATGGAAGAGCTACCCAGGGCACAATGAATCATCTGGAAATACATATTATTACTTCTCTTTTTTTTATCCTTTTTTAATTTCGTAACTTTCTTCAGTTTTATTTGTTTTTAGTGTGTTACTTGATTCATTGTTCTATGTTTTACTCATTATTATTAATTTACTAAGTTCAAAACTCAATTTTGTAATTTTTTAATTTTTTTTTCGTGACTTCATTTGTTTTTAGTGTGGTATTTGATATATTATTGTGTGTGTTAATTATTGTTATTAATTTACTAAGTTCTAAAATGCGTGTATGGGGATGTGTATGTATGCTAACAAGCTCAACTCAAGTCTCAAGATCTTGGGTAATGGTAAGTGTAATTATTTTTATATTTTTGTATGTGTGCGGATAATATTTTACAAGGGCGAGATAGCCCAACTACAATATGTTTTAGTGAGCTATGTTCCATGTCTGTTGGTGACCTTGACCAGTCGCTCCCTTCCCTCCCTCCCCCAACAACTCCTTCAACAGTTATGATGCTTCACAATGTACTTGAAAGCCAGCTGCTATCGCTGCAGGTGGCCCACGTAAATGCAGTCTTTACTAAGCCATTTCCACGAATTCGACAGCTTATTTTCTTCTTTGTCCTTTCATGCTATTCTTGTTTCTGAATCCTGGTTAAAACCATCCCTTCCTTCTAGCTTAGTACACCTGAGTGGTTTTCAACACGTTAGAAATGATAGAACCATGAAGGGTGGAGGAGGTGTGTGTATGTACATCAGAGATGATATTAAATATAAAGTAATATCTGCACCACTCAGTGGGGTGGTCCGGGTGGCTTCCCCTTTGTCTGCCAGGCCTGATCTACCCTACTCTAATAGAGTCGTACTTATTTTCTTAATTTCCCGCATTTTAAAGTGCATAGGTCTTGACATGACGCACACGTAGTACCCCACCCTAGTTTAGCTTAGTTGCACATGTGGAGAGAGCAGTAGTAGAGTCGGCTCTCACACATGTAGTACCCCACCCTAGTTTAGCTTAGTTGCACATGTGGAGAGAGCAGTAGTAGAGTCGGCTCTCACACACGTAGTACCCCACCCTAGTTTAGCTTAGTTGCACATGTGGAGAGAGCAGTAGTAGAGTCAGCTCTCACACATGTAGTACCCCACCCTAGTTTAGCTTAGTTGCACATGTGGAGAGAGCAGTAGTAGAGTCGGCTCTCACACATGTAGTACCCCACCCTAGTTTAGCTTAGTTGCACATGTGGAGAGAGCAGTAGTAGAGTCGGCTCTCACACATGTAGTACCCCACCCTAGTTTAGCTTACAAGGGGAGGCCACGACGTTCGGATCACGGATTATCTTCAAACTTTGAACACTTTTAGTAGTCCATTAGGACAACATAATGTGCAAGTAGTAAGGCGTACTACTTAGGCGTTTTCGAGAAAATCGCAAGAGAAGTTTTACACGTCGAATATGTACCGGTGCGTTGCGACTATAAGCACGAGATGTTGGTGGTCGAGTGATTAGCGTTCCAACTCTATAATCACTGCATAGCTGGATCGAGTCCCGCTGATTCTTTTTTTTTTTCAACACTGGTCATATTCTTTCATATATACTACAATTCAAAGGTAATATAATGAAAAAATACGTGTATTTGCATGAACTTTTACTGAATTTCCAATGTTATTTGGCTGTTTACTAATTTTTATTACTACAACAAATATTATATTCATAACTATCGACAAATAAAAGACCAAACGCATAAAGTTTTCCTGAAAATGTATGCCTGTCGTGATTTGCGAAATCCCTCATACCTGAAATCGGGTAAGGTACCCGGAACTGCTTTGCACCTGGACGCTTTGACCTGCAGACACAGGTTTGAAAGGATAAGGGGAGGGCCAGGCTTGGAAAGCCCAAGTCAAACATCGATAAATAAAGGTGTTAATAACTTTATTCAATAATACAATGAGTTACAATATGTCAGAATATATTACCTTTGAATTGTAATATATAGGAAAGAATATGACCAGTGTTGAAAAAAAAGATGAGTGGGACTCGATCCAGCTATCCAGTGACTACGGAGCTGGAACGCTAACCACTCGACTGTCGCCATCTCGTGCTTATAGTCGCAACGCTCCGGTACATATTCGACGCGTAAAACTTCTCTTGCGATTTTCTCAAAAACGCCTGAGTAGTACGCCTTACTAATAGCACATTATGTTGTCCTAATAGATTACTAAAAGTGTACAAATTTTGAAGATAATCCGTGATCCGAACGTCGTGGCCTCCCCTTGTTAGTTGCACATGTGGAGAGAGCAGTATTAGAGTCAGCTCTCACACACGTAGTACCCCACCCTAGTTTAGCTTAGTTGCACATGTGGAGAGAGCAGTAGTAGAGTCAGCTCTCACACATGTAGTACCCCACCTAGTTTAGCTTAGTTGCACATGTGGAGAGAGCAGTAGTAGAGTCAGCTCTCACACATGTAGTACCCCACCCTAGTTTAGCTTAGTTGCACATGTGGAGAGAGCAGTAGTAGAGTCAGCTCTCACACATGTAGTACCCCACCCTAGTTTAGCTTAGTTGCACATGTGGAGAGAGCAGTAGTAGAGTCAGCTCTCACACACATGGTACCCCACCCTAGTTTAGCTTAGTTGCACATGTGGAGAGAGCAGTAGTAGAGTCAGCTCTCACACACGGCAGAACGGGATACGAGGGCCTGCCGTCATATGTTTTCTTTTTTTCTTTACTGAGTCTGTACTCAACGCAACCTGAATATATTATTGTTGAAATAAACAATTCACAACAAAGGCTTATATTATCTGTAGTGTACCGGCCACCTTAAGTTGGTCAATTTACTTCCTTTGAGACTGCCTTGACCGAGCACATGCACAAATATGAACATATAATTGTAATGGGTGATTTTAACGTGGACTTACTTAGTAGCAACAATGAAACTTCGCAATTACTGACTTTATTTTCTTCATACAATATGACGCCATGTCACTTAGACGCAACAGATCATACCTCAACCTCGCATACGTGGATTGATCATATATATACTTCAAACTCTAATAAAGTGATTTCTTCTGGACAAATCGCGGTCCCCGGAATCTCGCATCATGATCTTGTTTACCTATCCTACTCAATTGCACCTAAGGTAATCACATATCGTGACATTAAATCCAAAGATACAGACAAACTGAATGTTGACGCTCAATCCATGCCCTGGTTCCTGGTCAACACTAAATTAAACATTGATGACAGGTTACATCTTTTTAATGATATGATTCTTGACTTGTTCGATAAATATGCACCAGTAAAAACTTGACGTGTTAATAGACCATCTGTGTCTTGGATGACTAAGGACATAAGGTTATTGATGAGGAGACGTGACCAAGCATATGCGAAATTCAAACGAGAATCGAAAATCAAGCTAATTAGAGATAACATAAATTTTGAGGAGTATAAACGTCTGCGTAATAAATGTACCCAGGTAATTCGGAAAGCTAAAATGGACTTCTCTATTTCACCCTCAAATACTATTCGAGCACCCAAATAACTATGGAGGTAACTGCAGAGGATGGGAGTGGGACATACACTGCCCAAAAGCAATAATTGACACATCAGTCCCAATAAACTAAATGAAGAGTTTCGTCACAGTCCTAATTTAACTAATAAGATAGCTAGAATACAAACTATAAACGACATTTATGCCTCCAATGCAAGAAATTATAATAATGACTATAATGATGACAGTACTTTTTACTTTGCACATTTGACTCATCGTGAGGTATTAAATCAATATTGAGAATAAAATCGAAAGCACAGGGTATAGACAAAATTTCAATATTGCTATTACAAACAATTTTAAGAAATATTAAATCAACAATAACTGACTTATTCAACTTCTCACACATGACCGGACAGTATTCCGCACTGTGGAAACTTCCTCTTACTACGCCAGTACCTAAAAAAGGACTAGTACATGACTTTAGACCTATAAGTATACTTCCGTCCCTTTCTAAGGCACTAGAACTCCTAGTGCATCAACAAATTTACCGACACATTAACAAACACAATTTGTTAACTGCCTATCAATCAGGATTCAGATCACATCATAGTACATGTACCGCGTTGATAAATGTCACAGACGACATCAGACTAGCCATGGATAAGCGTGAGCTAACACTTCTTATATTATTAGATTTTTCAAAAGCTTTTACTACTGTGAATTTTAATATTCTATTAGCAAAATTGCATGTATTATTTAATTTCTCTCCATGTAGTATACCTGGATGAGATCATATTTGCATGTTTGCCAGCAAAGTGTTATGATAGGCAACACGTTCCCAACATAGCGCCCAATTGAGGCTGGTGTTCCACAGGGCTCAGTTCTAGGGCCATTGATTTTTTCTATATATGTGAACGATATCACTTCTTCAATGTCATACTGCAAATATCACATGTGTGCAGACGACCTTCAAATATATATTTCCACTGACCGTTCTTCAATAAATACAGCCATACAACGAATAAATATTGACCTATCTGCAATAAATGCTTGGTCTAAAAAATGGACTTAAATAGAACCCTGATAAAACTCAAGCCATTCTTATGAAAACAAACAGAATAGTACTGAATGTTGACCGTTCCCTGCTGACTGACATACGATTAGGAGTAGCCACAGTACAACTGACAACAATTACTAAAAACCTTGGTGTGATTATTGATGAAAATCTTAATTGTACAGATCAGGTAAGTAGTCTAGTATGACCACCTGTCACACGACGCTCATTGGCTGCTATAAATAGCTCAGGCCTGTAGTTGGCTGCTATAAATAGCCCAGATTCAGAACAGTGTTGCCACCCCACCCCTGAACCCCTTTGCCCGCGCGGTTCATTAGTGATATTTTATGTGTGCTTATTATATTTTAATTGTGGCCCCACCTTTCCATATCTGGTTGATTTACTTGTTCTTTCTACAAAAAAAATATTCATATATCAATTCAGTGAGATATTGATAGCCGGTAAAGGACTCAGTCATGTGAGCTGCAGACGATCAATGTTGATGTCTGAGAGCCATACATAGCATAGCGATTTACTATCCAATTGGGTGAGGAAGTGCACATGCAATTGCGTGGAAAAAATCACCCTCAGTTGGGGATCAAACCACGCGCTCCTCGACAGATGAGCCAAACACAAGAGTGACAGTACACCTCAGAGGGGATTCGAACCACCGACCGCCACCTCCATAAATAGATGCGTTACACACACCCTTTCAGGTAAGCGTCTATATATTAATTATGATAGGGTGGTAGTGATGATTACAAAAGTGTTCCGGAGGGATAGCTACCAACAGTTTATCCAGCAGGGATTCATTTTCATCCTCCGTCACCAGAATTAGATGATGGAGTGACCACAGGGATTTGAACCTCAATACCTGTCGCGGTTCTTGGGCTGTGACAGTACGCAATGATGATCAAGACACAATTGATCAAGTAACGGTACATTACATCTAATTTATTAACGAAGCTAAATTAAAATGTATTATTAGCCATTAGGATGCGAGAAAATATGTAGGCTAGGCAAAATCAAAAAAGGGTTTTGTTGGTCTATTAGATTTTCCGTTTGATATAATTATACCAGGTAGAATGTGTATCCGCATTTGCTTGGGGTGAAAAAATCAATCTCGGTACACCCGAACGGGAATAAAACGCCGACCACACTGGAATCTGCAGTCTAGTATAACACTATAGTGATGCTTTAGACTATGCTATCATTGATACAGTTAAACAACAAGTTTTATAAAACACATTCCCAGTACCCGACTGTGGGGGTGGGGGTGATGACTGCGGCGTCGTGAAGGGTTGTGATAGGTGGTGTGGAGCTCGGAAGGTTGGTGGAGGCCTGGACAATACGGCCACAGCGTCCCCTTTGCGGAAATTGTACACAGCACATGTCATATCACACAGGTAAGTCTCCTCGAGTCTCTCGTAGGATAGTACTTCAGTAGCTCTGATCGTGTGACAGGTAGAGTCACAGAACTCGATGTAACCTCGCTCCTCTCTGTTGTGGATCCCAACTTTGTAAATTACATGTCTATCACTCACGGCCACACTGTGAATATTTTCTGCTGTCATATAGGCACGCCCCACAATCGTATGACCCACAAACGTTAAATCAATATAGCCGGTTCTAAGCATGGTGAGCGTACCTGACCGCTAAACGCGTTGGATGATTTGCTGAGTCTTTGACCTGTCCACCGTACACGTCTTTAACTCTTGCACTGATGCTAAACTTGTTCTAACTGCGAGTGAATATGTGTTTTATGATATTGTTAACTGCTCGATGCTGCTGCCCGTCTCTTAAACGCGTTCAAAGTTCACAATTGTAGGTGTACCAGGTTTTACTCCGGCGCAGATATATATCAGTTTTTCCTTATTAAGATCACAGACATCTTCATCCGTTAGAGTACCAAAACGACAGGCTAAAAATACACAAAACTCGCCATCTATATATGCTATTAGGTGTCTCCCGAACTTTGTATTGACAGCTTTTAGTTTATTCACCAAGTACTTTTGATCGGCGATTAGATCACACAATTTTACGGTCTGCATGGCGTCAACAATATTTACCTGCTGCTTTAACTTGTCCATCATTATCCTCTCTACAGACGCTTATAAATAGTCGACCAAGCGACCCCCCTATTTATTCACCCCCGATTGACACCAGATATGGAAAGGGTGTCGGGTAAAATCACAGGGAAGCCTGTTTGAACATGTTTAGTCACCGATTTATGACCTGGGGCACCCGGATGTGGAAAGGGGGTCACATCGCCGTACTGAACAAGTGACAGCCAGTATTTTTCTGTTTGTACATGTTTAGACACCGAATAATGACCTGGGGCATCTGTATGTGGAAAGGGGGTCAAACTTGGAGGGGGGAATTCACAGCGAGACATTGCCAAAAGCTCACAATTGATGTTAGACAATCGCCGAGAGAGGATACTCCTCCCTTCTCTTGGGCCGACACGTAGCGGGAGGAGTTTCCCCGACGCCCAAGACTGCACGCTCCCCAAAAAACCCCACGTCAGTCCCAGACATTTATATCTAACGGGCACGCATAAAAAACCAATGAGCACGTATAAGCAACCAATGGGCACACATTAAAATCTATTGGGGTAAAAAGTCTAAATGGGGCTGGGGCACGACACGTCGCGGGAGGAGTGCCCGAGACTGCACGTTCCCCCCACGTCAGTCCCATCCAAAGGGCATGCATAAAAGACCAATGGGCACACATTAAAAATCTAATGAGCTCGGACACACATTAAAATCTAATGAGCATACATAAAAATCTAATGGGCTAAGCCCATCAGCCCTAGGATACTGTGGTGGCCCTCCATTCCCGGGTCCAGGGGTATGGTCTCATGGGAGGGGGTGGGGAATAACGGTAAATTAACCGGATGTGGACATAACAATACACACTCTCGCTCACGGAAAATAGCCTCGGGGCTGTGACAAGTGGTCCTCACAACCACAGGATGTGGGTGGGAGAATAACGGTAAATCAACCGGATGGGAAAGTAGGTTAATTTACATCACAATACACACTCTCGCTCACGGAAAATAGCCTTGGGACTGTACCAGGTGTGTCTACACCTACTCAGGTAACTTCGATTTGCAAGAAAGTGTACGCCTGCTTACATTCACTGAGAAGACTAAAGAATTTTCTCCCAGAAAATGTACGAATTATCCTTGTCCAGAGCTTAATAATGTCACACTTTGACTACTGTGACATAGTATACGATGACTTAAGAGATGATCTAGCAGAACGACTACAATGACTACAAAACACATGTGTTCGATACATATTCAACTTAAAACGGCATGACCATATTTCTAAGTATTTTAATAAACTGGGTTGGTTAAGAATAAATGAAAGACGAAGGCTACACTTATCAGTATTGCTTGACAAAATATTATCAACATCTCAGCCTCAATACTTCTCCTCGTGGTTCTTATTTCTGAAGGATAAACACAGCCGAGCTACTAGATCAGAATCCACTCTACAGATGTATATTCCCATACATAGATCTCAAACATATGCTCGTTCTTTTACTGTCCTGACCTCGCAGGCTTGGAACAAACTAGAAAACTCTACTTGTCATCTAACATCTAGACTCATCTTCAAGTGTGCGGTTAATCTATTTATCTTGTCTAATAAGCTAAACTGAGTTCTTGAAACTACTTGAGCTTTAAATGAGTGTATTAATGAGTGAGTGAATGTTTTACTACTTTTTTAAATATTCCTTTATTAAATTGTATTTCAATAAATGTAATAGTGTATGTTGTATTCAACACTGGTTAAGTGTAAGAGAAGGCTAACGCCTTAACTTCGCCGATAAATAAAGGCTATTATTATTAAGATGGAAAACCATTTAGGTAAACCACCCTCAGAACACCCGATTGGGATTCGAATCCTGATATCCTTGTCATCGGCAGTCTAGTCTATTGAGAGAGTGACGCCTTAAACCATGCGGCCACCAAAGCATTTATGTGTCTTTAATTTACTGTTTTTTTATAAATTTTTTACTGAAATTAAAAAAGTATAAAAATATGGTAAATTAGGTTGTAAATATAATCTTAAAATTTTTTTTCTTGCATCAGTGGCAGGTTAACCTATCACAATAAACTGGACTGCCAGTAATGGAGAATTCAGAGTTCGAATCCACGTTGGGTCTACTAAAGGTAGTTTTTGTTAAATGGCTACCCACTCTCCATCCACGCAAATGTGGGTATGTTTTCTCTTCATGATACCTTCCTCCACACTATGCGATTAGCGTGAATATGCGAATAAACCAAACAGTTACCAAGACGCGGCTAAAAAATGAACCGTTCCTACGTGACTGAAATCGTTCATTTCACTAGCTTTGGACACTTTCAAGTCGGGAAGAAGACGATAAAAATATACAAACTGAAGTTATGTATGGGTGTACCAAATTTGGTCTAAATACTTATTTTAGACTGGTTTATTTTCATGCATGACGCATAAATAATATATAGTGAATAGCACATAGTGCGCTGAAAGTTAAATACATATTTTCAAACTTAGTGTTTATAATCGATACACAGTGAAAAGTCAACAAGACATGAAGTTGATTTAATACGTTAGGCTATGCTTGGTGTTTAGTAGTAGTAGTAGTAGTAGTTATAGTAGTTGTTGTAGTAGTTGAGACGTATCAGCCAATAAGAATGCAAGGAAAGGATTAGCAAACTATACGCCAGTACATTTTTTAGTTTCAAAACGACGCTGGAATTACATTAGTTTACATTCACTTGCAAAGAAAACTCACTGGGGGTTTGGAGACGGAGGCCCCAACGAGCAAAGCGAGTCATGATATAAGCTGCGTAATGGTGGAGTCATACAAGTATGCTTATTAACATTCAGAGTAAACGAAGGGTGCAATAGCCCTAGTGATGTACACAGAGACTAAACTTATTTTCTGTGTTCATGTTTGAAATGCTTTATGATTTGTTTGTTATTAACGAATTTTCTTTGTTTGAACGTAAATGACTATATTTTTTAATATGATTTAAAATATAGGAGAAGTATTACATGTTTGATGCTGTTGCTCATTTCATTTTCAGTTATTTGAGGTATTTAACGTGCACTTTCTAGATCGACTCTTTATATCAGAACACCAGAATGTCTATGAGTGAGAGTAAAAGAACCTACTAATTTTTCTGGGAAAGGTATTGTCACATACCTTCCAGATTTATTTCACGTGCCACAGCTGACATGGGACTGACAGCTTTACTTCACCTCCAAAGGAAGTTGTACAACGGATTTTTATTGCTCATGAAAATTCCGTTGAACCCGGCTGGGTTTGAATCCACGATCATCGTGTCCTGAGACGAGGACTTTACCCCAAGACCACCGATGTCGGCGAGAGCTAGTTCTCCCATAATATTAATGACAATGATAAAATCAGAACCAAATAAAAATCAAATTTAAATTAATAGTACAGTCAAAATAAGTGTTAGCTACATTTTTCGAGTAAACCCTTTAATATAGTGTATTAAAGACCTTATCTATTAGTGCAAAGAGGTAAGGCCATTTTCTATAAATAATAGACTATCGATTTTAGTAATACTTTAAATACTATGTTTCATTATAAACCGTTGTATTTTTCTTAGGAATTGTGCATTGTACACTATGCACTAATTAATATTTGCCATGCTTTATGCATGAATATAAACTCAGCCTTAGATCAAAATTAATCTAGCGGCACACAAATACTTGTGGTTGTTTCTCCTACAGAAAAAGCTAAGGATTTACGCAGTTAATAACTGGTACAGTAAAAGTATGATGTGCATAGACTATTAAATATAAGGTGTAGAGTACTCATTGGAAGTCAGCACCTTAACCACTTGACCTCGGGAGTGAGTTCACTCTCTGATTTCTTCCCTCGGAGCCACGGCAAGTACATCTTTCAGAATCTGTGAATTCAGCACCAAATGTTGGTTCTTTCTTGGTTTTGTTCGAGAGCCAGTGATTGTACTAGAATGAAATACACTTTTTGGCCCCTCTTTCAGCCTCCTTAGCTCCCTCCGTCATCACACACCCTTGAACACGGCTCACCCCCCTTAGTTTCTGTATCACTTACTTAAAGTAAGATAGTTATATTGAATATAATTAAAACTAGGTGAAACATCCTTAAATTAATGGCCTACTAAACAAGTATAACTTTTAAATAACACTGACACCTTTGCAGGGATTTGAACTGTCATTCAACTATATAAACCTCCAAGAGGTAGTTTCACCACTTGCTATAAGAGTGCACCACCGCACTACAGCAACGGTACGAGTAGGCTACTTATAGGTGAGTGACAGACTACATTTGATATCATCGCTGAGGGAGCTGCACGGCTACTGTTGGCAAACAGCGTTTGTCATTCTCTCGTTTCTGTGTGGTCAATCTCCCCTCGAATATAAGACAAGTTTCAACGCTAGTTAGTCGAAGCTACCAGTAAATGCTCCTTACCCCAGCACACCACCTTCAGACATAACTGAGAGCGAGGAGATTTGGACAACAATTAACTGAAAGAGAGAGAAGATAAAGCTTTACTCCATAAGACCTGCAGTTTCCTCAGCAATGATATTGGGTGTAACAAGAAAGAACCCACTTAGGTGGCCGCATGATATAAGGTGTCACTCTCACAATAGACTAAATTGCTGATGACAGGGAGATCGTGGTTCGGTCTCAGTCGGGTTTACTGAGGGTGGTTTTTCCTAAATGGTTTCAAACCCTTGTCCAGGAGTGCCATTTTTATAAATCTAAATAAAGTAAAACTTTGTGGTGAATATTTGCAGAACTGCCACCTGTCACCAAGCTGGATGCCTTCTCTAGAACAACTGCTAGAAAACATCTCGCTGGACACTACGCATAAGGACTTCCGCACTTGGCTTACATCCACACCCTCGCCCCACTTCCCCGTGGCCATCCTGCAGAACGGAAGCAAGATGACCGTAGAGCCTCCTAAAGGAATTAAGGTATAATAATACTTCTTATTTCTTGAGTATAGCATCCCATGAGCCTAAGAACGGTAGAAAGAGGCAATAGAGCCTTTCAATGGAATTAAGGTATAATATACTTTATATCGCTTGAGTAAAGAATCACATGAGCTTAAGAATGGTAGAAAGAGGCAATGGAGCATTTCAAAGTATGCTTACTGAATATATAATACTTCTTATTGCTTGAGTATAGCATCACATGAGCCTAAGAGTGGCAGAAAGAGGTAATGGAGCATTTCAAAGTAGGCTTACTGAATATATAATACTTCTTATTACTTGAGTATAGCATCACATGAGCTTAAGAATGGCAGAAAGAGGCAATGGAGTATTTCAAAGTATGCTTACTGAATATATAATACTTCTTATTGCTTGAGTATAGCATCACATGAGCTTAAGAGTGGCAGAAAGAGGTAATGGAGCATTTCAAAGTAGGCTTACTAAATATATAATACTTCTTATTACTTGAGTATAGCATCACATGAGCTTAAGAATGGCAGAAAGAGGCAATGGAGTATTTCAAAGTAGGCTTACTGAATATATAATACTTCTTATTACTTGAGTATAGCATCACATGAGCTTAAGAATGGCATAAAGAGGCAATGGAGTATTTCAAAGTAGGCTTACTGAATATATAATACTTCTTATCACTTGTGTATAGCATCACATGAGCCTAAGAACGGCAGAAAGATGCAATGGAGCCTTATAAAGGAATTAAAGTACTTGCACCTAGCATCACATGAGATTCCAGTTTGTGGCTGGAAGGCCATAGAGTTTTCCAGTGGCACTAAGGCATAGTAGGTCTACTTACTTTATACTGCATCCACTTGGAAATCTCACTTATCACATAATGGCCAAAAGGCATCGTAGAGCATGTTTCGTCAAACCATTAACGTTAAGAACCATCTCTGAAGTATGGCCTTAGATTAGATACGAAACAGACACATTAGGCCAAATGGCTACTGATTACTTTAGATAAACATGCTGTGTCCTCTTGCTAGCGCATATACTCATGTTTATATGATACAAAAGTGGTTGAAACACCTTATCGTCTTGAAACCCATAATTTTTATTCCAATAATGAAGACCTCTGAGAGTTTGAGAAATAGTGTCAGGGAATTTAGCATGAACGCTTTTTTAAAGAGAATATTTTTATCAGACATGAAAATTGAAATTCTAAATCTTAAGTCCATCTCTTCGAGACATGGGGAGCATATTTTTGAGAAACTGTGGGTCCTGCTCCTGAGTTTACGAAATTACATTTCTATGGTTTAATATTTCCTCAAACTGGTCATAATAATACAACTGTTCCAAGTCAAGGTAGGTTTTAAGGCAATGTGAGTTCCCACTTACAAACAAACAAATATCAACCAAGGCGTAACATGAAAGGGAGAGACGTAATGTATGGTACCTTCCAGTTAGCAAGACGTATGCATAAGCTATATAACAACGTTACTAATAGAATTGACATGCTGTACAAGTCATTATGAACTGCAGAAGTATCTCCGCGGAAATACATTGTCACTAGAGGAAATACTGAGGGAGGTGAAGTGATGATGGATTCACAGAGAAACAGGGACTGGTTCTAAAAGCGTGTACCAACCGGAAGGATTATAAGGAAAACTCTAACTCAGATTTATGACTAACTTAATTGCACTGGGAGAATACCGAGTTGGAGTGAACTCAGAAGGCCAAGATGAATCTTGAGGGACTGTAGAATTTGTATGCCATTAATATAAAGCTAAGTCTCAAGAGGTATTTGTTAAAGACTTTTGAACGGAAAGTTGAAATTCTACCAGAATATGGAAAAAACATAGAAATAGAAAATCCAATAGAGAATATATTTCCTTACCTTTGGGCATTTTTTTTTAAATTGTGAAAGGTGACCTGGTGCTCTAGTGGTAAGGTGTCATACTTCTGTGCTGGTGGTCCGGGGTTTAATCCTCGGTCCCAGCACAGATTTATATGGTTACCAAACCCTTCCTTCACCTCTGACAAAACGTGTATTAATCACAACTTTTGAATGTGTAGCATGCCAGGCCTCCACCGTGGTTCGGATCCCACGTTAAACTGTAGGTCCTCCATTTCATCTCACAGTCACCCTACCATTGCACATTAGCGTAAGTGCGTATAACCCGAACGGGTAGTAAGACGCGGTGCTAATAATAATAATAATAATAATAATAATAATAATAATAATAATAATAATAATAATAATAATAATAATAATAATAATTTAATTGTGGTCCATAGATGTGACTTTATGTATCTTTTTTGAGGTCCAATAAACTTTCGTACAAAGTGAATGCGTCTAAAATATATATATATCACCACGTCTTGCTACTCCAATGGGGTGGGAATGAGAAGGGAGCCTTTTAAAGGTATTTTATCCGCATTTGCATGGAAGAAAATTGGGAAACAATTAGGGGAAAACCCTTTCTCAGTAGACCTGATCGGAATTCGAACTCCAATGTCCCGCCATCAGTAAGCCAGACTAACATGAAAATGACACCTAGACAAATTGGCCAATAAAGTGGATTTTTCGACGTTTGAAATGACATATTATGCTTAACCAAATTGTACATCTTTGTAACATACAATAACCAAATTAATTATTTGATGTTTTTAGCGCCACGTCTTACTACCTATTCAGGTTATACGCCTATGTAAAAATATGTTTAAAAATAATAGAAGTGCTATAAATAGCATTAAAATAAGGAATTACTAAAATGTATTAAATGTATACACTATTCTTTGGTTAGTGAACAAAGGCTAAATAAATATTATTAAAAGAGTTTAACAAAAATTATTTAAACTAATATTAACAAAACATTTTATTTAAAATATAATTAAGAGCCTAATACAAGTTTTAACAATTATTAGCGGGATACTATACTAGACCAGAGATTCTTTTTCCAAATTACAATCTTGACATAGAAATTAAATCAGTGTTTCAAGAGTAATTTTTCGAAAAGCATAAAGAAACTTTCTGAAGATATTACTCATAAACCTTAACATTTATTTATATCATAACTATAATAATAAAAAAAGTATATCACCTCATTCATTCGGTATTTTCTTCATGCCAAATAGCTTCTAAATCTTGTAATTCAATTGATAAATCCGTCGATTTCATGTCTTCATTTAAAATCTCAACTCTTTATTCGGCAAAGTCAGTTTGCCTAACTTCCTAGTTCCTTTCGTTTTGCGATTTTTTTAGTTTATAAGCTCTACTAGCCTACTTCTTTTGTGTTCACGGTCGTGACCTTTACTATCGCCTTTATTTCTGCCCTTTTTTTTAGCAAATATTGTTTTAATTATGATTAGAAATTAGTTAAAACAAAACTCACTGATTTAAATATTCAATATATATTATATTTAATAATTATTTTGGTATTTTCCTTATCACAATCTTTATAGAAAAAACTCTAATTGACGCTTGTGGAGCCCTGAACACGCCACTGATACTTGACACTTCTATTGAAGTCATCGCCCGGATACATTTTGGTTTTGTTAGGAATTCTTCTCGTTCATTATCTACAAATACTGACAACACTGTAAAAGGTTGGGTGATTGGTACTAATAAAGCTTGTAAAACCAGTCAAGCAAAAAGGATAATGAGTGGGACCAGCAAGGGCTTTGTTATGTGGATCGCGAAGGTAAGGAGAGGGTGAAGGGGGGGAGGGGGGACGTGAGGAAAGTTGATTCAACAATCTTGAAAACATCCGAGTGACGCAGGTTAAACTTGAACGTGTTGCTACGTGGTGTCAAATGCTAGAACTACAGTTTAGCATTGGACTAATGGAAGAATCGCATGTGATAATTCTTTGCGTCTAGGGTACGCAAAGAAGGAATTAATAATTCCCTAAAATAATAGTTGTTGTTTATAGAGTTTTTTTCTAAACTAATATACAAAGTAGAAAACTTTTTTAATCTATTAATATAATTTTATTTTTTAATTCAAAATACATGAAAATAAAAAATATAGAAAAAATTAATAATTTTTATTATGTGGCATTTTGAAGCATTAAGAATATAAAAAAAAACCAAGCGAAAAATAAAGTTAAATATATGTATTTGTTAGAGTACACTAAGGCCGCACAGTTCTCAAACATAGTGCTACGTGAACAAGATTTGAACTAGGAACCGTAATAAAAATTAAATTTTTTTTACTTTATCTGATTGAGTAGATAATCTGTATTACACAGATATTTTTTTGAAAATCACATTTTTAGGAATTGACTGTTTTATATAACTTAATATAATGTTATGTTTTCCTCTTTTATTTTTGACTCCCACCTTAAAGCAGCGCGTAAAGTGGTGCAAAACACAGCCACGTGGAGTTGGGGTGTGTTTTTTATTCTTCCAAGTGTACGACTCTTGTATATGGCAATAGCTTTTTGTGATAGGAAAATTGACATAGATTTGTCCTGTAAAATGCTAATTACTATTAGCCTGTACATTAAAAAAATACCTAATTAATACACATGTCAATAATTACAAGAATCAATGAATTCGAATTATATGTGGCATTGTGTAGTTGTTTTCTTGATGTAACATTACAAAGGTGTAATGCTACTTCTATTCCCATCTCTACCAATCCGCCTGAACTATCATACTACCCGCCCCAAGAAACTACAGAAAATAGCCAAAAACAATAGTAAACTTCTCTATTGTTATTCCAGTCCTAAAACAGTCCTTAATTTAAACCATCTCTTTCTTCACAATACGCCTTCAACAAAATACAAAAATCAACTTCTACTAATAATTCAATAAGTAAACGTACCCCCTGGATCTGTGGTCCTGGACACCGAAGATAGCTCGCTGGCTAATAAAACATCCTAAATCGGCGAGTGGGGCAACTGTACCGAATGCACCCACACTAGATGCGTACATCATACCGTCAAGTTAGAAACTGGCGCTCGCAAGTTCATGATCGACATCTGTCAGGGGAAGATGACGTCACAGACCTCACCGGGGCTTGCTACAGGCCTCTGACGTAGCAAGCTAATCGTTCGATGAGGATTCAAATTTCAAGACGGAAAACCGTTGGTTCGAGCGGTTCAACCTACCAGAGACCTACACGCTGAACTTCCCATGATGTGGCGTGACTTCCTTCCCCTTTCGCGTCACTGACCAACTGGCAACTTACCACCCCCCTTTTTGTGCTACGCAGCTAGACCAGTATATAACTTATAACCTCTATAGAAAAGTGTTCAGTAAAATTCAATTATATTCTCGTGAAGAGGTCAGTATTGACGAGATGATTTCAGTATCTACGTGATTTGTTCTGTACTCACGTTCAGTTCAGGTTCAGTGAAATTCAATTATATTCTCGTGAAGAGGTCAGTATTAACGAGATGATTTCAGTATCTACGTAATTTGTTCTGTATTCACGTTCACTTCAAGTTCAGATCAATTCGATTATTATGCTCGTGAAGAGTTCAGTATTGACGAGATGATTTCAGTATCTACGTGATTTGTTCTGTACTCACGTTCAGTTCAGGTTCAGTAAAATTCAATTATATTCTCGTGAAGAGGTCAGTATTGACGAGATGATTTCAGTATCTACGTGATTTGTTCTGTATTCACGTTCAGTTCAGGTTCAGTCATTTTCAATTATTATTCTCGTGAAGAGGTCAGTATTGACGAGATGATATCAGTATCTACGTGATTTGTTCTGTACTCACGTTCAGTTCAGGTTCAGTAAAATTCAATTATATTCTCGTGAAGAGGTCAGTATTGACGAGATGATTTCAGTATCTACGTGATTTTTTTCTGTACTCACGTTATTAGTTCAGTATGTACGTTATTATGGTTATAACTATCGTTATACAGTACGGATAGTTAAACGGACAGAAGTGCGACTACAGAAGTCAGATGATAGATTATAGTTATATAGATATGATAGACTAGACTGCGCCATGGAAAGAGAAACACCTTATAATTCGACTATCAAGAACGCTCGTGCTCCGTATTCTATTTCAACCTACGACTACAGAACCTGTCTACGTCAACATGGATCTTCACTACCACAAAGAGAAAATGTGGAACTCATCGCTATCAAGGATAGACGGCAACCTTGGACACAGTAATAAGAAAATGTCTTATATTGTAAATATTCTCCGAGTGTTTTGTTATATTGAACTAATCAATTAAATTAAATTACTTTATTAATTGGAAAATAATGGGTGGCTTTCGTGTGACGTAACGTCACGGACTCTTTAAATGTTCTTGTTTTGTTGTCTTGAGTCATAGTGAGTATTTACCTTGGTTACATTGTTTGCAGTTATCTTGTGGGAATTACTTGTTAATGTTATTATTTATCATTTTTGGTATTAACCCAGTCTATATTGTTAAAACAAAGAATAATTGGATAGTAAAACTTATAATCTCTTTTGCTAAACAAGTATGTATATTTAATATTGTTTATTGATTTTTTTTTTTGGGGAAGAATGTTTTCCTGCGATATAAGTTCGCAACATACTTTTGCTACTAGGATGGTCGAGGCCACTATGTTCATTAAATGTTGTTTAAAAATTCATATTAAATGACTATTTTCTCAAACTCTCTGCTCTGTGTTTCTTATTTATTTATATTATTTTTCATGTTTAGATTATGCCCTTTCTTCCTCGTTTTGTTGTTTACGGTGGCCTTAAACTACGAGGTAGAAAGAGAAGGCGTAACATTGAATACGGCCCGGTACACGTGAATACTGCCCAACTTGACGTCCAAAAAGAACTATTGGACTCTCCGGCCACATCTGGTCAGCATGCACAACTCGACAGAAATGGAGGCGCGCCCTGTGATGCCTTGGACGGCGACCAACTCAAGCTCTACTCGGTTCTCCTAGTTTCTTCCAGAAGCCCCACCCCCTCTTTTCACCCCACCTTTTTACACGTCAGTTTCATTTCATATATAAAGCCTCGCCTCTCACTTCATTATTGTATTAATTTCTAACTACTCGTCATAAGAGCATCCAAGGAGACTTCAAGAAATGGTCAGCATTCAAGTGATGGTCACAATGATTGACACGTCGGTCTCACCTCCTCGTCGCAGATAAATATCTGTTAAAATCTAAATTATTTAGTTTAAAAGTTAGTACTTTTTGATAGAGTTTGTGTTTTGTTTCGCTCAGTCCATTTGACATAGCCTTAAAGTTTCTCCTCTTTAATAGAGGTAGTTTATTCTAAACAGAGTGACCACACTCATTTATAGTTTTTACTCTGTCCATAAGACAACGCACATAACGCACATCTGGAACCATCCCCGGGTCTGGTCCAATTCATCACGGGGAAGGGGCCGTACCCAGAATCCTTAAGGAAGATGGGATTGGTCGAATCCGATTTGTGTGAATGTGGTGAGGTGGGTACCCCGGAACACGTTGTGTTGGAATGTGCCCGTACGCTTGAGCTAAGAAGACCTAACCAGCAGGAAGTGCAGGGAAGAATGGTGGGTGATATCCTGAGAGATCCCGTCCATTGGAGGTTCCTAGATAAGCTGGCAGCGGAAGCTTCAGAAAGAGCCAAGGAAGAATATATAAGGGCACTGGGAGAGAGACGAGGACTGAGACAGATGCTAAACAGACGGAGGGCCAGAGAAGGGAGGGGGGGAGAGACCAGTGACAGTGACGAGGACAGTGACAGGGATAGTGACGAAGACAGAGACATTGATGAGGACAATGAAAGATACGAGGACAGAAACACGGGAAGCGGGACTGAGACGGACGCAGGTGAGGTCTCAGCGGGGGGAATATAGGGAAAGGTGAAGGTTGTTTTGTGGAACTACTGCTATACAACCTTCTATGAGGAACAAGGAGAGATGCCGGGAAGTGGCAAACACGAAGCCTTGTGGGACTGGCATACCAGTCGGCTGATGGATCCGAAGGCTTACTGGGGTAGCCCTGGTAATTCCGAAGGATCATCATTCCAGCCGAAAAATGGGACAGATGAGGGGAAAGAAACGGGACGCATGGGGGGAACCTTTTGACTGCAGATCCCTCTTCTTGGAAACAAGAAAAGTAGGACTAGGTCTTGTAAGGGCCCTATGTGTCAAGATGGAAATAGGCGGCTGCTCTGCAGCCCCCTTGTACCATCGGGGCAATGGACATTCCCGGAGGATTAGAAGATATTTAGGTTAGTTAGTTGTAAGATTAGGATAAGATTAGAATAGGATAGGGAAGGGAGGGTAATAGGAAGGGTTAGGTATTATAGGAGCCAAAACCTGTTTAGAATAAATAAAATTGGATAATGTGTAATAGTAGGAAATTTGTTTGATACTGTGTAAATAAGGCCTGGATTTAAAATTGTAAGATGCCAGGCCAAATTAGATTGGTAAAAAAAAAAAGTCCATAAGACTAGTCTTAAATATTTGGTTGATAGCCTGACGCCCTACACTGTGTGACCAGGCTTTAGATGGTTTAACCTTTTAGATCGTGAAAAGGGGAGATCAGGTTAATCCATGGCTTTGTTCCATGACCTAGTTAGGTCTTTGATTGCTATCAATCTGTAGTTTGCATATTCTTGTTCCTTCGTACGGTGTTCACATAGTGGGTATGCTTCTAATCCAGAGGGATGGCCCACGTAGTGTTGTTTATTTTGTCCAGCTCCCTTCAGACACCACTTGGCCTTTTAACTATTGACTGTTTGCAAATGTTATAGTCTGTCTTCAGACTATTATTGAGTATTAACTATACTATTGAATGACCTGGCAGTACTAATGAGGAATAGACCTGCCATAGTATCCTTAGATCCTATATTCCTGGTAGCTCTCCTGTGACTATTTGTAAACCTATAGTTCAAGCTCTAGGAACTTAACTTTTGTATCATGTAACTCTTTCTAGAGTTAACACACGCTAGCTAACTCAGTTAACTTTCTTCGATGTAATTCCTTAAACAAGTACTTACACGTTTTAGGTATTGTTTAACTACCTTTCTGGTCCAAGCTGATCTGTTTTATGCCTTGAAGTCGTAAGGTTGGAGTAGAATTATGTATTGTTGCTTAACCACATCTTAAAGTACAGCCCCCTCCCCCACCCCACCCCCCCCCCGACTTAAATTAATGTAGTATTCTGGTTACCACAGTTTCGTTCTAGAATTGTTCTTCTTAAATGAGTTACATCCTTCTCTAGCTTGGACCCAACCATAGGTGTATCTTGGTTGTGAGTCAAGTTTGGTGCTTCTCACCTAACACACTTGTTAGGGGCAACCATGTTAACAGTTGCTCAAATGTTGCCTAACATTAAACATTGGCAAGATTTGTATACAATGGTGCCTTAGAACTTATAATAATCCCCTTTGTCTTTGATACTAATACTTGTATATATATATGTATATATATATATCTCTTATGTTATCCTTTATTGTATTTCCTTGTTACTGTACTCGTCACTTCTACCAAATAGGAGGAGTGACAATACAGTCCAGAGGTATTAAGGTACTTATTAACACGATGGTCTAGTATTAGGGAACGCATAATAACCGTATGTCAATTAAAGAATAGTTAATAGCCCTTTAGGTGTAGTACCTGCTACGTCGTGGGTCTTTCATCAAATTAAAGGTATACTTGCATCAAAATGTTATCCTTACAATCTGCAGTTAATCAATTAGCATTATATTATTATAATATTATATTAAGGTGAGTAATTACCAAATGGTTTAGTAAATATAGCTATGTTCAAGTAAAGAAAGCACCTTTCTTTCTAAAATTAAAAATGCATTTATAGCACTATTTATCACTTTTATTAACAACTAGTGGAAGTACGCAATGAATTGCTTTGTAATGGAATGCTTTTATTTTCTTCAAACTGGAAAAAAAACCTCATTTTATTCTTCCGACCTAGTTTTTAATTAATTTAAGAAATCAAATCCAATTTTTTTAAATTCTGACCTAGAGGTACACAAGTTTGTGCATAGGGGCTACTAATTTATAAATTTCGGACTTCTGGGTGCGGTAGATGTCTCGCAATGCTCATGACAGACACACAAACTCTTCGTTCTATTAATATATAATATAAGTACCTATCTAATTAGTTTAATTTGCCCAAATCACGGGAAAAGTTTATAAAAAGCACCCTCAATGCATCCGACCCAAATACGAGTCCCGATTTTCCTGTTATTAGCAATCCAGTCTATTGTGAGTCTGATGCCCCATTTGTGGTCACGGCGTGTTAGACGGATGGGTCTCAATACCTCTTGAGGTTATAGATTTATATTTACGTTTTTATATAATCATAATTATTATAGGAAAGTTAAAAATTCAATTACCAATGTAACCGATTAAAACTATTTTTTAAATGTAAATCTAACTCTGTTTCCATTTGATTATCCAACTTATACTGCAGCAATCTCGTGCTTTTGTGAGTGGCACTGCTATAATAGCTTCCAAAATACCTGCAGGGCTCGTTGATTCTCTTTAGCAATATCTTAGTCGCAATCATGTAAACATTATAAAATAATTACAGTAGGCATCGGTGGCCAAACAGGCTTAACGTCACGTTCGTTTGATTTTATTTATCGGTAGCGGAAAGGTAAGGAATCAAATTCCAACTCGGTATACTAGGAGTGAGATTTCCTCAGAGGTTTTTCCCTCTCCCTCCACGTGAATAAGAATACATTTATTCTCATTTATACTTATACACCTGGTGTAATTAAATTCTGATGGCCCAGATGGATAGTAAAACGCAGAGGAAAAAATATAATTTAAAAAGCGAGAAAATTAACACTTGTATGTTATAAAGAGGTCGCAATGGTTTCAAAGTTAAAAAAATTGGGGTTAAACGCAGCTAAAGTTTGAAAACCACTGTCTAGATCATTCGACTATTGAAGCAGGTATGAGTTCTAATAATAATTAGAGCCCATTTTTAAAGTCAAGAGAACCTGTTATTTTTAATAACATTAGAATGGTTAATACAATATGTGTCATTTTTAATGACAAGATAACCTGTTATGTTTAATAACATTAGAATGGTTAATACAATATGTGTCGCTTTCTTCTCAGGCCAACATGATGCGAGCGTACCTGAGCCAGGTGCCAGAGTTCCACGAGTTTCTCAACTCGGAAAATCCCAAGGTGGGAAACTTCAAACTACTTCTGTTCTCACTGTGCCTGTTCCATGGGGTGTGTCTAGAGAGACGCAAGTTTGGTCCCTTAGGGTTCAACATTCCTTACGAGTTTACAGACGGAGACCTAAGGATATGCGTGTCGCAGCTGCACATGTTCTTGATGGAGTACTCTGAAATTCCCTTTAAGGTCAGTCACAAATAACTCTCAGCGAAGTTTGATTTTCATTACGCCAACACATAGCCAAGATTTTTTGTTGTTATTATTTTTAACAAATACAGTACATATATAATAAATTTATATCAACATATCCCGTCGTTCCCTTACGGGGTAGGCAATAAACTGTACATGTAGCTCAAGAAAAAAAAAAGCTTAGTACTTAATCCATCCTCACTGACTTTCTTTCTCCACGCTTCACAATCCTTGCATACTCCCTTTGCTTCAACAGCATCCATACACCGAGTCATACATGCTCTTTTATTCTTAAAACTCTTAGTGTTTCTCTTTTCCACACATTCGTCTACAACAGGGTTTTCCAAACTACGGCCCGCGGACCACATCCGGCCCGCCACAAGATTATATCAGGCCCGTTCTAATATTTTATTAAAAAACAAATTAATAGTTTCTCTTAGTTATTTCTTAACCACACACTTTATTTGACAAGTCCAGTTTATGTCCGCACGCGTGCTTCCCCCCATGACACCAAGCTATAGTGCTGTCGGAATTGAAAACACTCATTTTCAGTCGCAGGCGTCATTCCTACCTAAAACAGAATGGCTTGACTGTGATGATTTTTAGCTAGTTCCAAGTCTCCCGGCAGAGGGTTATAAAATTCAAGTCTCGAAAGATGTTACCTAAATAAAAAAAAAATTTATATTGACTAATAATTATTATAAATATAATTTATTACATATAAATTTATTCATATCCCACAGAGAAGAATCAACGTCAATCACTTTTATCAAATACTGACTAGTCTTGGAAAGTGGTATTTTTTTTACAGGCGTGACTGGCCATATTATGACTTGAATCTAAATTTGCATGTTGAAACAAATTCTATTTATGATATATTTGCACATTTCAAGGCATTCAGGGCAATAATAATGCTACTTGAAGAACAGGTGAACGTTACTTTTGTGCCGGTGACGTAACGAGCTTTCCCCCACCTCTTTCAATCGGGCGCGCAGTTGTCTGGCGCAGCGCTGTAGAGTAGTTTCCTATCCCGCCGCTAGAGCGGCGCCGAGCTTTGTGGTGGCCAACTCGTCGGTCACTGGAACACGCTCGGCACTCGTACCAACGCTTGCTTGAGATGCGCAAGCAAACCATCCCATGTTTCACTTCTCTACTTTAGGTTTAAGTTGTGTAAAATAAAACAGTTGAACTATGGACAAAACGATTTATTATTATTAACATTAAGATCATATGGCCTTACAACTCCTTGAGCAATTTTGTAGACTGAGGAACCAAGAGCCGTTTCACTTTGGCCCGCAAAAATGTGTAAAATATATTATGTGGCTCACATAGTAAAAAGTTTGGAGACACCTGTATTAGATCAAAATATTTCAACCTCAGGGTAAGGCGTTTTGCAGGGCACGTGAGAGTATCTGTCCCAGCATTCCCTTGGAGATAAATCCAACCTCCATACACTTGGTAGTGAGTCTTAATCCTCCCGGTCATTGTCAAACATATTATCCTGACAGGTTACCCTGGTACTATCGGTATTTTACACATAGCATGAATCTAGAGTGACACGGTTCTAACTGCTGCTTTTATTTATTTTATAACCTCTTTTCTCACTTTCTTAATTGAGTAGCAGTAGAACAGTGGTGTTCTACTCTTACTAGACAATATATTTCTTCTTTAAAAAATGTTTTAAAGTCAGTCTCTTGAAGATATTCTATAGGATATTTGTTGGATGTTACTTAAGATTGAATGAATGAATAACACTTAAATTAAATGGATCACGAACCCATTAAAAAGATGTTACATGAAATAGATATTGATTCATATGAAAGAGAACAGTTCCAAATTGCTTTTAAATGCATTCAACTTTAGAAAAATCATGAGGCGATGATCAAACTCTAAATACTTAACTTCAAGCCACAAACACTCCCTTCTCCACCCCCAAAAACCTGGTAGCGAATTTAATCAATACTTCTTTATTTTCCTTTTAAAATACATGAAAATAAAAAAGGGTGCAAAAAATAGATCAATAAACTTTCCTCTTTCTTCTCTTAATGAACCCATGCTTAACAAGAATTGTTTTTATAAAAATCAAGGCCCATCTAACAATTTATAAATATACTAAAATACAACATACACTATTGTAAAAAATGTTGCATTAAATTTGAAATTGTAATAATATACCAGGATAGATGAATTAGTTTTCCTCCAATATATGGCCCCTCCCCTGACTCCCCGTTAAATACTTCCTGGATATACCACTGGGGAGAGCATTTACAAGTCAATCCCCAAAATAAAGTAGTACATTGATAAAAGTGGACAACAGTATTTTAATTTTTGATTTTGATTAATACAATATTATTATACTCTTTACAGCATTTCGGTAGTTTGAGACTAAATGTGGTGTACCATTTGTATGTGTGAAAATGTATTTACATTAAAAACAATTTCTACTAACTATATAGATAATAATAATTAGTTTTATATATTCTATGAGATTTATATGATTATTATAATTGAAATAAAAATATATTAAAATTTTTAAGACATGATTTAATACTTGGATTCATATGAATTTATATGACTATTTTAATTTAAAATAAAAACATATTAAATTTATTAAAACTTGTTTTAATATTTTGACTCATATTTATAATATAAGGTTCTAAATGCACTCATCACTGTTTTATAACCAAAAAGCTCAATAAGTGTTGGACAAGGTTATATATTTAAATATGCATCAACTATCTTAAAATCGCAAATACTATGATAATTTTAATAACTCCAAATTACTATTATAAAGACTAATTAGTGCCTACCAAAATATAACTTATACCTAGCAAATATCTTAAATGATTATAAAACTTTAAAAGTTGGTCAATTTACTACCAATTATATCAGTGTTAGCTAGGGGTCGTCCATAAACCACGTAACGCTTTTTTATTACCTTTAAAGCCCCCTCCCCCATGTAACACCATGTAGACATTTATCCTGCCCCCCCCCCCCCCCATTCCCCTCAGCCAGTGTTACGTAGCTTTTCTCACCAAGAATGAATGTCATTATTTCATAGGGAAGTTTTGTGATACTAAAGGATGGATTCATATTTAGTTAGTACATCTTAAAATCCATTTTAAATCCTGAACATAAACTATTTCAAAGATTATTATTATTATTATTATTATTATTATTATTATTATTATTATTATTATTATACATGAGCATACTTTTCATCACTTTAAAAATAAATTTTCAGATAATCAACATGGCTTTATAAAAAATAAATCTACTGTAACTAATTTAGTAGAATTCCTTGGGCATGTTGCCCCTCAAGTCTCTGCCCAAGGTCAGGTTGATGCTATTTATTTTGACCAAAGTAAGGCATTTGACTTATGTCAGCATAATATTATTCTCGCTAAACTTGGTAATTTTGGACTTTCTCACTCGTATGTAAATTGGTTCAGCAGTTATTTGCATGAAAGATCATTCATTATTAAAATTGATACACACAGCTCAAATACATTTTTAGCATCCTGTGGCATACCACAGGGCTCTAATTTAGGTCCTCTTCTCTTTAACGTGTTTATTGATGACATTGGTAAATATTTGATCTCATCTAGTTATTTACTCTTTGCTGATGATGTAAAATTATTTAAAACCATCAAATCAATTGCAGATTGTATAGATCTACAAAATGATGTAAATGGTATTCTACAATGGTCTTTGGAAAATGGAATGTCTATCAATAAATCTAAGACCAAATCTATATATTTCACTAGGAAAACTAATCCTTTCTTTTTACTTATAAATGGGCAATGATAACATAGTTCGCACCCTTTATATTAATGATCTTGGTGTTCTCCTGGATAACAAACTTTATTTCCACTATCATGTTGACCATGTCATTTCCCATTAATTGAAATTACTTGGACTTATTAAATTCACTACTTCATCATTTAAGAAAGTTGACTATTTTTTATGTCTGTACTACACCCTGGTTAGATCTAAGTTAGAATATGCTACTGTTGCTTGGAATTCCATTACCTTAACTGACTCTCTTAGGTTAGAAAACGTTCAAAGAAAATTTGTTGCTGCATGCTATGATAAATACTTTAGTAACCGGATTTATTATGATTATGATAGAATTCGAAACCTATTAGGGCTCCAAACTCTCTTCTCGCGTAGACTTTATTGTGATGCCCTTTTTGTTTTTAATATTTTCAATAACATAATTTCTTCCAAATTTGCCCTTGATCATGTAGGTGTTCTTATCCCTTCTCGAGCTTCTCGTAATCAAAAATTATTTTTTCTTAATAGCTCTTACAAGGTAAGCCCTATAGGTCGTTGTATCCATAGTGCCAATTCTAGATTTGTCGAATTCGACTTTTATCATAAAAGGAAAGCTAAACTCAGAGAGTTATTTAAGGATATCCCATATCAATAATTTATCTTATAGAGGTTCTGCCTATATTATTTAATACTATTTAAGTTTACATTGTTTAAGTTTACAATATTCTGATCTATTTTTTGCATAATGTTACTGCTTTTAACCACTATTTGGTTATTTTTAATGTTACTTTTTATTCTTATCATTATTAACTACTTTTTTGTCTCGTGGTTGTTTATCGGTATATGGCATTATTTGGCCATTTTTGTCTATCATGTTTTCTTATGTAAATGTATGTATTGTAGGGTATGTACTTGTGTGCTTTTCAGTGCTGGCCTGTTATAGGTCTTACGACTGTTGGTCGGCACTATAATAAAGGAAATTGAAATTGAAATTGAAATTATTATTATTATTTATGGATAGCTACACATACAGATGGATAAGATAGACGGGTACAGACATAAAGACATCGAGCTCAGGCTCATGAGGAAAAAACTCTGCTATATTTAAGTTATGGATGTCAGGTTTGTGATCTGAGTAAGAGCCAGACGACACTACTTTGTGCTGAGTAGGATGGCCCTTTTCTGTAGTGGCGCTACATGATGATGTTGAAGTGTCCACATCAGATGCTTGACGCTGGAGGAAGACATCATTCTTAATATTGTGCACTGTTCTTTATGGTCATACTATTATCATATAGAGAGCTATTTAAACAATTCCAGGCATACAACTTTTCCTAATTATATTTTGGATTAATCTAAAATTTTACTTTAATTAACTTATTATTACCAGACTCATGTTTTGTTCCAACATCGATCCTGGATCTTTACTTCTCTCTCGATAAAGACTAGATGGCCAATGAAGTGGGGATCGGGGTTCGAATAACTGTCGGGTGTATTCAGAGTGGCTTTTCCTAAATTGTTTTACTCTCTCTCTCCACGTTAATGAGGGTGGATTACCTCTAAAATGCTACCTTCCTCATTTCTACTCCATTAGATAAATATAATAAAAATAATTAGAATAACTACATTTTGACTATACCACCCTACAAAATTTATACTAAAAAGGTAAAGTTTTAAAGAAAATCTACTAGCATTTGCATGGAGGGAGAGCGGGAAACCATTTAGGAAAAGCAACCCTCAGTAGACCTGACTGGTATTCGAACCCCATCTCTCCAACATGCATTCGAATGTTTATAAACAAAAAGTGTTAAACTTGCATTCTCAACGCCACAGATATTCGGAAGTTATCTATAATAATGTTTATTAAAGGTGAAAACATGAATAATAATATTATTTTTGAACATTAGAATTTGAGTATAAGATCTGTGTTACGTAACACTTTCATGTACCCCACCCTCCCCTCATGTAACAGCATGTAGACATTAGAGCTCCCCCCTCCCCTCAAAGCGTTACGTGGTTTATGGACATGAATTCTTGTAGGTCCTGGTCTACACCGCTGGCCACATCAATTACGGCGGAAGGGTGACGGATGATTGGGACAGACGCTGTATAATGAACCTTCTCGAAGATTACTACAGCCTTGAGGTCGTTCATGAACATCACAATTTTGATGAAGATGGAATCTATCACCAAGTAAGAATGTAGACTCTTTCAACAATACATTATGTTATATCCTTATTTAGGATTGAGCCTGGCAGTCTAGGGGGCAAGGTATCAGACTTCTGTGTTAGGGGTCCAGGGTTCAAATCGTGGTCTCGGCACAGATCTATCTGATTACCAAATCCTTCTTTCACCTCTGTCATAGAGGCATATGTTAGTTAATGTCATGTTTGTTGAAATATTAATTTAATTATCATGCATAAGGGAAATAATTCTCAAATACTGAACATTTACTTTGTGTCATGTAACCGAGAGAAGAATGTAATTAAATTTGTCTACAGAAAAGCCTTGGCCATAATTGTGAATTAAGGCTTAAAATAGAATTATTTTTGTTATCTGTATAGGATTTGTGTGTTGTGTGACTAGTTGTTTCTAAACAAACCAAAATGATTGTATCATAATCACTATGTAAACTTGGTTTGGAGAATGTTTTTTCTCCCGAATATTTACATTTTATGTTTATAAAGAGGTGGTTTAGTTCAGGGTGTCCCAAATAAAATAATCCCCAAACACACAGTATGTCAAAGTTTGTGTTCGAAATGTGCGCCACCAGCTGATGTACATAGTTTCAATCAACAAACGTTTATTAGCCGTCACCCGCCTCGGTGGCGTAGTTGGCTAACGCGCTAGTCGTGTTGAGCCCGACTGCCGAGGACGGGGAGATCGAGGTTCGAATCTCGGTCGGATGAACTGGGGGTGGTTTTTCCTAAATGGTTTTCCACTCTCCCTCCACGCAAATGCGGGTTCACTTCCTCTATTCAACCTTCCCAATTCCTAATCCATTAGCGTAATTAGTATTTAAGCGTATAACCCGAACGGGTAGTAAGACGCGGTGTTAAATAATAATAATAATAATAATAGTCGTCGAGCGGAACTACACATAGCGGCTAATGGAGCATATTTTGAACACAGACTTTGAAATACTGTGTGTTTGGGGCCGGTTTTATTTGGGACACCCTGTGGTTAGGTAATAACGTATCTGATTTGTATACATTTTGTTTTGCACTTTCGCTACACATTATTTTATGTTGTGGCTAGATTTTAGTTATAAAGTTACCATCGTAACGTCCTAGTACCTCGTAGGGGAATAAGCCTATATTTAACGTAATTGAAATTTGCTAGCAACATGAAATGATCGGTGCTAAAGTACAGTGGTGCAAATCCTTGGCGCTAGGATACAAAGTCTGGGGGATGAGTAAAATAGTACATAATCTAAAAATTAAAACTTTGAAATCTCCCAGTAATAAATATAATATATAAATATATTAATTCATGGTCGTGAGCAATATAAATACTTAAAGAGCAGGGGAACTCAACTTGACATTGACACAAGAGTTACTTTCTATTGTGTAGGATGCTTAAAGATGGTTATACAATTTAAAACTTGTATAGTAAGTGGTGGACGGTTGTGACCAGACTTAGTCGACGAAGTATTGGATGCAATTTTTTAAAGGATGGCCGAATGTATAGGTACTGTAACCGGTGGTGTATCTTGTTGTGATATTGGTGTCGTTGGCAAAGCGGTGTGTTGGATGGAGGGAGGGGGAGGGTGTTCTGGACCAAAATTCATTATCTGTTTTCAAAATTCTTAAAAAATGCATCAAAAGGCTCACTGTGAGGAGAGAGGGCATGTATTTAGTGGAAAAACACTTGACTACGTGGTCTGGATTTTACCCTTTTCTAGAGTTCATTGAACAATTTCTTTCAGCTGATTTATGCAAACCAAACCAAATCTAACTATGTTTAAAAATTCAACAGCTTTGCAATTAGTATAAAAATACATTTAAAAATTCGCAAAGTGTATAGCTTTATGTAAAGTCACTTGAAATATGTAATGATGTCAAAATATGTAAAAATATATAAAATTAAAATTAAATATATCAACCCTAATATGGTGGATCATTGAGATTTCTATTTTCTAAGCATCTGAATGGTGAAGAATAGGGTAATTATTTATTTACATAGAAATCCCATCTCTAGTCATAATTTCCAGAGTTACTACCATACAACTATTAAAAATGTATTTTATTGTAATGGCTACTAGATATTTCTATATTGGGTTATGTTCCTGTAATCGATTGCAGTGAGAGACAAACGCGTTAGTCAATTGGGCACCTGGAGCGGGTCTCTCCAAAATTTGTTCAAAAGTAACACTTTATAATAAAAGCTATGGTAAAATGTGTATTTTTTACACAATGGGGAAGACTTAACCCGCGTCCAAAGCTACCAACTAAAGACTAGCTAAAAACTTTTAAATCAGTCTGAGAAGTGTATAATGTCAGAATAACTTCCTTCTTCCATTGGTAGTTCAGGGGGTGGAGGGCAGCTATCCCCTCAAAAAAATTATTTCCCAATCATGTGCTCTCCCACAGTAAAAACTTAAAACCTACATATATGCTTGGCTAACACCATTTTGAGAGTAGCTCCTGAATATACTGTATACTTTTATCAAATGAGGAATATATGAAGAGAGACTACACCTTTATTTTTATGCATTCATCTACACTTTAGAATTACTGGTTCCCAAATTATTGAGTTGCGTACCACCCTAATCATTTCTGTATTTTATAGTACCACCAAAATAGTGCTGAATATTCAGTATTTAGTTATATTTTTAATGGCACCCAGGAATATAATTACACAACACCAATTTAACAGTATTTGTTTGTCATTAGGCTATTTAACTTTTCTACCCAATCAATACGAATAATAGGGCACAGTTATCAAATAAATATAGAAAATACTAATATTTACCCCTCCAACAACTGTTTAAATCTCTTTTCCTTTGGGTTTGACTTGGTCATAGCTTTAATTTGTTTGTTTTGTTTGGCTTCTCACGGCGTACTACCTGGACTACCTGGGCGTACTACCACAGTTTGGGAACCACTACTCTAGATAATTGAGCCGAATACTTAGCGCGTCCTCTTACTAAGCTAATTGTTTGACTCCGTTGAGGGCGTAATCTTTATCATATTTTGATTAATTTCCAGCCTGGAGGTTTGTCGTAGAGGATTACGCTAGTTTGTGAGTCGTGTGCTTATATAGTCACTTTCCAGTGTAGGTATTCAGAAAGGACACGATAAAATTTCAACTATAATTTTTTTTAAATGAGGAGGGAAAATAGGAAAGAGGTCCGAATGATGGATGAAAAATGAATGATAATGGAGAGGAATGAGGAGGTAAAGAAGCTGTGGAAATAATATTTTGAGAGATTGTTGAACCCCAAGGGAGAGAATAGGTACAGAAGGAAGAAGAAGAGAAGGAAATGAACGGAGAAATCGAGGAGGAAGCAGCGGAGCTAACCTGGAAGGAGGTAAAAAAAGGCCTTGAAAAGGATGAGGGAAGGAAAGGTACTAGGAGTGGACGAACTCAGAGTGGAAATAATAACGGAAGAAGGAGAAATTGGTCTACAATTGTGGTATAGAGGAGTAAGGAGAGTGTGGAGGAAGAAAAAAGTACCAGAGGATTGGACAAAAGTTATTATATACCAATATTCAAGAAAGGAGATAAGTAGAGGTGTGAAAATTATAGAGGCATAGCACTGCTAGGTCAATAAGCTAAAAATGTACGAAAAGATTCTGGAACGGATAATGAGGAAAAGCGTGAAGGGAAGATGGAGAGAGGGCAAAATGGGCTCAGAGAGAAGAAGTTGACGATAGATTTAATATTTGGAACTAGACAATTGATGGAAAAGAGATATGAGTTTGGAAAGGATCTAGTAAGGGCATTCACGAATGTAGGAAACGCTTATAATAGTGTGGATATAAAGATAGTATGGAAAGCAATGGAGGAGGCTGGAGTAGAAAGAGGAGTGGCTAGGGGAGTAAGGAATATGTATGATAATAATGTGAGTTGGGTAAAGACGTAGAAAGGGTGGACATAGTGGTTCCAATGAAGTCAAAAAGGGAAGTGGCCTCTCACCATTACTATTCTTATTGGTGATGGAAATGATAATGAATAGAGTGGCAGGGAAACTTGGTGAGGATAAAATGAAAGCAAAGATGTTTCCAGATGATTTGATGGTATGGGGGAGGGGGGCAGGAATAGGAAATAAAGGAACAGCTATAGGTCTGGAATGAGGGGGAGAAAAAGTGTGGAATGAAATTTAGTATGGTGAAAAGTGAAGTGATTGTGATGACAAGGCAGAGAACAAGGCCAAGAAAGGTGATAGAACTGGATGGAGTAGAGTCGAAAGAAGCAAAGAGCGTGAAGTATCTGGATAGTGTGATTTAGTCAAAAGGGGGCAGCAGAGAAGATATAGTGAGATGAGGGCAGCAGAGAGAGGTTTTCTACAGGTGTGTAAGATACATACTATTGAAAAAAGAACTGCCCCTGAAGTGTAAGGAAGTGTTATATAGAGCATACTTCATACCCATAGTTACTAATGCAGCGGAAACTTGGACTTTGGATTAAAGAGAAACAAAGAAAGTGGAGGCTATGGGAATAAAGTTTTTGAGGATCATGCTAGCTGCCACCAGAAGAGATAGGATTAGATATGAAGATGTAAGGTCTAGAGTTGGGGTACAGGTGTTACATGAGATAGTAGAGGACGCTAGGATGAGATGTTATGTACACGTAATGAGGATGGAAGGTAAAAGGATTCCAATAAAATTAATGGATATGAAGTATGTAGGGAAGAGACCGCAAGGGAGACCAAGGAAGAGATGGAAGAAACAGATAGCAGCCACTGTGAAAGTGAAAGGAGCAGAGTGGAAGAGAGTACAGGAGGAGGAATGGTGGAAGGACAGAGGAAGACGGAGGCATTTTACAAAACAAACCCGGCCACAGGCTGTAAACAGTTCATAATGATTAAATGTATGGATCATTTTTAAATTATAGTTATTAAGGTATTTAATAGAATAAACATTATTAATATTAATAGAAAATTTAACATACATTTTATGCCTAATTAACCTCAGTTCTCTGAAATCACTGCTACAATTCACCTAGCACTAATTAGTATGTTCAAGATCACAAAAAGTGTTCAGTTGGAAATAGAGATTAGTTTGTAAATTTGGGTACATTTTGTGAGTGACGATGATTAGTTGTTCACATAAATTAATCTATCTCCATTTATCTATTCTTTCAGTTGCCTGTGACTACACCCCTCCCTGACTATCTAACTTACATCCGCACCATGCCCCTCAATGACACGCCATCAATTTTCGGGCTACACCCCAATGCTGACATCAGCTATGCCCAGAGTGAAACATTCAATTGTCTGGCCACTCTACTAGCATTGCAGCCTAGAGTGGTGTCAGGAGAGGCCCACAGCAAGGAGGATGTCACTGCGCAAGTCGCCGCTAACATTGACGAGACTGTGCCAGATATCTTTGATGAAGAAGTCATCTCCTTCAAGTAAGTACTTTCAAATTATTATCAGTGATAGGGGAAATAACATCAAGAAATTAAGTGAAGTGCTGCTGATTTGTTTTTGCTAAGGAAAATCTAACAAACTACATGACATTGATAATAATGTTGTAAAAATGTTAGAAAAGATATATTTAAAAAATTGGTACAAAGTATGTTGGTGTTGCCGTTTTCTTGTTTGGAGATGCCATTTGGGGTTGCGGTGATTTATCTATTTGTTGTAGGTAGGATTATCATCGTCTCCATCCCTCCCCTCTCTTTCTTATAATCAGCCAATAATTTCAGGGGGGGTTTGGTGGGCACATCCCACAATTGCCGACGGCTAGAAAAATTTCTAAATGATAAACAGTTCTAGAAGCTATCTGAAGTGTTTTTTATGGCAACATAACCCGCTAAAGGCTAGAAAAAATTATAGATATTAAACACCTCTAAAAGCTCTCTAAAGTGCTTTTTATGGTAACATAGCCCCCTAATTTGTACTTGTACCTTAATTTTGATATTTTTTTGAACCATTAATAAAGCCATACATAATTTGTTCATAAAATTTCGGGGTGGGGGGGGTTGAACCCCCAAATCCCCCCCTTGACTACGTCCTTGCTTATAGTGTCCGTATGATCCAATGATTTCTCTAGTACATTTGGATAGACACTTGCTGCCGAGGCTAAAATTTTCGAGCTGTCGTTTGCACTCCCTTGTGTAAGAGAAAAAGAAACTTTCAGGTATCTCTTTCTCTCTTAAATACATTCAAGGAAATGTGATTTTTTTTACATAATTTGCTAATTTGTATAAGTATATGATATACATCAATGTATGTGATATTTAATTTAAACAAATAAGTTAATAAAAGGTATTAACAGTATCATTAAATTCGAAATTCGTGACTTAATTCTTTAAACAAGTTGATGTAGGTTAATATTCACGATGATTTTAGAAGGAAGCCCATTTTAAAGGCCTTATCTCGTACCAGAGGTATCCTTAATAGGATAAAACACCTTCGAAGTAAATTTATACTACTGTTCTAGAATGACGTTTACACTAGCCTACATAAATATTACAATACAGTTGGATTCTGGTACGAAAAAAGGCCTTCCAGAACGAGATTGTTACCAAAATAAATGTATAGTAATACTTCTTACAAGCCTATTACCCTAAATGAGCCTTTGAACGTTAAACCATTATACAAAAATAATGTATCATTCATACTAATGTAATCAAGTTGTTAGCTACCTTATTTCATAATATTTATCAAACTTTTACTTAAAATGGTTTATTTATCTTATTCTGAAATCAATATAAAAGCTTGTAGCCAACTTGAAATATATTGTAGCCTACACAGAATGTAAACAACATGCGTGATGGCTACATATTTTAATATTGTACATCAAAGATTTTACTTGCATTTGTAGACGATAACCTATGAAACTGAATTATATATGCTTTAATGTAAATTTTCATTCACCCTTATGTGATATAATACTTTAATATTTTCAAACATTAACAGTTTCATGCACAAGATACATGTTTCAATACAAGAACCCTCAAAGAAACCGTTACATCTATCCCCTCAGAATCAAGCAACTGATAAATTTGAGCGTCACGCTTTGGTCCTTTGCAAGGGGTATGTTTATCTCCATAAAGCAGAGAAAAGAGATCACTGGCATGTTTTGTCCTCATTTCATGGTTAGACACCACCGCTAGCATATATTATATAATCAGGAAGTAGGCCGAGGCCAATCAGGAAACGGAGATTTCGTTCTAATAATTTTGAGCCAATAACGAGATACTTGGGAAAACGCGAAGAATTAATTGTTGTACACTAAAAGAATTTACCACTGAAAACAGTCTTACAAATGCTTAAAATAACTTAATTAATAGCCGAATAGCCTAAAAATAACCTGTGAAGGTAGGCTTCCACTGGTCCAAAACGCACAAATCGAATTTTTGAATTCTGTATCGGACATCGGCAATGCCGATATAATTCCGTGAGGCAGATTAAAATCCGATGTGTGTGATGCGGACCAGTGATGCTCTCCCTAACATTCGCATTCAGAATTCACGGCTTTATTCTCTCTCTTTATTTTAGAGATGGGTAGTACAGTTAACTGTTGTAAACAGTTCAAAGTGATTTAATTCACTGAAATGAGCAGTTCAATAGTTTACAAATTACTTCTTACTGTTAAGTCGTCCGCGATCTACTTTTTGTGATTTAGTAATTCGTGAAATACTTATTGTAGTTTAGTCTTTCGTGAACTACTTCGTGTGGTTCAGTCATTCGTGAACTACTTATTGTCATTCAGTCGTTTGTGAACTACGTCCAACCTACATATTCCAGTTTAGTCCTCCACCAATTCACGAACTACCTCGTGTGAGCGAGTTAGTTATTATTTCCTCCTCACATCACTAGTTACGTAGTTCTCACGAATCAAATCTAGAAATTATTTTTTTTAAATAGCTGTGGTGAGTTTAAAATCAAAGAATAAATACTTAAATAAAATAAAGAACATTTTTTATCAGAAAAAAATATTTTAAGTCAAATTAGATTAATTAAAATAGCACCAGCTGCTAATTACAGTTTTAAAACATTTTATCTTTGTCTTCATGACTACCCGTGCCAGCTATATACCGTTATAAATATTAGGACAATGATTATTGTTTGGAAAACTTTCTGCCCCGAGTGTAGAAACAATGTAAAGAATTCTAAATTTTATACGTGCGTCACGAACCAGTGACGCTTACCTTTACTTTAGTATTAATTTAATAGAAATACCAGTGGAGGTTAATTACTAAAACAATTTTAATATATCCACACATCAAGTCATGTTATCTGCAACTGTCACTTATGAGAGATATTATCAATACCTATAGATTAACAATAATAATATAGTAAAATGTTATCATTCTTGGCAACAAGGTAATATGTTTGAATTTTTTCTACTATTCTTCCAACCAAAATTAGGGTATATTAACGGACACCGGTAGCAGCTTGTGTCCTTGGTTTCTTTACTCGTCACTAGATCTCATTACCTCCCGTTGTCTGAAGTAGGCTGTATCCGCTTATTTATTTCTCTCCTAGAATGCGCTGCCAGATTTGTAGCAAGGCTCGTATCAAAGGTCTAGACACTAATTATCTTTCACTTAAATTATATAAAATAAGCACATCTTCAACTTAACTCGAGACATTTTTATATATAAACAAAAATTACAAAATAGTTTGTGTTGAAAACTGGCAGCATGTACATTAAACTGGCGCTAATTTTCAATTTTTTTTTTCCTCCATGGTACCTTAAAGTAAATGAAGTAAATCTTTAGACTTATCAGATTATATCTAGAAGTGGTGCAACAATGTTGAAATGTCACATTTTAAGGTCAGCCGACCATCAAAATATTAGAGGATTATTTTAACAAATGTATAATTATAACCATAAATACTGATTTGATACTTAAAATAATCACAGTTCGTGAATTATAAGGGGTCAAACTTGCCATTTTATAAGTAATGAATGTATGGTGCTGAAATTTAGTCCACATTCATATGAAGTGTACACAATGAAATATACACATACATACATGCTAAAAAAAAATCAATGCAAAAATTGAGTTGAAATTTCTATTTCAATTCATTTTTTACTATTTTGGACACCACCCCCTTTTTTTTTAGCAAAAATAAGCAAAGTTCAAACCTCCTCAGGCGATAACCTGATATTTGAACCACCCCAAAGCTACTGTCAGTAAAATCATTGAGGAAAAATTTTGAATTTTAAATATCTTGGATTGTATTATAGTAAAATGTATTAAACTAGATTAAATTAATAAATTGTAATAAGTTTTCCATATTGGTATCCAAATGGTTGCAAGTTTCTCCTCGTTTATTTTAAAATAAGATATTTTTCATAAGTGTATTGCTTCTAGCAACCTGAAAAAAGAGTTTTATCAAGCCTTTTCTTTACATCCATTACTGTTTCCAGTCTGTGTCCAGGGTCCGTTTTTTATACAAGCCATATATTTCCCACTACCAGCTTGCTAGGCCTGTTGTAGCTTCATATGCTTTATGATCTAATTAATACTAGGATAGGCACAACATTCTGTCCTTGGCCTTTAATTCATCACTGTGAAAGGGTAAAACCACATTCCACCAACGATAAATTTTTTGGCCATGCCGAGAATCGAATCCAGGACCTTTAACTCAGTAGACAGGCATGCTGCCGACTGAGCTATGTAAACTTCTATTTTAATAAAAGGAAGAGATATCTATCACATGCAGAGGTCTGAAATTAAAATCTACAGCCACTGTGCATGAACATGTGCACGTAGAAGCCGGAATTTTAAAATTTGGATTTGATTGTTTTAAATTAATTAAAAACTGGGTCAGGATGAATAAAATGAGAATTATTTTCTGTGGGTTTAAAGCGAAGAAAATCAATAGGCAACACTGGATACTTATGCTAGTTACGAATAACCATAAAACAACATTGTGCAATACGCTATACCCCATCCGAGCTATGCAATGATGGATTTTAGTGTGACGATATTACTTCCCGTCCGGGTTATATGCACTTACGCTAATGTGCAATGGTAGGGTGATTGTGAGATGAAATGGGGGACCTACAGTTTAATGTGGGATCCGAACCACGGTGGAGGCCTGGCATTCCACACATTCACAAGTTGTGATTAATACACATCCTGTCAGAGGTGAAGGAAGGTTTTGACAATCAGATAAATCTGTGCCGGGACCGAGGATTGAGCCCCGGACCCCCAGCACAGAAGTCTGACACCTTACCCCTAGACCACCAGGTAACCTGATTTAGTGTGAAGAATAAGTGTAGACTCTAACTTTTATAATCAGATTAGGTATGAAGTTACTCACAAAATAATAGTTTGCATGCAATTATTCCATTAACACAAAATCACATTAGCTTGTGAATTAACTCTATTCCTAAATATTCTGAAAAATTTAAAAATGACACCTCGACACGGGAATCGAACCCGGGACCTTTGGCTTAGTTCAGGTTCGATTCCCGTGTCCAGGTGTCATTTATCAAGTTTCAGAATATGATATCTAGATGGTGAATTCCTCTCTAAAATTAATAACAGCTTCGGCTATTTGATTCTATTCCTAAATATTGATATACTATTAATAATAATGAATCATAATAATTCTACAATATTTACTGCCCTAATCCTCTCAATGTAACTTTGTGTGAAGTGTTTGTATTAATGGCCCAGGTACCCTGTGTTGTATGAAGAGTCTCTCAACACAGTGCTCGTCCAGGAGGTGATTCGTTACAACAAGCTGCTGTCAGTGATTCACTCCAGTATCAGCGAGATGCTGAGGGCCCTCAAGGGTCTAGTTGTTATGTCCCAGGCTCTAGAGGAGATGTCTCATAGCATATTCACTAACGCTGTTCCCAACATGTGGGCCAACCGGGCATACCCTTCACTCAAACCTCTAGGTGTGGAAATACAGCCAGTCTGTTAGTCGTTGTTAGCTCACAAATATTAATTAAATATGGTTGTGTTTTGTTTGAGAATTTAAGTAACACTTGATATGTCTAAAGGAATGTTCGAGTCTAACAAGTTCTGAGAGAGTCGTTATTTTAAGGAATGAGAATACCATAACATTTAATAAGAATAACAACCTGCTTCAGTGGCAGTATGGTCTAAGGCGCCACTCTCGTGTTAGACAAGGCTGCCGATGAGAGGGAGATCGGGGTTCAAATCCTGGTCAGTTATAATGAGGATGGTTTTTCCCAAATGGTTTTCCACTCTTCCTCCACACAAATTTGGTCACACTTCCTCAAAATTAAAACTTCCTCATCCCTAGCTCATTAACGTAATTAGTACATATGGGTTTATCCTGAACAGGTAGTAGGACACAGTGCTAAAAAAAAGATTACTTTCATTGGTAGAGGTATGCTCTTTATTTACTGTCATTCAGGAGCATGGGTGAAGGATCTACAGCAAAGAATAGAATTCCTGAAGGGCTGGATAGATGATGGAATTCCTCCGGTATTCTGGATATCTGGATTTTATTTCCCACAGGCCTTTCTCACGGGCACCATGCAAAACTTTGCTCGCAAATGTGTGATCTCCATCGACTCTATTGACTTCAACTTTAAGGTAATTGTTTTGAATAGTATGGGGAAACATTTTTTCACTAATCAAAATAAACATAAGCTTACTTTTGGAAAGTTTTATAGCTGTTTATATAATTACTTTGATGTAAGAACATTGTTCCAATTTTCTTCATTAGTTAAAATTTGTATTATATTTAAAAATTCCAAATTATTGCTGTAGGTCTACTATGATTCTAATTAATTAAGCTAGATTTGAATTCAAAAGATCCATGAAAGTAAGATAGGAAAGTATCCGAATTTGGAATACCTTTTTTCAAAAATCCATAGTTTTTTTATTATTAAATAGTAAAAAAATAGTTTGTACATTTTTACTTTTTCAACAAACCAATTTCGTTGATAGATTTGTTTTTATTTATGAAGTACAAACACAGTTATTTTTTGTAATAATAGAAATTTCTGATATTAGGCGTCGTCACCATAATGATTTTAAGCTTTATTTAAAATCACTTGTATTAAAACGCAAACACTACCATTTAAATAGGTAAATTTTTATACCAAAACAATGTTAACACAATTTGAAATAGAAAAACCCTTTTATTTAACAGTTAAAAGGATTCCACATACTCTTTTAAATCCAAATAAAATTATTGTGCAAATAAATCAAATGTTCATAGGCTCTATAGGCTTATTTTTTTCAAACAAAATCTACAGAAAAAATTCAGTGCTTTGCATTTCCCAGCACAGATTACATCCCTAACCCCCCACCTATTTAAGACAATTTGTACACCTGATCCAATCTTACCCTTTGCGATCATTAGAATAACAGCTCCCCCAAAAAATACACAATGCATCTTCCTTATCATGTTCATCCATATCTTCTGATTCAAAATTATCATCAGTGTCCATTAAGATTGGATCTTCATCTTCACTTGAACTGTCTCCAAGAATCCGCCTTCTTGTGGATTGCTTTTTTCTATGTTACAAGGCTTACTAATATTCAATGTATTTGAACAAGAGATTTTGTTATTTTTATCTTGAATTTCTCATAGTTTTCTTATGAGGTGTTCCCACCACAGGAATGGTAGTGCTGCATCGTTTATCAACCCTTTCTGTAGTGATTCTTCTAGGAAGAAATGGTATGGGACATATCATTAGGCTTCACTAAACAAGTGCTTCTCTTTTCTGAATTGCCCTCACCTTTACCATAATTTGGATCTTCAATTCTTCTATCATTTCTAGTAACAAGATCCGTTTCTCTGCTATGTATGGAAAAGTCATCTCTAAAGATGTGTTTGTTGAAAGGTAATAATCCTGTCTTTCTAAAGCCATTTGTGGCAACTCTCAGACGGACCATTCCAAAGAGACCAGTAACTTCATAAGACGGTAAAACTCGCCCTAGATGGTTCTTTGGACAAGTTTAAATTTCTTGAGTATAATATTTCTTAAACGGGCTCATAAATTACACATCGGATGGTTTCATTTTTTTGGTTGAATGGTGGTGATGGGGCGGTGAGACACTATAGTGATACCATTTTCTCATGTTATACCATTTACTTCAATATTGCGAGTATGGAAAAAGTATCTATCCAAATTTAAGACAGTTGTGCTTATTTTGAAACAGTTTGTGGTGGTTACAAATGTTATAGCCATTGATATAAGATGTTTTGTTGCATACATGTTGAAATATCACCTGAAGCAACTGTAGTCAAGGGGGCCTTGTCTAATAATTAGTTTTTACATGTTTTTACACGAAAACACTATAAATGGAGATACATAAGAACCACTCATAAATGTCACTACCATTACTAATGCACCTCTCTCCACTGATGATAGAAGTTGCAACTTGTCTCTTTCCCTCCAAACAAATCACTTTTGATTGATCATGTAGAATGTTTGTGATTCTCGTTTTGTCAACATTAAAAAACGGGTCGGTGCGTATACTATTTTCTCAAGTTTTGGCTCTAAAATATTGTTAAAAATGGTAACATTTTTAGGGTTAGAAGTATTTTAATATGAGCACTGAGCAACTAAAATTGGTTGTGATTTTCTAAATGAAAATGCTAATGGTGACATTTAAGAAAACCTCTAAGCCACTTTTTTCCTGCACATCCCTTATACTTAGCTAAAGGATGAGTTGGATCATTTCACAAAGAACGTTGAGATGCAAGCCGAAGAATATCTAAAGAATGTAACCCAAAAAACGTTTCTTGCAAACGCAAACAATAATCAACCCATTCATTTTAGAGATTCTTAGATAAGGTAGGTTTATGCCCTAATTTTGTTTTCAATAATTCATTTATAGATTTACTTTTATGATTAATGTAGTTTTCCAGAGTAGCTCTTGGGACATGGAAGGCTTGAGATGCTATCAAAAATACCATTACTTTTTTTCAAACTGCTTCGACTGCCTTTGCCATGTTATTGTAATCCCAATCTTCTTTCACTTTTTAAAATGATGGCACCATCTGTCAAGTATTACCATGGGATGGTATATAATACAAGGAAAAATAGTTAATTCCAATATAATTATATATTTTAAACAGTTTAAACAGTTTTAAATAATTAAGTTCATTAAAAAAATAATGTAGTAAAATAAAAATTAATATAAAGAAAATTATTAGCACTTTTAAATAAAATAAGCTTCAGCGCAAATAAATATAATGAATTAAAAAAAGAAGGCTTCCTAAAACCAGACATCTTAATATAAGAAACATATGCCATTCAATATTAGGGCAGCATGCTCAATAAAATAAAATTGCTCGCCGTCAAAATATCTACAAAGAAAATACGAACTGTGATCTTACATAAATAGGATTTTCACTCTTAAGCCTACATATTAGATATAATTATTCAAGAAAACAAAACAATGGTATACTTACCCTGAAAGAGTAGTTGCCAAAACAATGTAATCGCAGAAATATATTAATATAATACTAACCAGTCAAAATATGTTTAAATTTTTTCACACATAACACTGAAAGCATGTTGAGAAATTAGTTAATAATTATTTCATTAGGTTCCACCATTTATCAGATTTAATACCAGGGTATTCGATAATGCACACATATCCGATAACAGGATACTTTCTTCATTTAGTTTTTACAGGGTGGCCAAACAATTTATATTCTAATATTCTATGGCTTTTTGATGTTTTCTGGGTAAAATATAACAATTAATTGAGATGTACTTACAAATAATGGAAATGTTTGAAGTTGGGGTTTTGGAAATTGGATAACAAACTCAAAGTGATGCTATATAGATAAAATTAATTATTTTGGCTGATTTGCAATATACCATGAAATTCTCTTATCGCTTAAAAATGTCCTCACTTTTCTTTTACCATCTAGATTCCAATCATTTAAAGTAGAATTGGGTCGAATCCACTTTTTTACGAATCTGAATCTTCAATTTACATTCGAATCTTGAATCCTGAATCTGAATCTTAAAAAAAATTATAAACATAAGAGGAAATATTATTATATTATTATTATTTAGCACCGCGTCTTACTACCCGTTCGGGTTATACGCTTAAGTACTAATTACGCTAATGGATTAGGAATTGGGAAGGTTGAATAGAGGAAGTGAACCCGCATTTGCGTGGAGGGAGAGTGGAAAACCATTTAGGAAAAACCACCCCCAGTTCACCCGACCGAGATTCGAACCTCGATCTCCCCGTCCTCGGCAGTCGGCTCAACACGACTAGCGCGTTAGCCAACTACGCCACCAAGGCGGGTTAAGAGGAAATACAACTATAATATAATACTGTAATAAAAAAAATAGAAATAGTAACAAAATGTTAATAATCTTTCTTATAATCCATTCATTATAACAGTTATACCTTCAATTAAGTGTCAAACTACTGGTCTGGGGTCTGGTTGTTGAGTTCATCCTATAAGTTATAATTGGTGCTGAACCACCTATAAGCAGTATTAGAACTCTAAAACATATTTCAATTGAAAAATATATATATATTGTCTCCAATTCTCAAATCTTGAATATCCTTAAGGATTCGAGGGCCAATCCCTAATTTAAAGTCAAACTTATCTTACTTAAACTATTCAGAACATCAATTCAAAGTTAAAGTTTAGTGTTCTTAGTGGAATGTGCTGTTTTGGTGAAAGATAAGTGGCTGTTTGAATTAAGTATTTTGGTTTTTCCTATTACATTAATGACAAGACTAGATTATATTCAGGAGGGGAAAGAAAGTGAAAACAGAATGCTTTGGCATATTCAAACAAGAACAATAATAATGATTTATAAATACCGTTAATATTTGAAGTTTCAATATCATGTTTAAATACTGGTTAACTAAGTTGAGGTTTAAGCTACAGTAATCTTAAATTAAAAATTCAGGTTAATGTAGTGGATTTGATTTTTTAGCAGAAGTTAATTGACTTGGAGTGTGTGTATATATATATATATATATATATATGTTCAGGTTGACAACCAATACATGTCACCCTCACGCAGAGGACTGAAATTTAAAAATTAGAAGCCCTTGTGCACAAACATTGTACTTAAAATCCAGAATTTTAAAATTTGAATTAAAATTCTTTCTACATTAATTTTAAAAACTGAGTCAGAAGAAATAAAACTAAGCCTTTTTTTTTCTGTCTGTCTGAAGCAAAGAAGAATGTACCCAAGGACACCATCGAGTACTCCTGCTAATGTTAGATAAAAGTACCGTGGGGGGCCCCATATCTGTGGTGTCAGTTATCTGCGGTTTAATGCTGCCCAATTTTATTTTATTTGTAATAAATTAATTTAATTCATCTGCATCTGACGTCATGAAGCCATTGTTTTCAACCACTCAGCCTTCTCCACCTTCCGAAAATGATCCTGATGACACTTCTCCGTTTCGTTAGCAAGTCAATATCAAACACAGTGTCACCTGCCACACTTCATCTCCTCATTGTGGGCATTGTGCTATCATATCACCGTCATCATAATAATTATCATCATGTGATTGTCACAACAAGAGTGGAGAATAGTACAAGGGGCTATCAAATAGTTTCAAGACTGGTTTTGTAAAATGAAAACAGAGTAGAGCATAGGGATGCGTGCGCTGGTGTGACGATATGTAACCTTCATCTCTCAGTAGGACAAGTGGCATCATTCTGTGTAGACCAGTGGCTGTGTTACACACGTTTATTTAATGACTTGCATGGGTGCATTTGCGATTATATTATGGACCGCAAACTATAGCAGTGAGCGAACATCAAGTTCTATGTCTTACTCAGAAAAGCTGGAACAGAGACCTTCCAAATGATGCAGCAGGCTTACGGCAATGAATCTATGAGCCATCCTGTATGTTTTGAGTGGCACTTGTGCTTCAGGAGAGGAAGAACGTCACTGAAAGACGGAAGAGAGGTCAGGGTGACCTTCCACGAGCAAAAACCCGGATATTCGGTCTTGGAGATCTGGGGCTCTTCCACTGCGAATATTGTTGTTTGGTCTCCAGGTCGTAACCTTAGATCCAACTCTCGTCTCCAGTGATGATCCTCGACATGAAGGTTGGGTCATCCAGGGCATGTTGATGGGAATACCTGGCAGACTTGGGCACGGTGCTTCTTCTGTTCGGGGGTCAGAAGCCTGGGTACAAACTTGGTGACAATGCAGTGCATGTTAAAAATTGACATGAGGATTGTTCACACTGATCTGTATGACACATTCACAATGTCAGAAATGTTCTTATTGTTCATCCGGTGATCCTCACGCACAAGTTTCCTAACTCTTTCCACAATTTCTGGGTTTGTGCTCTTGGAAGGTCACCCTGACCTCTTTTCGTCTTTCAGTGACCTTCTGCACTTTCTGCAGCGTGAGTCCACTCAAAACACACCGGACAACTTGTAGTTCCATTGCCGTAAGCCTGCTGCATTATTTCGAAGGTTTCCGTTTCAGATTTTCTGAGTAAGATGCAGAATTTGATGTTCACTCTCTGCTCGAATTTGTGGTCCATAATAAAATCGCAAATGCACCCGTGCATGCCATCAAATAAACGTGTGCAACAGTCACTGGTCTACACTGACAGATGGTCACAGATTATCACACCAGTGCACAACATGTTTTCATTTTACAGAACCAGTCTTGAAACTTTTTGTTACCTCCTCGTAAGTACCCTTAGTGTATAGTACACATTATTACTTTATTTAATGTTGGTATATCTTAGTGTGAATAATTTATCAATTAAACTTTATCGTATTTATGTATGTTAAATGAATATCACGTTATATAATAGTTTGGTATTATTTGCGATTTCACATAACCTCGGTAGATCTATGAATGTATTACCTACAGATATGGGTGCCCCACTATACACATTTAGTAGGCTGAGAAAACAAAGAGCTGCCAACATGACGTGTACATATAAATAAATAGGAATACAAAATATGTTTTTTTATTTGGCAGTAAAACATACATTCAGAGCTACCTTGAGATAATTTGCACATAATATAACTTTAGTTGTCTCAATATCGTTTCAAATAAAGTAAGTGTTATGTCCCTACTTCAATATTATGTCTCTCAACCAAAATATTAATACAAATAACACTAAAATTGTATCATGAATGTTCTAAAATAAATGAAGTTCAGGATGGTCAATAAAACTCAGACAAAAATTTCAGCGTAGCGCTCGGTTTTCCTGGCATAAAAAATAATCTGATTTTTTTAAAGTCTTTTCCCTCGGTTGTGAGACTGGACAAATTATTTGTAATGAAAATGTTCTGTAAAAGGTGTGTTGAACCAGCCACCAAGTCTTAGTACTTGAGCAAGTATAATGTTAGTAAGTATTAATGATCAATTCCTAGGTCGGTAGACTAGTGGAGCCCCTGGATCAGAAAGTCATTATTCCAGGTGACGTTTGCTTTGCTCAGCCTGTGTAGAGAGTAAATAAGTTAAACAGTAGTATACATACTAGGGATGAGCCCTCGAATCCTAAGGATATTTGAGATTCGAAGAGTCAAGAAAATCTCTAATTCGAAACTCAAATCCTTGATAAAAATGTACTAATTTTTTTTTTTTTCAATTAAAATTTGTTTTAGCACTCTAATATTGCTTATGATGGTTCAGAACATTATAATTATAGATGAACTTAACAACCAGGCCCCAGACCAGTAATTTAACACTTAACTGAATGTATTAATGTTATAGTGAATGGATTATAAGAAGGAATGTTAACATTTAGTTACTATTTATATTTTTATTATTCTATTATATTTGTGTTTCCTCTTATGTTCATAACTGTCCCAAGATTCAAATTTGGGATTCAAGATAAATTGGAGATTAGATTCGTAAAATAGTGGTTTTGACCAAACTCTTAATACATACAAATGTGCTTCGTCCAGTGGAAGTGGAATCTTATTTGTGTTAAGGTGTGGAAGGATTAGAAAAATAACTGTCCCCTATTTCAAAGGGGTGTAAGGGAGATCCTGGAAAATGTTTGAAATTTGAATGCTCATTCAAGTTCCTTTGAAAGGTCCTTGTCTGTAAACATTTTGAAAATTATACTCCTCTCCAAGATATTTGGAGTGGTCCTTCCCCAGTATTTTTGGAAATTTGGATACCCTGTTTCTAGAATATATTTGGAAAATGTTGAAAATTTGTATGCCTTTAAAAGCTATTAGGAGTGGTCCTCACCTAAATTCCCAACAGATGGCAAAATTCAAGAACTTATTTTGAGTTTTTTCCCGGTGCTCAACATTCAAGCGTAATTTCCAGTTGTCCTAATCGGTGGCTAGCCTGAAGTTGTTACATTGCAGTCATTATTTGTTAAGTAATGTGTGAGCATTGATGAACAAGGCTCATTGAGACAATTGCATAACAGTTTTCTAGTTACACTACATACGTCTTTGAATATTAAAAAATAGATGTGTTTGTCACTTCACACAAATAACAAGTAGCTAGATGAAAACATCTGGAAAATCCTTTTTGAAGATAAAATAAATAAAAAACTATTGTGAAATCCATGACTTTAATAAGAGAGTTTGCTAAGCTTAATGACTTCAAATTGATGTATCTTAAAGTTTGAGTCAAGGTTGTAGGATGACCTTAATTTACAACATTCAAAAATGCATTTACACCAAAATTAAAATGAAGCCTCCACAAAACCTGACATTGAAACAGCACCTAAGCAATTTTGAAACATGTTTTAGATTACTAGATTCGTTAAAGATGTTTATCTCATCTGAAACAAAATGTTCTGAGAGTGACTGAAGAAAACTATAAAACAGAATTTTACCAAATATTTAAGTTTGCTGTTAAGATTTCAAAGCTTATGTAGACCAGTTGAATAAACTGCACCAAAGACACATTGTTTATGAGTGTGTCTATGGAGAAATTGTAGATGTAATGCTTGCCAAACAAGGTTATGAAAGAAGTCGATAAGAATTGGGTATTGAAGCTTGATAGCCAATTCCACACAAAGAAGAGGCAACTCGAGTAATCAAACGATTAAATACTATACAGGAACCCGCCTTGGTGGTGTAGTTAGCCAACATGCTAGTATTGTGTTGAGCAAGACTGCAGAGGACGGGGAAATCAAGGTTCGAATCTCGGTCGGGTGAACTGGGGGTGGTTTTCCCTAAATGGTTTTCAACCCTCCCTCCATGCAAATGCAGGTTCACTTCCTCTAAATTCAACCTTACCTATTCTTAACCCATTAGAGTAATTAGTACTTAAGCGTATAACCCTAAGGGTAGTAAAATGCAGTGCTAAATAATAAATCATACTAATAAATAACTATAAAAGGCTATTCTGTCACTGTAGATTGTAATTTATAAGATATAGTAGTCTAATTTTCTTATTATTTTCTTTGGGATTCATATTAGGGAAGTTTTACTCGTTTGATTATTAGCAGTGTAGCCATTAAAATTATTTTAATTCAGAATGCTTTCAGTAATTTCAATATTGTTAGTTTCTAACCACTGAATAAGATTCAAAAAGATTTTGAAATCATCACAGGAAGTATTGTGGTTCAATGAGACTGATATGTATACAATGAACTCTCCCTTACCGAACACCTCTGTATAGCAGATTCTTCTTTATAACGAACAGTTTAAGTTTCCTCGAAAAAATAACATGGGCTCTTATGGTGAAACAACTTCCCAATAACAGACTTTCTCAATAATGAAAACAAACACTTCTAGAGGACACATATTTATGCATAAAAATCTCCAGACAGAAGACAAAAATTGGAATAACTGGTACATTTATAGTATTGAGTGTAGGAATGCCACTGTCTCGCGTGAAATGTGAGCAATACCGCCTTCTCCCTCTAGTAAATGTTTCTAAAATAGTATACGTAGTATTAACTTTACAGTACTTCAAGGTGATATCTCCCACCTCTTGCGAGCAATCAGCAGGGGGATGTTCCAGAAGTTTTCTGTGTTCTTGCACACATACTCTTAACAGTTCATTGTATTTGCGTATTGTTATGTATATTATGCAATGTGTACAGTAAGCTACATACAATATGTATTTGTCATAATTATCCTGGATACACTACTCTACAGTGTGGTAATTAGATTGTTGTAGATAATATTCAACATATAGAGTTTCATATAGATTGAACTGTGTTCCAGAAGTTATGTTCAAAAAAAATATTTTCCCAAATAACAGAGTTTTTTGATCCCAGAAGGTGTCCACTATTAAAAGATTTCACTGTATATATATATATATATATATATATATTTATTTTTTTTAATGTTGTTTTAAGAGTGAGAATATAGGTATAGATATTGCAATGACGAGGTGTCACATAGATCATGTTTGAACCAAGTAATGTTTGCTATTACATGGAAGTCAGGAGTCTAAAACTAATGACTATTAATACATCTTGTGATGAACGCAACCTTGCTAGCCAGTATTGTGTCTTGTCAGGTATTGAAGCAGACCCCAACTTCCAGACCTGAAGATGGTTGCTGTATCTATGGGCTGTTTCTGGAAGGAGCTCGTGGGATGAAAATATACATAAATTGGCGGAATACAGAAAAAAGGAGCTGTATACAGGTGCGATAAGATTCAGTTCCTTTTATTTGTATCTTAAGGTTGTGAACATGCAGCTGAAGACAAGTTGACAAACCCTATCCAGGGCAACTAGTCAGGATTGAACTCAAGCCTTCCAGCTTAACTTCCGTATTGTGAAGCCGGCTTGTTGGGGCAAGATATTACGATAGGGCAATTATACATTTTATATCTAGATGTTTGATTCGTAACATTACTTTATAGATTACTAAATACACACCCAACAGTTCATTTGAATATGATTTTGCATCTATTAAACAATGTGAAAATGGGCTCTTGCTGTTTGATGTGAAATGATAGTGATTATTAGGGTTAGGATTTTATTATTTTGCATTTTTTTTTTGGCAAACCTAGAATGTTGTTCAAGTATATACAAATGTGTTTCATAAGAATCTAAACTGATTTAAGTAGCTTTGTTAGGGCATATTTATATGTTTGTACATGATATGGTACATTTTCAGGTTTTTCAGTAATTTTTTATGTTATTTTTAAGTCATTATTTTGCATATTTTGGTATTTTTAATATTAGGGACATTTTTGGATGATTTTCCCTGAAAGCAAGAAGCAAGACCGAGGAAAAAAAGGGGAAAGTGCTTGCGTTTAAAACATCTGTACATGCATAATATCAAACAGTGGTGCCACCACGGCAGTAAGAATACTTTCACCTCTACCGTTTTATTTTATACGGCATATTTTTTGTTTAAAGACTTTCAGTTTGGCACAGAAAATGTAAAAAGTTAAATTATATTTTAGTAATTTATTTTATCTCATACAGGACATGTTTCTGGGCAATACATTTTTAGTTTGTCACAGAAATTGTAAAAAAAAAAAAAAATTAAGTGGTTTTCCTTGGTTATTCTTTGTTTTGGTTTTATAGGTAAAGTTAGTAAACTTGATTAGTAAAATAAAGAATTTCTGTTGACACAAACATTCAAAGAAATAAATTATATTTTTTAGTTACACTACATATATAAATAGCATCTAAGGTTTTTTCTTCTACAACACTTCCCAAACTATTGGCAGAATAATGCCCTTATGAGTCGATGGTGGATGTGTTATCTGATAGCTCATAATCTTAATTGATCACTCATATGTTGCTGATGATTTCTGCAAGTCCATCCTAGACTGAAAATAATATGTATACAGTGTTTAAAAATCATAACAGTGAAAAAACAGAAGAGGTGAATAGGTGTACATACAGGCTTGCATCATGCCCAAGGAAAAAAAGGACGATATGAACTGAAGAACATTTAGGACTATGTCAAAGGGTCAGAGCACACTATTAACTGTGTCACAGCTTAGGGATAATGGTGAGGAGGTCAGGGTTCATGAAGATCCATATGACATAGGGGAGATGAGAGGGAAGAATGAACGAGAACAGGTACAACACCTAAGGAGGGTTGGGAGATTAAAAAAAAGAGGGGGTTGGAGGGGAAGTATACAATTGTAACTGTACTAACAGCAGCATAAAGTCAACCCTTGTGTCAAAGTAGCCGATGATTTACACATGTCCATCAAAGACTATCTTAAATGCCTTAAATTAGGAGTGAAGAGTGACCTTGAGCGCAGGACAAATACTGGAGAGCTCAGGGGTAGAGCATTGGTCTGTTAAGCTAAGGGAAGTTAACTCCAGGATGTGAACACTGACTCCTTGAGGTATTTTTTGCTAAAAGTGGTTTATTCCCAAATGATCGCATTATATTGAGCCGTTCCTAAATTTGTTCCAGCCTTGCCAGTGGTGTGGCTCATCCCGAAAGAAAATCGCAAGTTACCGGAGTCTGGAATGTACCAGTGTCCCGTGTACAAGACTCTAACCCGCGCGGGACCTTGTCAACTACAGGGCATTCCACAAATTATGTGGTGACTATTGAAATCCCAAGCGATAGACCTCAGAAACACTGGATTAAGAGAGGAGTGGCACTCTTCTGTGCGCTTGATTTTTGAAATTAATAAGTGCTATCTAGAAATTGTATTTTTTAAGTGTTTAATATTTTGTACATACATTTGCCATCCATGCAGACAAATTAAAATTAAAAACCAATGGCTATTAAAGAGAAAATAGTTTATTAGGTAATAAATATGTAGCCAAAATATTATGTATATTTTTAAGTAATAAAAACTTCAAAGACATTTTTTATATAATACTGTTATTGTTTGAATAGTAGATTGTCCATTTGGTAAGCTCTTAATTGTGTCAATCATAAAATTTTAATGAAACGGTTCATAACCCTGTAAAACAACATTATTGCAGTTAAAGTGTTATCAGGAGAATATAATTAGTGTTTTATTTTAGTGGCTGATTAATGAAATAAAACTTTGAGTACAAGGGAACAAATAGTCCCAAGTGCAAGTGTAGCAGTGTCAGAGCTCTTTATTAGTGGTATTGGGGGGGGGGGGGTGAGGGGGGGGGCTGAGATAGGGTTGTGCTTGCTTGTATCTGTCTTTCATTATGGTCTAAACAGAGGGACGTCTATCTATTGTAACTATCATTAACGTTATTAACTTTCAATTTACTATAGAGTTTAAAGTGAAAATACAAGTTGAATGCATCTATATTTAAAGAAAAGTCAAATTTCCGGATAAATTTATATTTTATGGTGATAATCAGCCGGAGTGCTGCTCCAACCTTGAAACTAGTACCGAGAGGAGCAAAACTCCAGCTCCTCTGCAGCCCTGGGCGACAACAGAGTAATGGTAGCAGAATATACCATTACAAGAGCTGTTCAGTATTTTTATATGAACATATTTTAATTTTAATATACTATAAACTTAAAAGTTTTTTTTGTGTGTCTAAAAAACATTACTTTTCAAGGAAAATATTATTCAATTAACCGATGTACACATTGATTTAATAAGATGAATTTGATTTATATTTATAGAAAATCTTAATTATTTCTACATTATATTCACTCATAAAAATATTGCAATAAAAAGATCTGGCAGTTTCACATTTTGTTGTAAATAATGATATTGATAATAATAATAACACTTAACAAAACATGAATTAATTTATTGAAAATATAAGCTACTGTACAAGATTTATATTCAATCATAGATGAATTTACAACAGGCTATTTATGAACGTTAAGATTCTTACTAAATAGGTATTTTCTGTTTTAAATGTTGAGGAAACACCAAAGAGCTTTGATATTCCAAGAGACAGGCCATAAGTCTAGGTACAATGACAGCAGTGCCAGAGACAATAGAAGTAAATCTCTGCTCTTTACTACCCTCTTCCTCGTAACACATTAAGAGTCGCTTGCTGATGAAGTCGTCGATGACACACACACTTCCTACTTCTATATAGGAATCCAAATGACAAGAATACATTTGAATGCTCGCATGAAGACTTTCCCAAGAGTTTAAGCATCTCGCTGGAAGATAAACTAATCTGAAGTGATAACCGATATTTTCATAAATCCTGATCATTGCTCCCAAGACTTGATCGAATTCATTGGCAGTTTCCACTCTCTCGTTTGATGTTGCAATAAAAAACTCAACTGCAGATGCTTGCCATACATTAAAGAGGCTTTGAAACTGTTCCAAATCTGCTTGACAAGGGTTGGGTTGGTACTTGCGTCCAAGGGCAAAATACTTTAGGGGTAGCGATGAGGAATGCAATGTTTGTTTTGCATGGAATGCACAGAATGAACCCAGAGAGCCCCCACCCAATAAATGTAACCTATGGTCTGGATTGTTGTCCTGTGGATCTTCATTTTGCAATGTGAAGACAGCATCAGGATCTTTATGCTTTATTCCACAGCCTTCTACAACAAGACTCCATGCAAAGTCTGGGTTGCTAAATTCAATAAAGTTTATGTTCTCAAACTCCCCTGCAAAGTAATTCAATGCATCCAACTCAAACGATGCAGCATCACTTTTAAGATAATAACATGAAGGTCCATAATAATCTAAAAGTTGTGAATCTCTCCCAAGACTAAGATGGTTCTTATCAGCGCTGCCCCGTTTTGGCTTTATCCCAAATTCATAAACTATTTTCAAATCTTTGATTGGAGTATCAGGGTGCAAATCATTGGGCAGAACTAAAGCTCTGATGATAGTGTCTTTCTCTAGTTTCCAAAGTTGGTCAACCAGAACTTTCAAATCTTCTCGCGCAAGCTTACCTTGAGTCCGACATTTGTCCATTTCTAGCTCTGCTTCTTGTGTGTTCAGTTTCCTCAACTTTTTCATTTTATCTGCAATCTCTACTCGTCTCTTTTCCAGTTGAACTTTGTTTGATTCTAAAATTTTAAGCGAGTCCCAAAGACTTTTCAATTCCTTCACATTCAAATTGATACCACGTAGTTTTACGTTAGTTTCAAGTTTATTTAAATATTTAAACCTGTCTTCAAAATCAAGATGAGGTGTGAGGAAAGAATAGGTCTCTCGAGCCATGTCACCAGTTACATATAAAGCAGATGTACTATGTTTAGCTTGGAGGATATTTGAGAAACAAATGTTAGCTTTAACAAAATATTTAGATAACTTTAACATTCTATGCATGTCAAGATACATGTATAGAGTCTTTACTGTAATGGTTTGATAAAATCTGATTGTGTCATATGTGTTTTATTAGTTCATGTCGACATTTTCCATCCTCAAGTCTTGTTTGTCAGTAGGCTGAGTCTCTATCTTGCGTTTCTTGGGTGGCACGTAGCTTCCCTTCCCAGCCGCTCGTTCTGATTCTTCTATGGAATATGGCTCCAATTCAAGAGCTTTCATTCGCCGCTTGTGCACTTTAGTACGAAAATGTTCTTTCAAAGCTTGATCATCAATGAAATAACGACTGAAACAAAAAAAAAGTTAAACAAGTACTAAAACATAATTGTTTATTCCGCATGTTTGCATCCTTGTTTGACCAAAGATCATATAAAAAGCATAGACAATTTTAAAATCACCATTTGAGTAAAGTATTTATCATTAAAAGTTCATCCAGGGCATGTAGCCCACTATCTTAGATTTTGATAAATTTATTTGGTATATAGTATTTTTGAATAGTTTTATGACCATGTTTAAATTTTCATGACAATCTAACCAATAGTTTTGAAGTTGTCATAGCACTAATACACCAGAAAAGCTTTCTCAGCAACAATGTGCAGAGTCGACAGTGAGACATAAAATAGTGTATACATCTCTAGAACTAGAAAAGAAAGACAGTGAGTGACCTTTTTTTTATTCTATTTTTTTCTAGAGTCAAGTGGTTTCGAATAATTTTTTTTACTGTAAATTTGTACAAAACATGATTTAAAAAACACTTAAAACTAAGAATATAGGGGAAATTTCCAATATAAATATGATTCATTTAAATTACTTATCAAAGAAAGCAGAAGTGTTAACACAGCAATTCTTTTTTTCACAACATTCTCAGATAGTCATCTATAATAACTAAAGCATGACTATCTTCAGCTACTGAAACACTTCCTGAGGGTGACTTAATTTTAGTAGTGTAGTGTTACACAAAACATTATGAAACTCAGAAGAAACTAAGGGAAAACCTGGAAAAACAAAAGACCCAGGATATACAATAAACAATATATCCTACAACAAGAAAAATAAACTTACAATTCCAGTGACATACAATACATATGATACTACAAGGAAATCATTCCAGTTGTATTTGCAATAGGGCCTGATTAAATTTTGTAACATTTTCTTCAACTTGATTTTCTCCAGAAATTCCTTCAAAATTTCTTGAATATCTGTCAAGGGTGTTATGGAATTTAGTGACAAGTTTTTTTTATCTTCATTTAAAAAGTTTGTCATCTAATGCCACCATGTTCATGACATATATTCATGAACTGTTGATATCAACATGTGAAGAATATTAAACTCTATGTTTGTACTGAAGCAATATTTTATTTATTTTCGCCAAAAAAATGTTTTGCATAAAAACAGCAAAAACACAGACTTTTCCACGTGCCCCCTTCCATCCCGCCTTAACTCTGCCATGGAACAAGACCACACAAGTACAGTATTGGACTATTTAACATTGCAGTGTGTCATTAAACAACCTGTGTAAAGTACAAAGGAATTAGTGAATTTGGTGGATCTATCTAGCATTGCCCAGTAATTAACTATATCACAAGAAAACTTGCAATCCCTTTGTTTTCACAATCACTGTTATTACTTTCCTAAATATGAAGGCCCCCAGTTATCCTGCTACGACATATTTACATGAGGAAAAGCCAATCAAAAGATTCTTACATAAAGTTAGCTTGTGATGCAATTACAAATAAAACAAATTAATGTCTGTCCAGGCAAAAAATTGTGTCCTCAATGTAGTAAAAAATGCCTAAGTGAGGAACATTTTTATGTTATCCTTTTATATGATGAATCAGTAGAAATTGAGACATCTTTAGTAATTACTGCTGAAGGGGTGAACAGTACCGTAGTTTAACGGTTTTAGGACTAAGACAAAAAAAATCACATAGTTTACTATCCAGTGGTAAACAAGCTTATGCAAAAAGAAAATTTGCAGAGGAAATCTCAGCTCTGAAAAGTACTGTAAACTAACAATGAACAAGGTGTAGGCAATGAAGAACAAAAAGCAGAAGAATTGGACATACTTCTGGATCGCACTAAACAAAACTTACATATTGTAAATCCATGGCCGCCACAAGGTACAGGCAAAGTGGTTAACTGCACGAGAGGCAAAACTCTAGGGGGTGTCATGCTGCTGATGGTGTCTTAAAAAATGTTATACATATATTTAAAATATTTTTTTATTCATAAATTGTTTGGACATATTTGAGAGTAGGCCTATACTGATTTCTTTTAACATTTCAGAACAATTTGTGTCATTGTTAGAAATGTTATGCTGTATACAGTTGGTACAATTGCTTCCCAACTTCAAACAGCAAACTACAGAATGTTTGTAATGTAGCAATTGTAAAAACTGTGTTTCGTGAGTGTTCTAGTTTTCATTACATTTTAATTAAATACTTGATGGTGGTGCCTAGATTTTCATTTGGTTTTACAGAATTCAAACATAATCTTTTTAATGTTAACTAGTACCAAACCAAAGTATAAAGAATATAATTTAAACAACTTGCATAAAAATCCTTCAGCACTAATCGACAAAAAATATGGATATCTGTGATTAATCCAGCTTGTAAAATTATCTACTTTCAAGGTCGTACAATTTTTTAAAGGTGGGGGCACCAAAATCAACATTTGCCTAGGTACAAAATTACCAGAAAGGGATCCAAATGCTTACCATGGCTTCACTGTTGTGGTCTAGAAAATTAATTTCACAAGAATTTGGAGTGTCTTAATAAACTGTGTGTTCAGTCTAAAAAGCTGTTAAATGAAAAGGAATTGCCACCCACACCCGAACCACGGCATGGAAAAGTACTTCCCTCTGATAGTGAAGATCTTGTCACTGAATTTTTATCAATATGATAAAATACTACAGACAAATGCAAAGGATGAAAGACACAGTTAGCCTCAAGAAAAATATTCATGTTCAGAAAGAGTAGTTTTGTGTGAGTTAAAGGGATTGTATTGGGAATTTAAGTCAAAATATCCTTGTATTTCTGTAGGTTTTTCTTAACTTTTCACATAGTGTCCTGTTTTTGTTGGGTCTTCAGGAACTCACTGTGTGTGTTTGCACTAACAAGAAACATTCAACTTTAACTAAATGCTGTTCAATCAGAAGAGTTTTACCAAGAGCTAAATGGTGTTTTGGTGTGCAGTAAATAAATCCCAACATGTATGTTATAAAGTTGTGAAAACTGTCCCCAAAAATTATATGGAAGATTGTATTAAAAAGGCAAGCTTGAATATGAGCCAATAGATTACATAAGGTGGGTTAGGGTCCAGAGCCCCGCTATAACTTTCAAATGCATATAGAATCCTATTAACGTGTTTACACTATCATATAAAAAGTGTTCAATCTAGGATTAGAAACTGATACAAAAGTAGTTAAATGAAAATGATTGAAAACTATTGAATAATCATTCGATAATTGATGGTTAAAACCATTGGATAGTGTCCATATCTACTGTATACAGACTGAATTACCGACATAAAATGGCAGCCAAAGCCATTCACTGCGCGCGACATGCTGAAACATGCTGGGAGAGGGAGAGACAATTGCTGAACATAGTGAACATTATTTTATTTTATTGAAAACAGCAGTAATAGAAGAAAGCTCTAAAGTGGACCCTGCTGTATTATCAATGGCTATCAGTAGATAGAACAGAACTTCAAAACATGTCTTACGCTTCAGAAGAGTTTTTGTATTTCTGTTTGAGAACAAAGTTCAAAAGCTTATTCCTCATTCTTATGTAACAAAAGAACAATGAATCATTGAAAGAAATTAAGAAATCACCAACTCCAGACTCCAGAAATTGCTACCATCCTGATGAACTCGGGTAAAGATTATTCCTTTATGGTTCAAGAAGAACCACAAAGATATCAATGGACCCGTGGTGCTTGCACAATTCATCCTATCATTGTTTATTATAATACAGAAACAGAATCTATCACCAAATGATGAGCTCAATCATGATGTTGCAATGGACAAAACAATTCAACAAGAAATTATGAATTATCTTCAAAAAGTAAAGACAGTAAATTAGTTAACTGAGGTTTGTGCTAGTCAGAACAAAAACTACAAAAGTGTTATAAATTTGTGCCGTTACAAGACAGAGAGGGGAATGGGGGATTGACATAAATGGAAAAATCCACTTTTTTGAGTTCATACACAAATAAAATAGCAATATTCATCACAATCTCAAGGTCGATTCACGATTACAATCACTCTCTTGATACGAGAAAGTAAAAACCAAGTTTTAGGTCCTAAAACTCAACTTTATTGTTAGTTTAATTTTATACTTTTATAGGAGAGGCAGACTAACAAAGGAAAGGCTAGCAGCTTCAACATGAAATGTGTATTGATTTTAAAATATAGCTCTGTAATGTAAAATAAAATCTGGTTGAGTCATTTGACATATTAAATCATAACTGCCTATAAATTACTAGGGCTAAGATACAATAGCAAGTTTGTTGGCTGAAAAAATAATTTACTTAAATTGAGAAATAGGAGATACACCATATAGGATTGGGAACTCACGGAGAGTGGGTAGAAACACAGAACTAAATGATATGGTGGCGAGTCGTGAAATTTGTCCAAGGACCTGTGATCGCTATGAAGAACTACCATACTTCATCATGTAACCGTCGCATATTATATGTCCAATTTTTGTGGAAAAAAAGTGAGGTGAAAATATGATTTAAAGGTTTTTAAAAAAAAAAAAATCACTAGTTTAGCTTGCACAGGAATATGCAAGTCTTAATACCATATTCAATTTTTGGACTGAAAAAAAACCCGGGGTGTGACGATTATGTGGTGAAATACAGTATTGATGTATTAGTTGCATTATAGAGGGTAACCACTACAAGATTGTTTTATATTTACAATTTTATTAAAAACCAATCCATAAATTCAAGGATAAAATTGAGATGTGACCTGAAGCATTTTATAACTACAATAGATCATTACATTAAAACTGTAATCCTCCAACTTTGATATTAATTAGGATATTTTTAATTAGTCTGTCAAATTAATTTGAATTAAATAAGTTTTCCGTGAATGAAAGTTGTTGATAAACAAGAAGAAAAAAGGAGCAAGTATTTGTTACTAAGACCAACAATGACTCACCTATCATACAAAACAAAGAACTCCCCCCCCCCCCCCCCCCCGCCTTGCACCTCCTAGCCAGAATTTTAAAATTTGAATTAATTTCTTTTTTTAATTAATTAAAAACTGTGTCGAAAGAAATAAAATTAGTTTCTTTTTCTGTCTGAAGCAAAGAAAAGTGTTGCCTGAGGTAATAACGCAATACATTGAGAGGACAACGCCGGGTAGTTCTGATAGTTATATATAATTTAAAGGCGCAAAATAATTAGAGCAAGTCTTGTTACTTTATAACTATTAATATTATTTGTGTAATATGTTAGCACTCGATAGATAGTACAGATACACTTAAATTATTGTAATTAAATTGAGTCTTCATAGTTATATACTCAACCTAGGCAGAGTTTTATAATTTTACCCAGTCCAAAATAAAACTGGGTTTTATTTATAAAAAACAAAAGAAACCCATTGTATTTTGCATACAAAGCATTTGTATGATTAAATTTTAAAAATGGTTAGCCCATTTCTCTTTTAATAACCAAAGTATGATTAATTACTTTAAGTCCATATGTATAGGTATCATTAGAAATTGAATTACTAAATAAACTTAGAATCTTTAAATCTTTTTTTCAACTACCCGGTTGGGTTATACACTTATGTACTAATTAATAAATAAATAAATATAAATTTATACACACATAAGTTGAAAAAAAAAGGAGGTGAGTTTGAGACAACATGTGTAATTTATGAGTAGTATATACAGTCAACTCTGGTTATAATGAACCTCTACAGACTCGGATATTTTGTTCACTATGTCCAAAGTTCACTAAAACCGATTTTTTTTTTAATTTGAAAGTGGTGAGTTAGTGATAAACAAAATAAGAGTTCAAATACATTTGCTATTTATTGAAATCTATTAATTCATCTTTTTAAAAAATCAGTTATATGCTGTTGTTTACTGTTTTGATTAATATTTTTTCCAGATTCTTCTCTAGAGTCTGTGCTTTTCCACACTAGATACCACACTATCCATGCATTAAAAAAACTTAGTAGAAAGGTCAAATATTTTTTAGTTTTATATACCCTCTCGAAGAAAGGGACTAGTGAAAACAATTACTAAATGGCCACAGACTGTCATTCAGTGTCTTGTAACTCTTGTTGTAATAATACAACTCAGAAGACTGTCTTCCTCTATTTGCCGCAGACAAGGGTATTAAAACTTAATCCAGGTCAATGAGTGCAATGAGTGTTTAAGCTCACCGATCCCCTCTTCCCATACCATACTTTCAGTCAAGCTTTGTGCTACCTAAACAAGAACTCGGGTAGAGAATCGGTGTCTTCAAGTTTAAACAACCAAAAGGTTCTGTTTTTAAAGAATTATGATGTTATAATGACATTTCTTATTGAAAATTTGATATTACTGTTCACTAAAACCGATGTTGAGGGTTCATTATAACGAATTTTTTTAACACACATTGAAATATATGTGGACCAATGAATTAGGTTCACTGTAGCCGAATGTTCACTACAACCGAGTTCACTAAAACCAGAGTTGAATGTATACTTTTCTTTATTATCATTACAACGATTTGCAATAAAATATAAGTTATATATTTTTTGTGATTTTACCCAACTAAATCATGGACAAATGAATTAAAGCTGAACTGAAGAATTGGCTGTAACTGACTAAATATCAACTACATCCTCTACTGTAAACACTTAAAAAGGTTGGGGGGGGAGGTGGGGGGGCGAGGAAATGAATACAGTCAACTCTCGATTCTACGACCATTCACGGTTCCCTGGAAAAGGGTCGTTATTTCGAAGGGGTCGTTATTGGAATGTTAACTGATTTTGTTTCACCTCCGACCCTTATACGCAAAAATTGCTTTTTTTAGACAACACATGAAAAAATACCTTCCTATTTCTTAAAGAACTTACCGATCACGAGGGGCTTCATCTTATCGTTGCCGTGTATGTTTAGCACAGAAGGGTGGTGAGGCGGTCCTTGCTCCTCTTCGCCCCCTTGCTCTTATCCTCTTTCACAGCAAGAGTGTGATCTGGCATGAGGTTGTAGAACATCCCCAGCTGTTCAGCGTTGTATACATCTTGAGAATGATAGCGCCTAAGTATGTTTCGGAGTAAGGGAATCCATTCCTTCACGGTGTTGGGTTGACCGATGTGCTTTCACTGACGACTTTGTGTCTGGATATGCTGTGATGCACTTTTAAACGCTATAGCCACTCACTTGAACACTTAGTTTTCTATTCCCAACCTCAGGGAAAATTCATCGACCTTCTTCTGCACCATTGGTCCGTTTATTGGCACGTTTTGCGCTCAATGCTGGCTGAACCACTCCAGCATAGCTTGCTTCATATTCGCGTGCGTCGCACCCTTCAAATTTTTGGCCTTTACATCGTGGCCTTCCTTCTTCACTGCATTCACAATTTCTTCTCTCATTTTGAGAATCGTGAAAAGTGTCGACTTCGGAATGCCATGCCGCCTCGTAATCTCCATCTTTGTAATCTTCTTCTCATCCATTTCCTGGATTATCTCCTACTTCTTCATGAGCGGCAAGAAGGTCCTCTTTCCACTCATTTCGTCGAAATTATAAGTTCGTATCAAATTAAAATAAATAGTGTGGGTCGTCCAAAATCGTTCACAAAATCAAACCAAAAACGTAACCAAATCGAGAATCGAAATAACAATGGCAAAAACAAGCCTGGCGCGTGATGTAGCGGCAGTCGCGCGCGGGGAAAGATTGTCTTGCTTGTGGGAGGGGGTGGATAGAGTAAAGTACTATTGGCTGGCATTGATAGGGTGGTGTCTATTTTTATAACTGCCCTATCCCAGTTACTAGTAATACAGCGCTCACAAAAATAATTGCACGTGCAACAAACACATTTTACGGCCGATTTCCTTAAAATGTTCGACCTTTTTTTTTCACATTTTTCACGGTTCCCCAAAAAGGGTCGTTACTTCGAGAGGGACGTTATTCCCGGGGTCGTAGAATTGAGAGTTGACTGTATATATTTAAAGCACCCTTAAGCCACAAAGGTTTTGGGAATGTATATTAGTTACAGTAGCCCCATGGCTTCTTTGGTGCTGACTGACAGTTCACAGCTGACTGTCAGAAGTGACAGTTGCTAAACAAATGTTTTTTGCAGATCATATGGTTCGGAATAGGGATACATAATTTGGTCTGGTAGCTTTTCAAAGCCATCAGCTGTCAGTCAGCACCAAAGAAGCCATGGGGCTACTATAGTAATAACAAATTTACTACAGTAAAATGTTCCAATACAGATTACGTCATGGAAAGCTTCTTTGACAGTGTGAATTTATACACAAATTTTGGTACAAAATAATAAAAAAAGCATAAAACATTCTTATAATATTAAGGTTTTTATTTTGAAGTTAGAGTCGGTATATATTTACAGACTAGTTATAACATCAACTAATGAGACCTGCAAACTATATTAAATTGATTTAATCTTTGATTGGACATTATAGGATTATAAATTCCTTAGGATTAATAAAAATGCAAAATAATGGGACATATTAAATGAGTGTGTTGGTTCAAATGAACTCATCCATGTCGGTAACTTCTGTCCAATATGAAATGTCACTCTCACTCTCTCTCTCTCTCTCTCTTGTTGAACCTTTGCGGGGTTAGCAGTTCATATCGAGCACCTACACAACAGCAACGGGTTAGGTAGGACCCCCTTTGGTGGCCACATGGTCTAAGGCAGTGGTTCTCAAACATGTTTTAGCTTGTACCCCTTGGTCGTGACAACATGTCTAATGTACCTCACAATAAATTTCCCCCAAATGACAAATATCAGATAATCAACCAAAGGAGAAAATTTCCCTCAGTTGCCTCAAAAATTCCCCACCACATTTGATTTTCTTGTCATTTTGCAAATTTTACCTTGAGAGCTACTCATGTATCCCCTGAAAGTCCCTCGCGTACCCCAGTTTGAGAAGCAATGGTCTAAGGCATCAATCACTCTCGCAATAGACTAGACTGCAAAGGAAGGGGATATTGAGGTTTGATCCTGGTCGGGTGTACTGAGAGTAGTTTTTTCCTAAATGTTTCCCAACTCTCCCGCCATGAAACTGTAGGTTCAATTCCTCTAAATTAAACCTCCCTGACACATTAGAGTAAGTATTACATAAGTGTATAACCCAAATGGATAGGAAGATGTGTTATAAAAAAAGAAAAACATGCCAAAGTTATCCAATTTAACCAGTTTTTTGGACAAATGTTATGAAATTCCTCACGTTTACTGTCCTAACTAAATTGGTTTGTTAATAACTGTGAATTGAACATTAAAAAAATGTTGATGCCTGGTTTGTTGTTAGTAAAACTTTCCATTCTTTAGAATTTCCAAGAAAATTGTGATGAATGATTTGAACTTTTTAAGTGTGATTTAAGCCCAAATTAATGATCAATAAGTTAACAGTAACTGATTGATTATCCTTAAAAAAAACCTAATAAATAACATAATATTAACATTCTACAAAAAATGACAATAATTTAACAGTTTTATTTTGGAATAGCCTAATTTAAATCTAACCAATTTATGCATCGGTAAGAAATGTTTATTCTTATGCTCTGCCTAGTGAATACTTACGCACAATGTAGACAGTAGAACTGAGCATTCCCAGGTCTGTCAAAATCCACCTCCTGATTCAATAACTTGTCAGGCATTCTCTTCTTTAAGATCAACGTCAATCTGTAAATAAATACAAAACAGATTAAAAACACAGCTGGCTTATATATTTATTGTTGGAAATAAATAGGTTGTGAGAGGTAAGAGTTAAAATTAAGTCCATTTATGACAAATAAAGAATATATTTAAGTAATATTGATGTCACACTTTGTATGTTAGATATAAATAATAATGATTAATGACAATATTGATCTATGAATTTGTGTGTATTTCAAATTCCTTGCTCGTTTTAAAATGAGCAGTCATTGAATAATAATTCAGAAATTTCTGAGAACCCAGAGTTTATCTTAAATCTATTTATAGATATAAAAGGTTAAATACATATTATTTGAAAAAAAGTGTAGCTTTGTTCTAGTTCTGTATTTAACATTTCAAACAAAGTCTATCCAGAAACTCAAATGCACACAAACAAAGAAAAATATATGAATAAAGATTATGAAAACTTGTTATTAAATTTTTTTAAATTATTTCCATATTGATCTAGATCAATCAAGTAAGATTCAATAAATTATCTATAAAATTTGCCAATATAAACTAATTATAAAAGCTTGGAAATGCTAGTAAGATATTAATGGCTCTAAAGCCTATGTACATAAAACACAGGTACAAATTGTGTGTGTGTGTGTGTGTGTGTGTGTGTGTGTGTGTGTGTGTGTGGTGTGTGTGTTGTGTGTGTGTGTGTTGTGGTGTGTGTGTGTGTGTGTGGTGCGCACGTGTGGTCCTCTCCCATTTCCTTAAATTGTTTTGGAAAAATATAATTACATTTTAATATAAGCTTTCTATCTAAAAGGATTCTAAACACATTAGAGAAGCTTATGGAGTTTTTTCCCAGTTGTACCAGATTTAACTTAATGATTTGCTATAGATAAATTCAGTTTGATAAACATAAAGCATATCTCTAGCACACAATATTTCACAACCCATTGTGGTCCTCGGCTTGTAACAAAAGTGAGATTATGTTAACGGTTTGTATACAAATGTTGGACTAGGTGTATGAATGAAGCAATTAAAAGAGGTAATCTAACCATTAATTTACATGGCACAACAATATGGGAGCGATGGCTTTACTTTCCCTCCGAATGAAATTGTGCTACAGATTTTATCGCTCAGGAAATATCGGTTGACTCTGGCTGGGTTTTAATCCAGAAACATCGGGTCCTGAGGCGAGCATTTTACCTCAGACCAATTTAGGTCAACAAGCCACTAGATGACCTAGAAAATTGAAGCGTTGCACACTTAGAACCTAAACCACGGGGCAGAACCTAATGAAGCCAACTTTTCAATTTTTGATTTATTTATTTTTTGAATGAAATTTTAACTAAAAATAATCCACTATAATAATTACCAGTTCCTCTATACTCTATACTATTTCTAGAAGTTTAAATTAAATTGGTCGCTACACAAGTTTTCTTTTGCACAGTTATTTGTAAACGTTTAGGGGTCGAAACATTTTTTTTTAATCCCACTGTTTGGGGGGATAGAAAGGAAATGTCTCTAGAAGGCACTCAAAACATCTTGATTTTTGCGACTGAAAGCATTTTCAAAGGTTCTAGAACTTTTTCCTAATTGAGAAAATTAAAAAAATTGGATATCACTGTATTCAGAAGAAGGTTCTGATTATTTTGGTTTATTTTTATTTAATTTTCTGACGAATTTTTGAAATTTTATTAAAGGTCAAAGTTGATAAATTAGAGTTTTTCAATTTTTGACTTAAACATTTTTATAGGGAAGGGCACAAAACAGACAAACCAATTTTTGTTTTCAGGAACCATTATATCAGTAGATACTAAATAATGTGAGAAAACTAGCATATTTTAAGACCATTCCAAGATTTGTTTGGCCGATGAAAATGTGAAATTTCAGATTTTTCTGTTTTTTGAGTAGCTATTTCTCCAGTGGGGGTCTGAGTAAAAATATTAGATTCATGCCACAAATAATTATATTTGGTAGGAACATCATACCAAAGTTTGATCACTTTGATTTGCAAAATAAGAAAAATGATTGAGTTTAAAGTGAAACAAAACTCGTTTTCCCTTTCATTTTGATGGGCAATTTAAACTACCTTAGATCTAATCCAGGGTATCTACTGGACTTGTATTTTTCCATCCAATTACTGTTTCCAGCCTGTGGCCTGGGTCACTTTTTTATTTAAGTCATATATTTTCCACTACTGGCTGGATAGGCCTGTCCTAGCTTCATATCCTTACAATCTAACTTAAGACTAGGACAATCACAACATCCAGTCCCCAGCCATTAATTCATCATTGTGAAAGGGTAAACTCACATCTCACTGAGGGTAAGTTTTCTGGCCATGCCGGGAACAAACCCTAGACTCTTAGCTCAGTAGACTGACATGCTACCAACAGAGCTAAGGTTTCGGACTGTCTACTGGACTTTAGTTTTGAAATTCCACTATATTTCCCGTATATTATATTAAAATAATCCAGTATAGGCCTAATGAAAAGCTTTCAGAACCAAACAATACCTATCTCAGAAGTATTTTAAAATTATAGAAAGTTAGGGTAATGTCTGTCATAATTAAACATTTTTACTTGAAGAATATTCAACTGTATTGATACTGAAAAATATCATTATGATAAAAGTCTATAGTTGTTCACAACAAAAATTCTTTATCTTAGAAATATGTGTCATGCTTTATTTTGTGTAAAGTTTATGTAAAAAAATCCAAACACAGTTTTGTGTGTGTGTGTGTGTGTGTATGTGTGTATAATATATAGTATTAATATACTAATATATACTAAGAATGGGAATGACTCTTGACTTATTAAGAATATTCAAGGATTCGAGACTCAGATTCTTTTTTTTATACTAAGTTTGAATTTTTTTAGAGCTATAATAACAGTTACTAGAAGTTAAGAAAAATATAATGATAGCAAAACAACCAAACCCAAGACCATAAATTCTAAGACAGGCCTAATAAAAACTAGAAACAAAAAAAAAAGTAGAATAAAGTAGACAAAAATTAACATTCAATCACATAGCTTTTTTAATTTTTCCATTTCATGTTCTGACACTTTTGCCTCTTCCTTTGCTTTCCACAGAATTGTTCTTTTTATGTCCATTTTCCGTATTTCGTCCGATGACGTTTTTATTTCTCAGTTTAAGTCTACTTCAATCTTTTTTCTTTTTTCTCCAGAGCTTCTTTCCTTATTCCTGATGCATTCCTTGCAGAATGAATCATCTTTAAAACTGTTATATATTTTAGAAGATGCAGTGACTACATCATAAGTTACATGTAGGTTTTCAACCAGACACTATTTATTTACAGAAAAGCTTCGCTCAACAGCTGCATTTCTATGGAAGAGAGCAGGGATTTTTTAGTGAAATAATGCAGCTCCTGGGATGCATTTTCTTTGAAAACAATATTTATAAAGAGCTTATCAAGCCGGTCACCACTTGAAATTAATCCTTTAAGGTAATCAATAAATTATTGCTTTGATATAAAATCCAAGTAGTATCTTTTTACAGCATCAGCTTGCATGCTAGAGAGTTGTTTCTCTTCTAGTAGGACTTCTAATGTGGAAATTATTCTACGAGTCATAAGGGTTGATTACAATGGGCGAGATTACTAGCTACTCGCCGGCGAATTTACTCGCTGCTATTAAACTCGCCGTAATAAGTGAAGCTAGTAAACTAGTAGGAGTTGAAATGTCTAGAGAAGTAGTTTGTGCGGGAATTGTTGTCATTGCTCTGAAAAATGAGAACGACTCTACGAGCGAGTGGGCGAGTTTGGTGGCTCAGTGTAATTGACACTCGCCAAGAATGTTGAAACAAGCTTACTCACGCACGAGTTTACAAGCCAGCAAGTAGCTAGTGATCTCGCCCAGTGTAATCGACCCTTTAGCAGAAGAATTGATCATGACTACAAGAGAAAGCAAGAAAACCTTTGACGATTTTGTAGAAGAGAGGATACTTACCGTATGTACAGTAGCCCTATGGCTTCTTTGGTGCTGACTGACAGCTGACAGCTCTGAAAAGCTACCAGACCAAATTAGGTATCCCTCGCCGAACCATATGATCTGAAAAAACTTATGTTTTAGCAGCTGTCACTTCTGACAGTCAAAATTGTTATATACCTAAATGTTGACTGTCAGCTGTCAGTAAGCACCAAGAAGCTATGGGGCTACTTTAAAGGTTTGTTGCCGAGATCAACTAAGAGATTTTGACAGTCACCGTTAACTGAAGTAACTTGATGTCCTTAGTGTCTTTCAAAGCTGCTGATGCTGCAAACCCAATATCTAGAGTAGTGAGTGATTTCATGTTGGACTGTTTCTTCAAATCAATGATAAAAAAATTTTTTAAAGAATTTTCTGAATTAATTTAATCATATTTTACAATTCTGTTCATTAAGTGCTCAAGTAGTTTACTTAGATCTGCAAACATAACAGTGTTGAGATATGAATAAATATCCATCTATCCATCTTGCATATGTGTAGCAAACTTGTCTCCGGTTCCTTAGTCGCTGTGAAGTGTCAACCCTTTATGTATATAGTCTTTGTATCCGGATTGAAAATATGTCCGACTAACCGTTGTGTTTTGTGTGTAACAAATATATGTTCACAGACGTGTTAAAGCATTAAAAATGCCTAATGTGCACTTTACATCAGGTTATGGGCCCAGTAAATTGTACTCTAGTTATTTGTGAGTTCGTATAAACGGGTTTGCTCACAATTCAAACTCGTTGGCATCTGTGTTAACAGCAGTGAATAAAATTTTAAACTTTTGGCATTTGTAATGATATTAGTGAAATGGTGCGCATTTTTGTTTTCTAGTTTTTTAATCACAAAGTTTAGCTCAAATATTTAAAATGAGTTTTTTGAGCAACTTAGCTATGACAGAAAAGCTTGTTGGTAGAGAAAATTATTCCAGTTGGAGATTCGCGATGCGTGGCCTACTGAAATCAATGTTTCATGGGAAGTAATTGAGCCTGAGGATCAACAGTTTAAGACAAGAAGACAGATGATAAGGCTCTTTCGAAGGTAATTTTGTCAATTTACCCTGTAAATTATTCGCATTTGAGGGCTGTAAAGACTGCTCAAAAGCGTGGACCGCTGTTGAAAGATCATTTGAAGACTCTAGATTAACACGTCGAGTTGGTTTGCCAAGGACCCTTGTCACAACGCAACTAGCCAAATGCAAGTTAATTGACCAGGGTGTCCAGCCAAAACTATATCTTTAAATTCCCTGACTTTTCCAGGTTTTCCAGATACAATTTACTTTTTTCCAGTCCACTATATATCAATACTAAGTATATTACGAAAATTTTTTTTTTTTAAGATCACAGATTAATATAGTGGTTTTTTTCCCTATATACATACACATTCTGAAATTGTGTCACTCAATAAAGGGACTAAGCGATTTCTGCCTCCGGGGAAATGGACTATTTTAAGTTAAAAATAGATTTCAGTAAAATAGTATTGAGCAATTAAGAGATTGCCTCAAGCAAGAACGATTTAAAATAGTTGTGAGACAGAGTCATTCTAGTTCCTTCCACTTAAAATGTTGGTCTAATCAAATTTCGCGCATGTGAATAACCATGGCTTAACTTTGGCAGAAGGGGGAAAGGCACAAAACTCACTTGTTGACCTTGAGAAGTGATATTAGTTTGCTCAACAGGGACAATGGTGTGAAAGTGATTCCAGGCAGGGACTAACCGGAAGAAAAGTGTTATTTTGACTACTGTGAATCAAAATATGAGGCTTTTTATAGACAAAATGTAAAAATTCCAGAAATTTAATAAAATTACCTGACTTTTCCATGACTTTTCCCTGACCAAGCAAATTCCCTGAGGTTTTCCAGGTCGCTGGACACCCTGTTGACACACGTGACCAAATTATTTCAACCGCCCATAAATTAAATTAAATGGGAATGGGTCAGGACTTTATTGCTTGTGGGACTTCCTGATGATTACCGTCCCACGATAATGAGCCTCCAAAGTTCAGGGATCAAAATCACTGCTGATTCAGTTAAAGTAAAAGTGCAAGGTAGTTCTGAAACCCCTGATAATGAATTGGCACTTTATGCATCTAAATCTAACCATAAGAAGAATAACAACTCCCCAAAATGTTTTATTTGTAATTGAACAAATCATATTGCTAAGTTTTGCCGTTACAAGAAGATACAAAAAATGACAATTCCGAAAATAGGAGGATGGACAAAGATCCGAAGTCAAAACGGGCCTTCCTGGTGTATTATTCTAGCAAAAACGATGAAGTGAAAGATAAACATGGTGTCTACTCAACTTGACCAATGAAATTCCCGGCTTTTTCCCTGATTTCCCCTGATCATTTCCTAAATTTCCCGACTAAAAAGTATGTTACATCCTTCTAATTCCCCCACCTCACCCTCATTTTTTTATTAATATTTTTTTATGAATAATAATAAATTTTAAAATTTAAAATAAACAAATTTTTTAAATTTGTATTAACGATGTTTATTAGGAACTATCAAATATATTACACAGCTACAAAAAAACTATAGTTTGAATAACATTATTATTTAGCGTTTTAATGATTATTATATTTCATATTTTGAGTAAAAACCACATTTTCCCAAATTTTTATTGTAATTTACCAAATTCCCGGCTTATTCACGTATTTTCCCGATCATTTCAAATTCCCGGCTAATTCCCGTTATCCCTGATTTTCCCGGATGGTAGACACCCTGATAAATCAGCATGGTGTTTAGATTTGGGTGCATCTGCCCATATCACTACAGATAAAAATTGCCAAAATTGCTGCTACTGATAATACTGTGCTGGTTGCTGAAGCCAATGGTAGTGTAGATATACAGTTATTAGCATAAAATGAAAGTATAGAAGTAGAGGCAAAGGATGTCTTAAACATTCCGGACGCTGCCGTAAATTTATTATCTGTCAGCAGAATTGTCCACAAAGGTCTGATAAAAATGGTGGACATATCCTTAATGAAAATGGTGGAATTGTTGCCATAAAAATTTGGAAAATGGTATATATAGACTGAATACCATTGATGAAGCAAAAAAAAATATCAGCTTATTTGCTAAAAATTGAGATTTTGTTTGGCACCGTCAGCTTGGTCACCTCAACCGTCAGGGAATGTGGAAGCTAAGTGATATGTAAACAGGCATGGATAATGTGGATTGATCAGAAAGGGTACATCTCAAAACAGCCCTGGATAAATTTAGAATGATGGACTCAAACTCAGTTTCGACCCAGGTTTTTATATAGGCTACATGTTATAAATTGTAATTGAATAAAAATAATATTTAATGATTTTATGCCTAATAATACTTGTGAGATATTACGGTGGATTGTGTAGTCAATCTCGCTTGTTTTTGGGTAAAGTGCTTGCCTCAGAACATGAAGTTTGTGGGTTTCAAGCCCAGCCTGGTTCAACAGATTTTTCTTAAGCGATTAAAAACTGTGGCAAAACTCCCTTCGGAGGGGAAATAAAGCCATTGGTGTCATGTCGATTGTGGCATGTAAAAGAACCCAGAAAGTTATGTGGAAAATAGGTACCATTCCAGGTAAAATTGGTGGGTCCTTTTGCTCATAGCTTAGAGGTATTTTCATGGGCTGATATAATCAGTTGGTTCAGTAAATGCATGTTAAATAAATTAGGCCTACCTCAAAAAAAATTTCTATATATATTGCTAGTTTCATTATTAGGCCTAGATGTTCATGATTTCTTCAAACAAGATATAAGATAATTAAGTGTCTTATTTTCAAAAGTTGGGTTTGCTATAAAAAAAAAGAGCCAATTCAAAATAGCTAAAAACTTCTTTTAATCTATTAAATCTCATTTACCATACTAAGTTATATGATTAGGCCCTAACATTTCACTTATTCACTTTAATATGACAAAGGAAAGGTGTCAAGAATCCCACCCTCTTTGTTTTTTCCATTCATTTTCCAATATGACTACTATAAAAACTAAAGACAATATTAAAATTGCTATTTGATTTGTCGAATTATTGTGTGATAAATTTTTTAAATGTAGGGGCCTATATTAAGCCTATGATATATTCACTGTCCCTAGCCTAACCTTAACAACATTTCAGAAAACATTCTAATTGAATCTTTCATAAGGAGTAAATGAATATAATATAAGCAAAGACTTAGATATTGTCGTTAATAAATTAAAAAGATACAAGTTCAAATAAATATAATTAATAGATTGAATATCGAAGATAAATATCGTTATGATTAACACTTTTACAAGTTGTTTATACTCAAAATGTTTTCTGTTTTTCCTTAACACACTTTGATATTTAAAATATTTACCTTGACTACATTTATTATAGTATGAGTCAAATTGGTCAAACTAACAAACATGATAACACACAAATAATTGACAAACTAGTTTTCAACGAAAGTGAAATAAAACAAATTAAAACAACTTAAAACATAACTATTCAAAAGTTGGTGATTGATTGAAATGTAAAAGTTGCAGTATCCAAATTACTTTCTAAAATATTTTAACCCCATTTTTTAAAAAACTATCTTCTGTTCCCGTTACTTCTTTCAGTGTTCTAGTGTATGATGGGGATTACTGGAACCTTATTTATCTGATATGTTTCATTACTCGATTTTTATGTACCATAGTTGTGGAAGTCGTTAGGTGATGGACCACGATGTGTTACCATGACTCTAACACAGTTACATTTACGAGTGGTGGTAACACATCGTGGTCCATCACCTAACGACTTCCACAACTATGGTACATAAAAATCGAGTAATGAAACATATCAGATAACTAAGGTTCCAGTAATCCCCATCATACACTGGAACAATGAAAGGAGTTACGGGAACAGAAATCTCAGATAAGACTTAGTTTGTTGTTTTAATAGGGTTAAAATATTTTAGAAGGTAATTTGGATACTGCAACTCAACAAGCAATCACCAACTTTTGAATATTTATGTTTTAACTTTTGTTTTAATATGTTTTATTTCACTTTTGTTAAAAACTAGTTTGTCAATTATTTGTGTATTATTTCATGTTTGTTAGTTTGACCAATTTGACTCGTACTATAATAAATGTGATCAAGGTAAATATTTTAAATATCAAAGTGTGTTAAGGAAAAGCAGAAAACACTGAGTATAAACAACTTGTAAAAGTGTTAATCATAACGATATTTATCCTCAATAGTCAATCTATTAATTAAATTTATTTGAACTCATACCTTTGTAATTTATTAACGACAATATCTAAGTCTTGGCTTATATTATAACCTTAACAAGTTTAAGGTTACAGTAGGTCTAACTTGATCCCTATTCTATTTCTTTTTTTCCCAGCACAGCGCTTACTACCTATTCAGACTATTCATTATTTAAATTTAATTATCTTAAATTTAATTATCTTCATTAAAATGTATTAATTTTTAGCTACCTAGTTTGCACTAAAACCTACATTACGATTGTTTACATTAGTTACAATTAATATTTGTTTCCTATTCACGAAAAGGGAATTGATTCCACACCGGCCTTTGACCTAAATAATAGTTCGGAAGAATATTAAATCAATGTTTCTGAAAAACTAAATACCCAATAAAAACTACGTGGTTTTTAAGACCTAACTTAAGTGATAAGATCATTTATTTTTGTTGGCCCTTCTAATAGGTTAGGCCATATTTTATACAATTCTTACTTCATCCAAATCTTTTTTTCTTCTCTTAGTTCTCCACTTTTTCTTTAAGTGTTTATCTCCAAGATGGTATTTTTTTCTTTTATAAGTCATTACTACTACACTTTATTTAAGAAAAATTTAAATCAAATTAAGCGTACCACGTGCACAATCCACAACCTTACAATTCACATTTGAGTCACAATTCTGCCATATTGAAAACAGAAACTAACTTACCAAGCTCGCCTTAGACAGCTGGCGACATCTGTAAGTTGTAAGTTCTTGAAACTAACCGTGACCCGGAGTTTAGTGTAAAATAAGAATATTACTTAAAGTTATAATCCGTTTACGTTTTAGCTATAGTTTGGTTACTTCTCCAATGGGCTGAAAGCCCAAAACTATTATTTTGAACAGGTTTACTTGTGTATTTTGACGTGTGTCCTAAACACTGTGCGCGGAACACTATTTAAATCAAATTTGTTCGAACAACGATGGACGCCATCTTGGCGTACATTGACAGGAGTATTGGTGGTGGGAAAAACGTTAAAATTCAGTGCAAAACGAGTCGTAGATTCTACCCTCTCTATCATTCTATAAACTATTAATTAGGATGGTAATGGGGTGTGTGAAGAAAGTTTGTGTGTATTTAGAGGCGAAGTCGCCTAAAGCCATCTGCGCATTAATGCAGTCTCAATCTGTAGCGGTTGCAACGTAGAGGTAGCAGCACAGGGAGTTGGCGAGTCAGCCCTTGCCTAGAAGTTGTGCGGGAGTGAACTGGACGGAACAATTGGTTCGGACCCCAACTGCTATCTTTTCTGAGCTGAATCTACCGTTCTGTACGTCCGCGTCGCGCGTATCCGACCTCCGGATGGTTAAATGTATCGCGGCGACACGTGCCGTGTTGTAAACAACCGGGGAAACATATTAAAATGGCCAAAATTCTCAACAAGGACCCAGCCACATACCAACGGGAACGTGATGCTTTTATACGAGATCTTCAGCACTTCCACGAAACTCGCGGGTAAGTTTTCTGCAATTTCTTCACAATTTTCATGTTTTCGGGCAAATTTTGTTTGTCTAGTTAGTATTAATTAGCTCGTTCATTTCACTAATATTTACTTCTTTTTTGGTTTGTTTTGTAGGACTCCATTCCGTAAAATTCCCAAGATAAACGGCCATGAAATAGACTTGTATCTACTGTATGTTCTTGTCACGGCTCACGGAGGATGGGTAAAGGTAAGTTGTTTTGTGTTTAGTAACGATCCTATCTTTGAGTTTGTTTTTGTTTTTGTCTACTTGTCAACTTCAATCCGTCAAATATTTGATATTGATTAGTGTAGGGCTTACCTCTTAGCCAAAGTCAGACATTGCATTTCTTCACTGAACTTTGAAATTGAAAACGTTATTATTTTGACAGGTACTTTTATAACAAATAGTTAAATATTTACTAACTCGTCTAAAATTAAGTGTTTTGTGAGAATTTGGTTATTTCCAGTATCAAGAGGATAAGACTAGGCCTAAATCTAGGCAACCCTTTTTTTAATATTTTGCTAATGACTACCTAATTTTAAATTATCATGTATTTTTCAACATTCATTTTTAAAATAAGTTTCTCTATTTTATTATTTAAGAAATTTTTTAGGGCATAGTTTAAAGGTTTAAACTGGGTTTAAATCTTTAGGTTTATTGTTTACATATAGGCCTAGATAGGCCTTTTTCCTTATACGAGAAGCCAAACCTTTTACAATTCCTTTATTACAGAATTTAAATAATAAAATGCACTTATGTAAGGTTCTTAATAACGAATTGAAATGCTAAACCAGCTGCTTTATTTAAAGCTAAGTTAAAAAAAATACTGACACTTTACTCATATTATCCATAATATTATAGTGTTGGTGTGTCTGAAGAGAATTGATCTTTAAGTTTGAAGTTCACTCTATAAAAGTTTGGTTTGTTCAGAAAATCAAATTAGGTTGATATTTTTAACTTTCTAAGAGAGATTGTGAACTGTACGAATACTTACAAATAACTTTTTTGCTTTTAAACAAATAGCCTAGCCTAATTGAAATGAAAAACATCATTGAAACTTAATGTTTTATATTACTGAGTTTTATAGTGCAAAAAAAGTAACACCTCAAAACTGTATAACCTAAGTTATCTACATAAAGATCGGTGGTGGCAGTTAGCAGAAGGTTCTTTATCACAAACATTGACTGGAAGTGACTAATGTCAACCTGTTCGAAGATACTTTCTTTCTTTCTAATAGGCTATATTTTCAATAAAAAGTAGGGATGGACCCTCGAATCCTTGAGGATATTTGAAGATTCGAGACACAAATCCTTAAAAAAAATATTTTTTTTAAATGAAGTTTGCTTTAGGGCACTGATGGGGCCAACTGCTTATTGGTGGTTCAGAACCAATTATAATTATATGATGAACTTAATAACCAGGCCTCAGACCAATAATTTAACACTTACACAACTGAATATATTCGAGTGACATAAATTAATTAGTAGATTATAAGAAAGAATGTTAACATTTAGTTACTATCTATATATTCTATTATAGGCCAATTTCCTCTTATTTTCATAATTTTTTCCAAGATTTGGGATTCAAAGGTAAATTGGAGATTCGGGTTGAGATTCAAATTTGTAACATAGTGGATTTGACCTTGATTCCACACAAGTTTGTAACTTTTGAGTTTCAATAATGTAGCTATAAGGATTTAGAGAGAAAAATAATTAAAACCAATTATTTGAAAGTTTTGACTGCCAAAAGTAGCAACTCCTCATGATCTTGCAGATCATATGGTTTGTTGAGTGAATAGAACACATGGTACAGTTTCCACCTTTCCTCCCTTAGATAGAGACACCATATCACATGGTTAAGGATATGGTGTAGGCACTGTGCACATACTAAGGCAAGGATCTTCAACCGCCCCGACCCACAGTAACATTTTTTGCGGCCCGCTGGCTTATAAAGAGTATAAAGTTATTTCAAATGAAAAAATTACAGCTAAAAATTTATATTTTACATAATTAAATAAATACATATTTTAATTTATTCTATAAACTATTTTTGCTTCGTGAATAAAAATATTAAGTTTTTGTACAAATTCGCCTCGAACAGGCAAATGACTGCTCTAGTAAACAAGGAGGAGAGAACTGTTTTGGGTGTGTTTGAACATAGTCGGGAGTGTTTGGGTTCACTCGTCACTGCTGAGACACTTAGGACACCAGAAATAAACTACTTTCAGTCCTAAAATGGTTGGTACAGTATTGCTAAATGTGTCTAGTTAGTCTCACTAAACACATTAGGCAGGGGTAAATGTCTCTCTATAGGAGGAGTGGTTTAGACTGTTTAAGCCCATTAAAGGAGACTACGTTTTAAATTATATTTGATCAAAAGTTTGTATCTGAATGTAAAATACGTTAACCTGTTAACCTGTTGTTTTTTTTACTATCAAAGATTGAGAAATATTCCTTAAACGCTAAGTGTTTCTTGGACCTAAAACCCAACGATTTTCCTAATACAATTTAAAGTAGTGCCCTACCTATCCAGATTTAAAAAAATATATTTCTTCGCTAGAAATATAGTTTAATTTTCTTCACATGTTGATATCAACAGTTCTATAAGATCTGTCAAGGGAGTCTTGGAATTAAATGACAAATTTTTCTCTACGTTTAAAAAGTCTGTCATATAACTTAATGACGCTATGTTCATGACAGATTCAACAACTGTTGATATTGATCAACCTGTGAAGGAAATTAAAAACTGTTGGTACTGAAGTAATATTTTATTTATGCCAAAAAAGTGTTGATATAAAACTGCCAAGAACACTGACCTTTTCTCACCTCCCCTACACTCCCACCTTAATTAGTAATATAACAAAATTACACGAGTAAAGGGTGACCTGGTAGTCTAGGGGTAAGGTGTCAGATTTCTGTGTTGAAGGTCCGGGGTTCAATCCTCGTCCCGGCATAGGTTTATCTGATTGCCAAACTCTTCCTTCACCTCTGACAAGACGTGTATTAATCACAACTTGTGAATGTGAGGAATGCCAGGCCTCCACCGTGGTTCGTATTCCACGTTAAACTGTAGGTCCTCCATTTCATCTCACAATCACCCTACCATTGCACATTAGCGTAAGTGCGTATAACCCGAACGGGTAGTAAGACGCGGTGCTAATAGTAATAATAATAATAATAATACATGAGTAAAATGCTGCAGTACAGATTACTTCATTGGAAGTTTCTTTGAAACAGTGAATGTACATTTAAATAAATTTGTCAATCGAAATTACACATTTCGATCCAAGATCGTAAAAAAAAAAGTACAATATTGTTATAATATTTTAAGTTCTGTTTTGAAGCCGTGGTGGGTACATTTTTACCGACCCCTCCCAAAATTGCTCTAGACTCCACAGGTGTGGTTGTAGCTAATGGTCAATATTGTAGAAAGAAGTGGTAACTAACATGGCATGAGTACGGTAAAGGTCGGTTAGTTTGCTCACAAATTAATACAAGACATTGGTAGACCCACTACAACTTAGGGCTTGGATCACAGACAGTGGAAATATGACCTGTTTATAAATTATTGCACTTTTTAATAAACTAGGCCTATTTGGTTTATAAATTAGAGCAGAGATTGAGGTGTTTGGTACTGGCTTTTCACATATATTCTGTCAGTTATTAAACTTATAAAAAAATTAATTCATACATACTCAAATTCACATTTTATTCCTACAGTATGTAAATGTGTTTTATTAGCTTTTGATATGTTCAGTATATAACGCCTTTCTTAAGTGCTTTTCTACTAGTTTTGATAATCAACTATCAATTATCAAACACTGCTGGATAAGCCTACTTTAAGTATGCATACTCATACAATATATAGGCATATATTATCTAGAATAGAATTTAAAAATTAACCAAGATCCACAAAGGAAAAAATTCATTCTCTTATATATTTTATAATGTATGTGTTCTTTTTAAAAAATAATCCTTTATGAATATATAGTAAATTTATAAAATAAATTAAATGTATCCTCATTGACTTAAAAACTGTTTGCTCCCTTATTGGTTCCTAAAAATACATTTAACTTAAATTCAGGTAAATTACTTCTTTATAATTTTGCCAAAATGTACTGTAGGGCCTACATGAAAAGTGCAGCCCTAAGAGAAATCTCTGAAGTGAAATGCGGCCTTGTACTGCGAAAAGGTTCTCCCCACTCCAGGATTAGACATATATAGGATGGTACACAAAAACAGTTTAATATACTGTAAGGCGTTTATTTTATTTTAAATAGCAAACAATTAATAATTTAACACTCACAAGGATACAAAGAATTAAATGTTAAGTTACTAAGAATATAATTATTTAAAAACTTTGTTATGATATGTCCAACATTTAGTTAATTAACTCACCAGAACTTAAATCACAGAAAAACTTGGCCTAAATAGTGATGAACATGTGTTTTGACTTTTGACCCTTGCTCCTTTGTGTTTTAACCCTGCCCCTTCATGTATATTCTAAAAATTTCTATAAACATTAAATTATTTAATTTGTTGATATTTTAATTTTTTTTAACACATGAAAGGCTAGGTTAATATAAGTGGAGAAGTAGGCTAGCATAGAAATATATTTGTATATTATGTAGTCTTATAATTGCCTATATAACATTGTTTTTTATATTTTAAGTTATTCCTGGGTTTTTTTCCTAGTTGGCTCTTAAAACAGTTTTACAGTTTAGTTCTTTTAAGAGTCGTGTGACAATTAACTTCACATAAAATCTCTAGAAAGTGTGCACGAAATTTTTAAATTATAAAAAAGAAAATTGTTACTAATTTGCAATATATAGGCTTGATGTGAAAAAAAGGCTAAATGTGGTTGCTGTAGACTGAGTTTATGCATTCCTGAAGACTCAAAACTAAAAGTAGACTATGGTTTGAGGTAGCCTAGATGTCACATTTTATTGAGTGGAATCAACCTGTCACTTAGGTGAGCTTAGATTTGAATTGTTCATCATAACCAAGTATTATTAAAATTATAGTTTTAGTATAGGCCTAAGTTATTTCCCTGTAATTTTGTGTGTGTCATAAGAGCCTAGTATTAAATTATTGTTATTATTTTATTTAAAAAAGTGGCCTAAATGAGATAATTTTTGTGTACAATTTCTGCTATCTGCCTGCAGTCCTAGTCTTTACCACATGTTGGACCTATTGAATCCTGGAATTAATTATGTATTTCCCTAATTAAGTTACTTCCTTGCCAATTTAATAGGTGTAGGCCCATGGCTATATTATATTTTACAATCTCATAAAATTAGGTTTTATTATGTAGGCAGGCCTACCCACTTCAGTGGCCGCGTGGTCTAACGCGCCAATCTCTTGTTGGACTAGACTGTCGAATACATGAAGATCGGGGTTCACTCACGATCGGGTCCACCGAGGGTGACTTTCCCTCAATGGTTTTCCACTCTCCCTTTATGAGAATGTGGGTGCACTTCCTCTAAATTATGCCTTCTTAATCCCTTAGCCATCAGTGTAATTAATAAACAGTTAAAATTAAAATATAGCACCGTGTCTTACTACCCGTTTGGGTTATATACTCTTAAGGCCCTTGGCCATGTCGAGTGCAAGTCTAAAACCTATTTTGTGGGATAGTGGGTGGGAGGGTGTTGCGTGGCGTGGATTCACAACCGACCAAAGTATCCTTCCGCGCCAACAAGAACAGATGATTACGGAAACTGTAGATGGTGCTAGCTACCGACAGATCTTGTGGAAAAATCATACGTTTGGAAATATCAGTTTTCTCAAGAATGAGTGAAATTTGTATAGTAATATTTTCAACACCCTTCTAAGATAATGTATAGTGTTTATTAATTGTTACATTTTCTTATTTTTTGTTATGAAGCCGGCAGTTTTTTATTGGTATATAAAAAAGTATAAACTTAATCAAAATGCTTCTTTCTAAATCAAATCATTTCTAAAATTAGAATAGCAAACCAATAAAAATTCTTGAAGATAACCGTTTGTTCCATGGCTCTGCATTTCCATGCCAAATGAAAAGGGCCAATCACCTTAAGAAATAATTACTCAATGGGCTAGGAATTTGGAAGGTTGAATTTAGAGGAAGTGGACCCACATTTGTGTGGAGGGAGAGTGGAAAACCATCTAGGAAAAACCACCCCAGTTCACCTGACCAAGATTTGAACTGCGATCTCCCTATCCTCGGCAGTCTGGTTCAACACAAAACCAGCGTGTTAGCTAACTACGCCACTGAGGGGCCTGCAATTAGTACATTTTAGGTGTATAACCAGAACAGATAAAAAGACATGTTACTAAGAAAAGAAAAAAATATGTAGGTACTAGGTCTACATAATGCAGAAAGTCAACAAAGTGCATGCAAAAAAAAAATTATAAAATCAATTTCATCGCTCATTTTCCTAGTCGAACAAATGTAGTCATCAAACTTTAGGTACTTGGCTCTCACTAAAGTAAAGACACTGCTAGATACTAAAAGCACTAAGCCTATAGAGAAAAAATGTCACTATAGCTCTATAGAAATCAAAGCAATTGCTTTCATCCAGTACAAGTGTAAGATCCAAAATATTGAAATTAATAAATAAAATCACTTGGCGTAGTATGCAGATTACATTAATAGATGCCTAGCTAAAATGTCCTTATGTACAAAAACTGGAAAATGTTAAGTGAGAGAATTAACAGCTTTGTATGGAATCAAGACAGACTTTCTTCTAACTTCAAATTTGACTCACAATATAATGTATATTAATTTGTGTCACTACCACTCTAGCTTCGGATTTGTTTTGGAATCCCTAAAAAACATTGGACAGTTTTCTGATAAGGGCAGGTTCAGATTAAGGCATGGGCTTTACAGGCTACGGCCAGAGGCCTAATTAAGTTTAAAGTTACTTAATTTTTTTTGTGTGCAGAATCAAAGTATAAGTAGATCCGACTAATGGTATTAGTTTTCATTTTAATTGTTGTTAGCATTAGTTAAAATTAAATTTTTCTTTAACTCCTTTTTTCCTTTGTATTGTATGACAGGGATTTGGAAACATTTATAGCCTTCAGCGTTGATAGTTAATCTAAAATTATTTTTAAATAAGAGATCCTTTTAAATATAATTGATGAACTTTTAAACAATTAAATTAGGTAGACCTACCTGTTTATAAAAACATATTAATTTATTGTGTGAATGAAGTTAGAGGTAAAAAGTTTGAACTTATCAACAACAAAACTCCTATAATTAAATGTGTCCAAAGTCCAGACTAGCCGTGGTCAGTAAACCATTCTCACTGGGTCTGTTTGGCCGAGTAAAAATGTTATTTCTCATTTTGTCTTCATTTATCATTGAGTATCATCATATATATATAATAAATGATTTATTAGTAAAATAGATTATTATATAAAATACTCAACTTATTTAGTACATATATATTTATATAATTTAATCTATAAATCATAATGGAAAACCCTCTTGTTGTGGTAGGCCTATGTAAATGGTATAATTTTTTCTTTTTTGATTACATTAAATACCCAATTCACAGTTGCAGTAGAAAATAGAAACTGCAAATAAATGCTATGCTTAATATTTTTCTCATTATAGTATTAACATTTTAGTTAGCCTAAGTGGTAAATATAACTATATGGAATTTGATTGTTAAGGCTAGTTTTAATAACAGTTATTGCGTTTAAAGCCCTATTAAGCAGTATTGGTAACTATGAAAAAATATCTATTTATTACAAGATTTAAATAAATGAATTCTACAAAAAAAATTGAATTCAAACCAAAAATAGGGCCTAATAGCACTTGAAATACCAATTAGTGATTTAAAATTGATATTACTACCTACTATTTTATTATCTACAGCCAATTCACATTGCCGTTTTTTAGCACCATGTCTTACTACTCGTTCAGGTTATATGCATATATTTTATTAATTATGCTAAAATGTTAAAAGGTTTAGAAAGGTAAATTTAGAGGAAGTGTTGACTGTTGGTGGAAGAGGGAAAACCCATTTAGTAAAAACACCCAAAGTACACCTGACCAGGATTCGAATCTGATTCCTCTTCATCACATTCCAGTCTATTAAGAGAATAATACCTTAGCCCATTCGACCACTGAAGCTGGTCACATGTGAACATTTTTGTTAAAATTGCCAACTTATTTCTTAAACTAAGTTATTTCAACATTCAAATATAATAGGATCTAAATACTACATTTTCTACCTCTGGTAGTCCTAGCTTCTTAAAAACACAAATCTTTAAAAACAGAATCACAATTTATTATTTTTTCACAAACCAAACAATAATTGATATAAATATTAATTTTTTTTGTAAGATGATTTAAATTATCATTCTGTTATGTTTCAACAAGCCATGTGCAAAAACATCCACAATGTTGTGCTGAATAATCTATTTCAGCCACATGTTGAACACATTAAAGCTATAATTTAATTTTTGGTAAACAGTTTTGATCAAATTACACTTATTTACTTTGAGTAACTTATTTGAAAAAAAATATTGTTGCCAGAACTGTTGGTAGTTTGCACGGTCTAAAGTTGTTAGGCTCACATTATACTTGGTTAACATTGTTGGGAAGGTTTGTATTCAATTCCTGATCAGTGTACTTGGGGCTGTTAGCCCATATTTTACTGTGGCCTACATTACTTCCAATCTAATGTTATCCTCCCATTGGTCTTTAACCATTGGGTTTGCCAGTCAGTAGACCTACCCTGAAGAGGGTTCTATATTCTTCCATTAATACTGCATGTCCTGCCGACCATACTCTACGAGACTTTATTATTCCAACAATGTCCTGTGATGAGTACAGGGTATGCAACTAATCATTATGTAACTTCCTACACTCCCCAATATTTCTATCCCTTATTGGACCACATATTTTCGTAACCACCTTGTTTTCAAAGAGCTTAAATCTATTTTTGTCAAGTAAGCTAAGAGACCACGTTTCACATCCATAGAGAACAACCAATAAAATTATTGTTTGGTGGGTTCTAAGTTTTACATTCCTGGACAGCAGGCGACATGTCATCAACTTACTGACTGAGCAATAGCATGCACCTGGCCAATATTTTCCTGTTAAAATTATTCCTAAATTTTTAAATTTGAACATTAATCATGATTGTCAAATGATATGTTGTTCGCAGTAGTTTCTAAATTGTTTCATTATGGGCAGTTTTTAATAAAATTTCTCCATCTCATTACAAGCTATTAAATAAGGATATTAGTTATCTTCATTGCACCCCACGATGTTAAAGGAATATACACTGAAATGAGGTATTTTATCGGCTAACTGAATAACCGCAGACTAACTAATCAAATTTAAAATGTTTGTGAATATGATGCATTGCATCAAACAAACTACCTACCTTGAACAAATAAGCTTGAAATAGCCATCTCTATATAATAGTTTAAAACAGGGTGTTTACCATCAGGGAAATCAGGGAAAACTGGAATTAGCCAGGAATTTTAATTGATAGGGAAAAAACAGGAATAAGTAGGGGATTTGGTAGATTACAATAAAAATCCGTGAAAGTGTGGTTTTACTCAAAATATTAAATATTATAGTAATCACTGAATTAGTAAATTATAATGTTATTCAAACTGTCGTTTTTTGTTTGTAGCTGTGTAATATATTTTATAATTCCTAGTAAACAATGTTAATACAAATTTAAAATAACATGTTTATTTAGATTTTGAAAACTTTTTATATTATTCAGAAAAAGGGGGGGGGTGGACTAGACATACTTTTTAGTCGAGAATTTTAGTAAATGATCAGGGAAATCAGGGAAAAAGTCGGGAATTTCATTGGTCAGGCTGAGTAGACACCATGAAAAATCACCAAAGTATGAATCTTAAACTGTATATTTAATTCACTGAAATCTTAGTTTATACTATAATCAGTTTATTTGATATTTTTATGATATCTACTAACGAAACTTGGCTGGGCTAATTAAGCCTACTTCACTGAAGGATCAATCCCTTGTATTATTCATGTGTCTTTAAACCCCAAATAATTTTAAAATAAATGTTATAGTGAACTGCACAAACTTTCTCTCGCGTTTATTTTAAAATAGAGACATTTACCAAGAACTCTTTAAGATTTGTGAAGCGAAATAATATACAGTGTTAGAGAAACACTTCACCAAACAGCACAAATGAAATAATATACAGTGATATAGGAACATTGAGAAAAGAGGAATACAGTATCTCTGTCCACCAAAGAGCATAACAGTCAATTTCAAAATGCCCCATAAAAATATACATGTTTGCTTAGAGCTCAGAAAATATTGGTTATATAAAAATATACTTTGAATTAAAGATATTTAATTTTTAATAGTACTGCATCTTTACAATGATCATGGGAAAATGAAAATTGCCTTTTTGTTTATAATGTCAAACAGTTTCTAGATACAAATTTTGGTCAACATTATCAGAGAAGATTTCAAGAAAATCGATTTTCTTCTCTTTTTGCCTTTAATTAAAATACCCTTAATTTTAGGGTTACAGGGTGTCTACCATCCGGGAAAATCAGGGAAAACGGGAATTAGCCTGGAATTTGAAGTGATCGGGAAAAAACGGGAATAAGCCGGGAATTTGGTAAATTATAATAAAGATCTGGAAAAATGTGGCTTTACTCAAAATATGAATTATAATAATCATTAAAACGGTAAATAATAATGTTATTCAAACTGTAGTCTTTTTTTGTAGCTATGTAATAAATTTTATAATTCCTAATAAACAATGTTAATTATTACAAATTTAAAAAATATGTTTATTTAAATTTTAAAACTTATTATTATTCATAAAAAAAATTAATAGAAAAATGAGGGGGGGGGGATTAGAAGGATGTGACATACTTTGTAGTCGGGAATTTTAGGAAATGATCAGGGGAAATCAGGGAAAAAGTCGGGAATTTCATTGGTCAAGTTGAATAGACACCATGGGTTAGATATCTTAATTTTTTTTTAAAACCTCCAGGGGAACATTATTAAAACCCTAGGTACAAAGTTTTATACCGATTGGTACGATGGTTTTGGCTCTTGTTCGAGACACAAACATCGCGAAAACCACTATTTCACTTTTGAGATATTCATGAAACGTCAACAGTTATCAAAATCTTGAGTTTGATTTTTTTATGATCACAATACTTATCTCTTTAAGGGAATGGGAGAAAGTTAAAATGTTAGTTATCAAATATCTAAATTACATAGAGAAAGGAGAAGGCCAATAAAATTAATAAAACCAGATGATTAATATAACTATTGACATATATATAAAATCTTCTCCATACATAAGAACCAAAGAAGAAATAAACAAAACAAACTTTATCAAAATTATTGATATTCAATCAATTGTAAAGTTATCACAACTGAATGAAACTTAAAATTAACTTATTTCCATCCATCAAAATAAACCAAATCATTAATTAAAAAATTAATACCAAATCTAAATAAAATTAATATAACAATTAATTAAAAATAAAACTATATGCACAATGATACTCTAAATTTACTGACCTAATGTAGACCTATTTTAATATACACCAATGGCATAATCACAAATCACTATTCTGATTAGACTGTTTAAGTAAAATATATATTTAAAGAAACAAAATTACAATTTAAAATTAATAAGCTCAGTGGCAATCAAAGTAAAAATAGCAATTCATATTCACCTCCAAAAAAGAGCGTTTTCTATTGGGTTGGGTAAAATTGTTCTTACCTGACCTGCAGATGCTAGATACAGAAAAAGCAACTTTCTCTTTATGCCAACAAGCATCACCTCTCGTTAAAAAACTAGGGATTTTGGATAATGTTTTATAAACTGTCTTGACATTTTTCACTTAACAAGAATTCCTGTATGGACCTGCTTTAATTATTAACAAGTTTGCCACACACACATGGAAACTCGAGAAAACAGTGACTTTTTTTTGTCTGGAAAAAACTGGAAACGCAGGGAATTTGAGCATTAACCTGCAAACATTAAATAGTAGGCCCTTAAATAAAAGAAACAGCTAGGTAATCAAACTAAGAACATTGATTCAAACACATCTTTCATCTCCTCCCCTTGGAACATTAGTTGCTTGTGACTTTATAGATCCCCCCCTTCCCCTCATCATAGTCAAATCATTTTCCTCTAAACAACAATAATATAAGATATCTCAATCTTCAATTTTATGAAAAATTAAATTGAGTTCCTCCAAATTACTCTCAAGTGTCTGAAAAAATGGGAATTAATAGTGTCAGTGCAGGTCCATAGTTAAATTAATCAACTTTTTTTTGTTATATATAAGTTAGATTTTTCCATTTTTCGCATCACTAGATGTTATTCATGCAATGGTTTACACAGTGTAAGTTCATTATTATTTCTTTTCTGTGTAAATTTTATAGAGTTTTAAAATGTAATTTTTTTTCCCCTCGAAGTTCTAATTTGACTATTTTATTCTTGACTTCTATAAATAGTTTTAGAGCATAACTACCTACTAAATTTACATGTAGAAAAACTGCAGATAGCCAACATATTTTCACTAGCATCTGAGGAAAAAGATAGGCCTATATGATATGTGGACTATAGGCCTACCTATTATACTGTACATAAAGTTTTAAATATTTATGAACAGTTTTAAATAGCAATGACAATATTATATTGGAAATTAGGAAAAGAATAGTCTGATAATGTATGCTATTACTCGGTCAATAAGTTGTTGACAGCTCGGCTGGTTTCAAGGAATGTAAAACTCACAATATACAAAACAATAATTTTACTGGTTTTATTCATGTATGTGAAATGTGGTCTCTTACCTTACATGACGAAAAAAATAATAATTGGAAAACAAGGCCCAAAAAAGGATGAGACTACTGGGGAGTGGAGGAGGTTACATAATGATAAGCGACATAGCTTGTACTTATCACAAGACGTTGTTAGGATAATCAAGTCTAGTAGATTAAGGAGGGCAGGACATGTTGCGTGAATAGGAGAATCTAGAACCGTGTTCAGAGTATTGACTGGCAAACCCAAAGGGAAGAGACCATTGGGAATACCTAGACGCAGATAACACTAGAATGGACCTGAAAGAGATATGGTGTAATGAGGTGGACTGGTTAGAGCTAGCTCAAGATAGGGATAGGATGTAATGAGGTGGACTGGTTAGAGCTAGCTCAAGATAGCGAGGGACAAGTGGTGTGTGACAATGAAATCTCCAGTTTCTAATGCCAAAGAGTAAGTACTCTACCTAAACATTCTAAAGTCTTTAAATGCATTTCTTAGCAGTAGAATTGATTATCCAGGCCTGGTACAACCTTGAAATTACCCTCCTGTCAATGATATGGGTTCTTTCTCCTTCATTCATTAATGTTTATAAAGTTTTTTCATTGCAGATATGAATGTTTTCTTTCATGAAGTCTTATTCAAATGAATACTTAATTACATTCTCTTCATATAAGCTGTAAATTGCCTTATTAACACTCTTTCACATTGGAGTCTTAGTTATGTAATACAAATTTGTTCCGAGTCAGACAAATTCAAACAAATCTGAGTAGCCTACAGGATACATATCCAAATAATCAAGCTCATTATAATATCTTACTTTGATTAACTAATAGGATTATTTCCCATATTATGATATCTCTGACATATTTGTCAAATTATTACAAGACTAGGTATTTGCAGAGTTAAGAGATTCAAAAACAGAATGATTTTATATTTGTTGGTTTGACTTTCCATGTGATGATAATTATAATTATAGCACTAGTTAGGAATGTGTTGTAATTATGATTCTTAATATTACTATTAAACTTTTAAAGCCATTAATAAAACTTTTTCGCAGAAATAAAAAAAAATTACAACTTTTTTTTAATATTATTAAAACCAAGTTGAACTGCCTTAATTGTTTTTTATTCTTTTTTGTGCTTTAGAGCATTTACTACAGTCCAATTTTCATACAAATAGCCTATTATACATTACAAACTTTTTTTTGCAAATCTTATTTCATTCTCAGTATTAAAAGGTATTTTTTTAAAACAAATCTCTTCATTTTAAAATTGAAATCGGAAGTTGTGGCAAAATGGTCTAAGGCATCACTCTCACAATAGACTAAGATTGTCGATGACGGGGAGATAGGGGTTTGAATCTAGGTCAGGTGTACTGTGGGTGTTTTTTCCTAGTGATTTTCCCACTATTTCCACACAGATGTGGATACATTTCTTCTAAATTCAACCTTCTCTATCCTAACCAATTAGCGTAGTTAGTACATTTTAATATAACCCAAACGGGTAATAAGATGAGGTGTTAAAATTTAGGATATATATATTATTATTATTATATTATTATATTATTATTATTATTATTATTATTATTATTATTATTATTAGCACCGCGTCTTACTAACCGTTCGGTTATACGCACTTACGCTAATGTGCAATGGTAGGGTGATTGTGAGATGAAATGGAGGACCTACAGTTTAACGTGGAATCCGAACCACGGTAGAGGCCTAGCATTCCTCACATTCACAAGTTGTGATTAATACACGTCTTGTCAGAGGTGAAGGAAGGGTTTGGCATTCAGATAAATCCGTGCCGGGACCGAGGATTGAACCCCGGACCCTGAGCACAGAAGTCTGACACCTTACCCCTAGACCACCAGGTCACCTAGGATATTATACCCAAACTATATATCAGAGTAGCATATGAAACAAACAGTGTTATAATTTCCTATTTATTAAAAAAAATTACTTCCTTATTGATTTAATTGGAAGATGAAATAACAAAACCCTTAATAAAATACACAAATACCATTATAGAGCAATAGTTTTGGAAATCAATAAACTAACACACTAGCCGACCACAATATAAGCTAAATAAAAAGTAATAATTCCACTAAAAATTAATAATACAGTTATTGTAAGGAAAAATAATTATAATTAATGTGATACTTGTGGTTGATGATTAGAGCATGAAAGTTATATATCCAGCCTAATTTTGGACAACACAACATGCATATCATCCTCAAGACTTAACAGTACATTTCTACTTCAGTCTATGTCTCGGATCAGGTGATGTGGCACTTGCCTTTCAAATAAACACTAAAATACAAAACTCTCTTCATTATTTTGTGTTAAAATAGTTTCTTAACATTCCCCCCATTAGAATCTTGCTGTATACCCCTGAATGCTGCGGAACTTTGGTTGAAAATCCTATAAAACTAAAACAAAATAACATTGAATCAAAGTAAACAACATGCTAACCATATATCATTTATCTACAGTAGCCCCATGGCTTCTTTGGTACTGACTGACAGCTCACAGCTGACGGCTTTGAAAAGCTACCAGACCAAATTATGTATCCCTACGCCGAACCAAATGATCTGCAAAAAACATGTGTTTAGCAGCTGTCACTTCTGACAATCAAAATTTAGGTACAGTAGCCCCATGGCTTCTTGGTGCTGACAGCTGACGGCTTTGAAAAGCTACCAGACCAAATTATGTATCCCTACGCCGAACCATATGATCTGCAAAAAACATGTGTTTAGCAGATGTCACTTCTGACAGTCAAAATTTAGGTATATACCTAAATGTTGACTGTCAGAAGTCAGCTGTGAACAGTCAGTCAGCACCAAAGAAGCCATGGGACTACTGTAGCTGCGGTAATGTGTTAGGAGCCAGGAAGCTGGAATTTAGATGGTAGGTATATACCTAAATTTTGACAGTCAGAAGTGACAGCTGTTAAACACATGTTTTTACAGATTATATGGTTCGGCGTAGGGATACATAATTTGGTCTGGTAGCTTTTCAAAGCCGTCAGCTCTCAGCTGTGAGCTGTCACTCAGCACCAAAGAAGCCATGGGGCTACTGTAGTACGACCTAGGTATATAACCAGAATGAGTGGCGAGACATGGTGCTAAAAAAACCATTGGGAATTGACTGTAGGTAATAATATAGTACATTTAACTCTCGATTATCCGCGGTGATGGAGGGGACGAGGGCCGCGGATAATCCGCATATTTATTTAAAACAAGAGATTGTAGCACATTCACTTCAAACTAGTACTCACCTATCGTGACTGTGTCTATGAACACATTATATCACTGCACTAGGATGATAATAATAAAACACACTTTAAAGCTATGTACCGTACACTCAAAATAGACACATCACTTAAAAAGTTTGTATTAGTCTGCTTCATTGCGGCTGCTTCCTTTTTCCTCATCCTGCTATGTATTGTTTGTCAGATAGGACCGTGTCGTCTTCCTGTTCCAGATAATTAAGCAGGTACAAGCCCGAAAGCCCCCCCCCCCCCCCCCTTTTGTCTCTTTGGCCATTATCTCTTCCCTAGGGATTTACTGAGTACAACATTCGGTAGCCTTACATTCACCATCAACGCGGCGTTTTTCAAAACGTATCCCCTGCTGGTGCGGTTAATCGGCCCACAGATAATCGGGAGTTTACTGTAGATAGTAAAATGGGGTTGCCTATGTAGAGAACCAAAAAAATCCAGAAAACCTTGTAAGTCAAATTTAAAAAAATTAATTTTTTTTAATAATGACAAAATACTTGTATTTTAAATATAGAACATAAAAAAATTGGAGTTCGCATTTTGTCATTTGATCACGATTAACGACTTCCTTTTAGTTAGTTCAACCGCCATATATTTATTATTTTTGCGTAGCAAAATTTGCGAAACTGAGGGCCAATTTCATAGTCAGAAGTATGGCTATGAAACTGGCCCACTCTATTCTGGTCTAAGTAGGTGTAATCCTGTATTTAGTTTAGCCATACTTGAGACGTATTCAGTATGATTATGAAACTGGCCCAGGGAATCCTTAAAACATTGTTGTTTCTATCTTGAGATCCAACGAAACAATGCCTTCTGAAGTAGGACAAGATAGCCTTAATCCCGAGATTCAGCAAAACAATGCCTTCTGAAGTAGGACAAGATAGCCTTAATCCCGATATCCAGCAAAACAATGCCTTCTGAAGCAGGACAAGATAGCCTTAATCCCGATATCCAGCAAAACAATGCCTTCTGAAGTAGGACAAGATAGCCTTAATCCCGATATCCAGCAAAACAATGCCTTCTGAAGCAAGACATTGAAGTGTGCTCGATAACCACTAGGCACGAGTTTTAAAACAAACATTCTTCCATCAAATGAAATATAAGTTGCTGTTAACTAAACCTACAGTTACAGATGTTCAGAGTTTGTCCGCTGATAATACCACTTGTTGACACATCTACAGTGAGGTGTGTCTGGCAGAGATTGACACTTTAGGCAGGTGGTGCCAATTCGGCCCCTCATTAATAATGTAGTGATTTGGACCCTTACTTTTCTTTGACTTGTAGATGGCGAGTATTTTGGCCGCGGTGACCGCGTCAGGGGTGTGTATTGCATCCTCCCGCCCCCTCGCCCTCCAATGATCGTCAGAGTATCTTGTGACGTCACAGCCGGCCACGTGCTATTGTTTACAAACACTCTGGGCCACTTGATAGCCGATATTGGCGCGCCGCTGTTCAGGGCGTGCAATCAAACTTTGCCGGATCCCCACGCGTAGAGCGGCCACGAGTTGACACGGTACCGGTACCGGACTTGTCTGTGCAGCCTTTACTACAGTCCAATTTTCATTGGTAGGGCCTTTTAAAAAAATACAAACAAAAGTGACAACTTCAAATTCCATGACTACACTAGAGTCGCGATTATCCGGCCTTAAGTGACAACATTCCGAGCTTAGCAAAGAAAAAACCGAATAATATGAAATCCGAGTGTAAATAATTTTCATTGTGGGTTTGCCTACGTTTTTAATTTTCACATAACATTTAGCTTTGTTTTAACAGACTCTGCCAATTTTTTGTTTGCGATGTAAAATAAGAATACAATAATTGTAGGAGTACAGTAAGAACTAAACAATAAATAAAAGGTTTAAAATATTTACTAAATAGTATTTTATTTTGTAATTGGAATATCGGCTACAAAATAAGAACAAGTGAAAATAGAGCGTCAAATGTATTACATGATAAATCCAGTAGATGTTTTGTAATGGATTTGTTACCGATATTTGTTTATTTTAAAACGTACTTGTTAATACCGAAAACCAGGCCGGATAATACGGAGGGTCGGATAATCCAAGTTGTTATCATGACTAGTGTAAATGAAAGTAAACCCATTAGGTAACTATCAGAAAAGACTGTTCCTATGATAATCGGACTGTGCTTAGAGAGCTACTTAAAAACTCTGTAGAGAAGCCGGTGTGAGTGGTTGTGTCTTTGCCACATACACCGATAAGGAAACTACAATAATAATAATAATAATATATATTTAGCACCACGTCTTACTACCCGTTCGGGTTATATGCTTAAGTACTAATTACGTTAGTGTATTAGGAATTGGGAAGGTTAAATTTAAAGGAAGTGAACCCGCATTTGCGTGGAAGGAGAGTGGAAAACCATTTAGGAACCCCTCCCCCCCCCCCCAGTTCACCCGACCGAGATTCGAACCTCGATCTCCCGTCCTCGGCGGTTGAGCTCATCACGATTAGCGCGTTAGCCAACTACGCCACCGAGGCGGATAAGGAAACTATAGTACGCTCGCTACGAGTCCGAAATATCCCAACTAAATGAGACAATGGTAGTGGCAAGACTGCGCCGTCAATGATAACATACTGCAGACAATCTCTCAACGTTTATGGACCAGTTTCATTGACACCTCAGCTCTCCACTGATTGGTCTGGTTTTACTTTTGTCGCACTCTAGTCTACTTGCATTTTTCCTCTTTGTACTTTTTTTTTACTACAATATGTCGGAAGCTTTAATCGAAGAAATTAGGAAATATCAATTTTTATAGAACATGTCAACTCTCTTTTAATTCAAGTCTTACACTTTTACTCACTCGGTGGCGTATCTGTCTACTGAGCCAAAGGTCGTGGGTTCGAGTCCTTGTATGATCGAAAGATGTATCATTGGTTTCCCCTTTCACAGGGATGAATTAACCGTAGGGTTCTCGATTTAAGTTAATTTATAAGACGTCGTGTGCTGATATAATCAGTCGGTTCAGAAAGTGCACGTTAAATACCTCAAATTAAAATAATAAAAATATTTTCATTCATTTCGTCAATTCACCTTTTCTTTGAGCAACGGTAAAAGTAAAATATCATCGGAACTATTGAGAGTCCTGTGGTGCACTCTTAACACCCGCCAGCCATTTTGGATGAAGTGCGGTGGAAAACGACCCCAGCGTAGCTTTCTATGTGGCCACCCGTAGCGCAGCGGTCTGTGTGGCCAAAGTATTAGGCCTAGTCTCTTTGTATTCCCTGTGAGTGAAGAATGTGAAGAAGAATTTTATTTATTTGTTATTTAATTTGTGAAAGAGAAATTAATAAATAAGAACAAATTAATAATATATTAACTATATAGCATAAGCGGTGACGCGCACACTGAATGTATTTTTTTTAGTGTAAATTTTACCTAGAAACCTCTAAATTTTGTTCCCCATATTTTCGGCAACCAACCCTACTTTTGAAGACGTATTATACCATCTCACAGTTTAGTTCATAGGAGGTAGCACAGGAAAAATGAAACCAAATTGGAACGTTTATTATTATTGTTGTGTAGCTAATTCCATCCATCATTTAGGGCCAGTTCATAGTCACTTTATTACGCCTCAAGTGCGGCGCTATATAAATACAAGCGTCACCTAACCCGCCTCGGTGGCGTAGTTGGCTAACGCGCTAGTCGTGTTGAGCCAGACATCAAGGACGGGGAGATCGAGGTTCGAATCTCGGTCGGGTGAACTGGGGTGTTTTTCCTAAATGGTTTTCACTCTCCCTCCACGCAAATGCGGGTTCACTTCCTCTAAATGCAACCTTCCCAATTCCTAATCCATTAGTGTAATTAGTACTTAAGCGTATAACCCGAACGGGTAGTAAGACGCGGTGCTAAATATTATTATTATTAAGACGTCACCTACCTGAAATTGAATGGAATGGGCCAGTTTCATATGCGAAACTGGCCCATTCCATTTTGGTCTAGGTGTCGTCTTGTATTTAGTATCGACTCACACTTTAGGCTCACTAAGTCTGACTGAAACTGGCCCTTTCAAACGGCCTTTAGTACTAGTGGAACAAACCCATGCCTGGGTTACAGCTGTCCAAGGAGACAACCGGACAGTAAGTTGTAGCTATACTCTGAGCTGATAGTCTGGCAATATTGTTATTAGAATGCTGCTAATTCAAATTTAAACTAACAATGACCATGATTCGCATTTAAAAGGAGGCCAAGTAGTCGATTTCATGATAATATTTTAATTTTGCCATTGATAATCTCCATTCACAACGAAACTGTACTTGCTAAAATCCACCATTATAAAAAGTAATATTTCCAGATTGATTCATAATTCATAGGTTGCACGCATCTAAGCTGATGCTCATGTAGGAAGGCAAGACTAAGCTGTCAGTCCAGCAAGATGGTCAGATTCTAAGCTGACAGTCCAGCAAGATGGTCAGACTCTAAGCTGACAGTCCAGCAAGATGATCAAATTGTAAGCTGATAGTCCAGCAAGATGGTCAGACTCTAAGCTGACAGTCCAGCAAGATGATCAAATTGTAAGCTGATAGTCCAGCAAGATGGTCAGACTCTAAGCTGACAGTCCAGCAAGATGATCAAATTGTAAGCTGATAGTCCAGCAAGATGGTCAGACTTTAAGCTGACAGTCCAGCAAGATGGTCAGACTCTAAGCTGACAGTGCAGCAAGATGGTCAGACTGTAAGCTGACAGTCCAGCAAGATGGTCAGACTGTAAGCTGACAGTCCAGCAAGATGATCAGACTGTAAGCTGACAGTCCAGCAAGATGGTCAGACTGTAAGCTGACAGTCCAGCAAGATATTCAGACTCTAAGCTGACAGTCCAGCAAGATGATCAAATTGTAAGCTGATAGTCCAGCAAGATGGTCAGACTGTAAGCTGACAGTCCAGCAAGATGATCAAATTGTAAGCTGACAGTCCAGCAAGATGGTCAGACTGTAAGCTGACAGTCCAGCAAGATGGTCAGACTGTAAGCTGACAGTCCAGCAAGATGGTCAGACTGTAAGCTGACAGTCTAGCAAGATGGTCAGACTGTAAGCTGACAGTCCAGCAAGATATTCAGACTCTAAGCTGACAGTCCAGCAAGTTGACTGGTTGCCAGTAAGGAAACATCTAGTGTTACAAGATCACGCAAGCTTCCTTTTAATTGCTCATTTACGACCTTGTTGAGTGCATTCATTGTCTACTCGGACAAACAACACGATCCAGTAGCTGCAATACCCTCCCTCGAACGTAACTAGGGAACACTTACCATAACCTACCTACTGGGGTGCATAAAATGAGTTGATTGCATTAAAATCTGTATAAAGATATTTTGGTTTGATTAAACGTTGTTTCCTTCTTCGGTTTTTTGTGTATCTTTAAATATTTGCCATATGAACACTATCGGCGTAGGGGGGGAGAGCCTAGGGGGTTCAAACCCCACCCCTCAAAATTCTCCAACGTTTTTAACATGAAGCTTAAAGATGGACTTGTATCAAACTTCAAATAACTTTAGAGTTATCTAGTTCTCGAAACTTTTCCAACCCAGGACCATTCCAAATATCTTCTAGTGGCACTCAAATTTTAAAAAAAATATTGGTGGGGACTACTTCAAATAGATTATAGGGAATCGAATTTATATAAAAAAAAGGGGGTAGTCACTTCTTTAAATAGCTTTTAGAAGCATCCAATTTTCAAAAATATATCGAAGGAGACTTTACTACCAAATAGCCTATAGGAGGTCTCCAAATTTCAAACGATTCAAGGGGTATGTCTATTTTAAATATATTTTAAAATAGTTTTGTTTTAAAAAATTCTCCAAACGAGTAGTACTGAAAATAGCTTCCAGGAAGATAAAGATGGTAAAAAGACCCTAAAAACGTTTTTTGCTACTTGCCGCCGCCTCCTTCCCCCCACCCACCCCCACCCTTTCTTTCAATTTCACACTAATAAAGTTCCACCCACTAATTCCTGTATAAAGTAACTTTGTTCTTATGTCTTAAGGTTAAATAGTAAGTCTTGACATTATGTCATAAACTTATGATTTTGAAACCCCACCCGAAATTTAGTTCTCCCTACGCCTATTGCGGTTGTAATAACCGGTTTTAACACGCATTTTACCAATGTTCTTAGGCTTAGGAAACGTAAATTTCCTAGACTGAAATAACTTTTTTGTTGTTATAATGCTGCTAATTCACATTTAAACTAACAATGACCATGATTCGCACTGTATAGCTGAAATATGGGAAACTATTTAAATGTTCCTGCGTATAGGTTGATTAATGAGTGGAGACATTTGCAGCTTGAGAACAAAATTCATGAAATTGAAAAGGGTGTTAGAGCTGGAAAATTTTGGAGCCACTTATTTATATTGTACAATCCAGCTGAAAACATAAATTTACAACTCTCTGTAAAGTTTTAAAAGCTTCCCATCTCTTTCCCATGGAAATGCGAATTTTGAAAGAAGGGTTTACCAAGGTGCTCACAAAAGCTGTCATAATTACCTTTAAAAAATGATTATGTAAAGAGGAAAGAAAATGAATGCATTAAAAGAAGGAAATTCAAGAAACATCACAAAAGGAAAGGAAATAAAATAAAATTTGAAATGAAGATGAGCTAAAATAATATTTATAGAAGAAAAGGCAAGACTGCAAATAAATTGTTCACAGAAACAAATTAAAGATTAGGCTTACATAAGGATTTGAAGAAGAATTTTCAGGGAGCAAAACATGCCCATGCAATGTTGACAGGTGTTTGCCAAGTAAAAAAAAAAAAGGATGAAATCACCAGAAGAGAGGCAGGCAGACCACCTTCAAAAGGAAAGTGAAAAATGCAAAACATCTTTAATAACTTCATTCTTTAACACAAAACCTAAAATCTGATTTAGTTGTTTTTCATAACTTTTCAAAATAAAATATTGCTAACCATTGTTTGTAGGCTATACCCCATCCAGGAGCAAAGCTCAATTTACACTTCTATTTAAATTTATATTGGTGAATTTCTTTAAGTTAAATTAAACTTTAGAAAGGGGACAAAGAAAAATACAAAAATGATTTATACTGCGCTGGGATATTCTTGTCACTTTTCGCCTAGTAAGTCACTTTTTAACACTCTTTTACGGCTTCTTAACACTTTTCTCACTTATTTGAAGACACTTAGGCACTTGCATCCCTGAAGGCAAAGTAGTCGATTTCGTGATAATATTTTAATGTTGCGATTGACTCTTCATTCACAACGAAACTGTACTTGTCCACCATTATAAGAAGTAATATATCCATATTGGTGCACAATTCATAGGTTGAAACAAGAGTTCTGTAACCAGGTCAAGTAAAACTGGAGTTTGGTATCGTTCTGCTCAAAAAAACTTGAAACCAGCCCCAATACCACGAGCGCAAAACTCTGCTAATTCTTGTTCCCACAGGCGACTCTTTTGAATAGATCCACTTGTTATGCTGAGATAATCAATACGTGTTTTTAATAATAACGTGATAATTTCAGGCTAAGGCTGGGCTTGTATGCATGCATAACTAATAGCGAATAGTGCACAGCACATAACGAGCAATAATTTGAAACACATTATTTTTACTGATGCCGTTTATTATATATATATATATAATGTGCACAATGCATAAAGTTGATTTAACTATAACTTGTATGCATTTTGCATGGATTTGAGAATAGACAAACCTTATACCAGTCAATGAGAATGCGAGGGGAAGATCTAGCCAGTACAAATGTTCTTTGTCTTAGAAACACAATGACCACGATTGTAAATAATTATGACTAGTGCAAAAAAAAAAATTCAAGGCCATTTTCTACGAATAAAATACAAATCTATTTTAAAACATTACGTTTCATTATAAACTGTTGAATTTTTCTTATAAATTGTGAAGTGTGGTTCTATGTACGATTTATTTTAGCTATGCGAAATTCATGATTATAAAACTTTCTGTCTAATCTTGTGGTAAAGGGAGGGTGACAAGTACCAATAGCTCTCTTTATATGGACTTATTTGTTAACACAGTGTCTTATAGCTGTTCGAGTGATACGCTCATATACTAATTACGTTAATTTAATGGGCTAGGGATTAGGAAAGTTGTATTTAGGAGTGTTCTCGCATTTTGCGTGGAAAGAGAGAATGGAAACCATTGGGAAACCACTCTCAGTACACCCGGCCGGGATCGAACCATGATCTCCCCGTCATCGGCAGTCTAGCCTATTGCGAGAGTAGCACTTTAGACCATGCGGCCACTGAAGCGGGTTGTATTTATATTATCATGCAATAATGCAAGTTTTTTTCCCGTTTCTTCATTGTATACAAAGACGTTCGTCAAAATAAGAGCAGGGAAAAAGGGCATGTTTACATGACTAAGTTAACCCTAAATCAATCACACAATCTCGCGTGATAAGTTTGTCAGCTCGGCACAGGTTGAAATATTTCAACTTTGTCCGCTCTGCACCACACATTATTCTTGTTAGAGCAAATCAACAATCAGACCCAAAATACAATCTAAAATGTAACACTCTCAAACTTAACATGTTCCTTGGCGCGATTATAGGTCCTGAATAATTACTTCATTATAATATATGCTAGTTTTACACTTTGTCATGAAGTACAGAGTAACCCTTCCAAGTGTTGCTTGTGATTAAAAACTTAATATTTAAGGCCTGAAAGCCCCTAATCTTTTGCGTATTTTGTAGTTAATTTGAAGATCAAAGGTTATTTAAATATTCCCATTAAACAAATTGTAAACTCGCTAAAAATTATTTATACTATTAGTGCATTTTATATCTTAGAGCCACTTTGAAATTTTACGATCAAACTATAAACTGAGCTTAACGTATATTTTTTTTTAGAAGAAACATTTGTGTGAGTGTTGGTCAGAAGCGCGCTGGTACGTCTCCCCCCCACTACTTGTGGTGGTAATATTGTGTGACGTCAGCCTTCCATTTGTGGCCGTGTTCAAATAAAATTTAACTGTGACGTTTTCAGTGGAGAAGATGTCTGTTTCCTGTTATAATGACTTCCCCACAAGCCGACATTTAGCACTGAAGCACAATGGGAGAGTTGCAGGAATTACTGTTACTGGAAGAGCCTATGTCAGGTGTTTTCACAATCGTAAAGAGCCAAACTCATGGAAGTCCGGAGGTACAATAATACAATTCACTAGTCAAGTGTTCACAAATTTTTAGATTATAATTATTTTAGTATTTTTAAATAGATTGACTTGAATCCTATTATTGATAGCACTTGAACAGAATTTTCTTTAGTATAAACTTTATCCAGATGTCTTCTACAGGGTGACCACTGATCGGGAAAATCAGGTTTCATGCTTTAATTTGGACGTCTGTCGGGCATTTAAAGGCCAGGACCACTCTCAATAGCTTTTAGGGTTATACATATATAAGCCCGTGTGAAATTTCGAAATTTTGAATCCGTGTCCGAATCTTTGGAGAAAAAAAAATTTCAGTACACCCGACCGAGATCGGAACTTTGTCTCCCCGTCATCGACAGTCTAGTCTACTGCTAAAGTTGCGCCTTAAACCATACTGCCACCGAGGCGGGTGTTAGTGGTATTGATCCTAGAATAAAGGGTAAGTCCAACTACAGTAGCACCATGGCTTCTTTGGTGCTGACTGACAGTTCACAGCTGACAGCTGACAGTCAACATTTAGGTATATACCTACATTTTGACAGTCAGAAGTGACAGCTGCTAAACACATGTTTTTTGCAGATCATATGGTTCGGCGTAGGGATACATAATTTGGTCTGGTAGCTTTTCAAAGTCGTCACCTGTGAGCTGTCAGTCAGCACCAAAGAAGCCATGGGGCTACTGTAGTCCCCCGCTCATTAACATTGTAACATTGATGGAATAAATTACGTTTCACGCTAAATGTTTACTGGTTATATATATTCTCTCTGTCGTACCAAACTCAGTCGCTCTGGTTTGCCAGTCATAGGGAAGCTGGGGTTGGAATCTCGGCCCACTGTATGTTTCTTACATACTGCACGCAAATGTGGGTACATTTTCTGTAAAGCTATTAGCCTCGAGAGGAAAAGTTAGGTAACCAAACACGACCTTTGGTGTCAAAGGCTCATCAAACTTTGTGTGGGACTCCCAATATTGTTCCGGCTTCCTTGACAGTCGCGGTACAGTCCATCCCGTGTGTGAAGGCTGCCTGGTACAGTCAGTCACAGGTTTGTTTACATCTGTCTTGGGGCAGGGGGGGGGGGTCACACACGCTTTGCTGGGATCATCGGCCGCCCCTCCCCTTGTCCCTGACCTAGTCAAACTCCCCTCCCCTCCTTCACCCCGTCAAGATCTGCCGGGCGGCGGGTCTGGACTAGTCACTAGAGTCGCGCCGACCACCGACGGGAACACTTGGGACGCGAGTTCGTAGTGTCGTTAGTGCTTGGGATCACAATCGCTACCATAACAGAATATTTCAAAAATGTTGGTTAAATAAAATAGTCATTGGTTCCTTTAAAGTAGTCCATGGTCCCTCTATATAGTAGTCCAAGGTCCCTTTATAGTAGCACATTGTCCCTATATAGTAGTCGATGGTTCCTTTACAGTAGTCAATTGACCCTTTATAGGAGTCGGTGGCTCCTTTTTAGTAGTCATCGGTCCCTTTATAGTAGTCCATTGTCCCTTTATAGTAGTCATTGGTTTATTTATAGTAGTCGGTGGCTCCTTTTTAGTAGTCATCGGTCCCTTTATAGTAGTCCATTGTCCCTTTATAGTAGTCATTGGTTTATTTATAGTAGTCGGTGGCTCCATTTTAGTAGTCATCGGTCCCTTTATAGTAGACCATTGTCCCGTTATAGTAGTCAATTGTCCCTTTATAGTAGTCATTGGTTTATTTATAGTAGTCGGTGGCTCCTTTTTAGTAGTCATCGGTCCCTTTATAGTAGTTCATTGTCCCTTTATAGTAGTCATTGGTTTATTTATAGTAGTCGGTGGCTCCTTTTTAGTAGTCATCGGTCCCTTTATAGTAGTCAATTGACCCTTTATAGTAGTCAATTGACCCTTTATAGTAGTCATTGGTTTATTTATAGTAGTCGGTGGCTCCTTTTTAGTAGTCATCGGTCCCTTTATAGTAGTCCATTGTCCCTTTATAGTAGTCATTGGTTTATTTATAGTAGTCGGTGGCTCCTTTTTAGTAGTCATCGGTCCCTTTATAGTAGACCATTGTCCCGTTATAGTAGTCAATTGTCCCTTTATAGTAGTCATTGGTTTATTTATAGTAGTCGGAGGTTCCTTTTTAGTAGTCATCGGTCCCTTTATAGTAGTCAATTGATCCTTTATAGTAGTCGGTGGCTCCTTTTTAGTAGTCATCGGTCCCTTTATAGTAGACCATTGTCCCGTTATAGTAGTCAATTGTCCCTTTATAGTAGTCATTGGTTTATTTATAGTAGTCGGAGGTTCCTTTATAGTAGTCGATGGTTCCTTTATAGTAGTCAATTGTCCCTTTATAGTAGTCCATTGTCCCGTTATAGTAGTCAATTGTCCCTTTATAGTAGTCATTGGTTTATTTATAGTAGTAGGTGGTTCCTTTATAGTAGTCATTGGTTTATTTATAGTGGTCGATGGTTCCTTAGTCCATTGTCAATTTATAGTAGTCATTGGTCTTACAGTGGTCACTGACCACTTTTTAGTGGGTAACTCTTTATATTGGCAATTATAGATTTCATTGGTTACTACTTCATGAGGGTCATTAGTCCCTCCACATTGATCATTGATCCTCCCCATGAACTCAACAGTTGTTTGGAAAAACTACCCGCAAAACACTCGGCCTGGATTCGAATTCCGACCTCTCCCGTCACTAGCTAACCAGACTATTTATCATGCCCATGCACATAATTAGCTCTACATGTTTGTGACATGTCAAAACTTTGGTATGGAAATCATTTTAATGCTCTCCAGGATATAAACATGTTTTGATCTACACTGACACCAAATATTAGTTTTTCGCTTTGCACATGCAGGGCTTTTTTATATTCAGGATATATTAAAACCCTTTTAGGACATTAGGACATAATGTTTTTTGAATGATTGTCAGATGCATTATATGTAAGGTCTAATATTAAATACTATTTATAATTTACAAAATAATTATAATTATTAGCAGGATAGTGATATAACAAGAAATATGGTGACCACTCTTTCGCTGACGGCTGGCAACAGTATTAACAAACACAGGGTTTCTGGCGATTTGGGAAATAGGGAAATTTCAAGGAATTTAATTAAATTTCTGGAATATTTTACGTGTTTACAAAAAAAACTTTCAAATTTAATTTACAATTTTCAATATATTTTTTTCATGTAATACATACCGCTAATCACTTTTTAACACAGTTGAGAATACTTAAATCAATTTTTAAAGTCACCGTGTGATTTTCGTGTTGCCTTTCCACACGTGTAACGCACGTCTCGAGTCATGGTTAAGAGACAGGGTCAACCCTAGGGATGGTATTCAGGGTAAGTCCTATCCATTCCTAGACAAGTGGCAACCCTAGGGACAGTATTCAGGGTAAGTCCTATCCATTCCTAGACAAGTGGCAACCCTAGGGACGGTATTCAGGGTAGGTCTTGTCCATTCCTAGACAATTGGCAACCCTAGGGACGATATTCAGGGTAGGTCTTGTCCATTCCTAGACAAGTACCAACCCTAGGGACGGTATTCAGGGTAGGTCTTGTCCATTCCTAGACAATTGGCAACCCTAGGGACGATATTCAGGGTAGGTCTTGTCCATTCCTAGACAAGTGCCAACCCTAGGGACGGTATTCAGGGTAGATCTTGTCCATTCCTAGACAAGTACCAACCCTAGGGACGGTATTCAGGGTAGGTCTTGTCCATTCCTAGACAATTGGCAACCCTAGGGACGATATTCAGGGTAGATCTTGTCCATTCCTAGACAAGTACCAACCCTAGGGACGGTATTCAGGGTAGGTCTTGTCCATTCCTAGACAATTGGCAACCCTAGGGACGATATTCAGGGTAGGTCTTGTCCATTCCTAGACAAGTGCCAACCCTAGGGACGGTATTCAGGGTAGGTCTTGTCCATTTCTAGACAAGTGGCAACCCTAGGGACGGTATTCAGGGTAGGTCTTGTCCATTTCTAGACAAGTGGCAACCCTAGGGACGGTATTCAGGGTAGATCTTGTCCATTCCTAGACAAGTACCAACCCTAGGGACGGTATTCAGGGTAGGTCTTGTCCATTCCTAGACAAGTGGCAACCCTAGGGACGGTATTCAGGGTAAGTCCTATCCATTCCTAGACAAGTGGCAACCCTAGGGACGGTATTCAGGGTAAGTCCTGTCCATTCCTAGACAAGTGGCAACCTTAGGGACGGTATTCAGGGTAAGTCCTGTCCATTCCTAGACAAGTGGCAACCCTAGGGACGGTATTCAGGGTAGATCTTGTCCATTCCTAGACAAGTACCAACCCTAGGGACGGTATTCAGGGCAGGTCTTGTCCATTCCTAGACAAGTGCCAACCCTAGGGACGGTATTCAGGGTAGATCTTGTCCATTCCTAGACAAGTGCCAACCCTAGGGACGGTATTCAGGGTAGGTCTTGTCAATTCCTAGACAAGTGGCAACCCTAGGGACGGTATTCAGGGTAGATCTTGTCCATTCCTAGACAAGTACCAACCCTAGGGACGGTATTCAGGGTAGATCTTGTCCATTCCTAGACAAGTGGCAACCCTAGGGACGGTATTCAGGGTAGGTCCGGTCCATTCCTAGACAAGTGGCAACCCTAGGGACGGTATTCAGGGTAGGTCTTGTCAATTCCTAGACAAGTGCCAACCCTAGGGACGGTATTCAGGGTATGTCTTGTCCATTCCTAGACAAGTGGCAACCCTAGGGACGGTATTCAGGGTAGATCTTGTCCATTCCTAGACAAGTGCCAACCCTAGGGACGGTATTCAGGGTAGGTCTTGTCAATTCCTAGACAAGTGGCAACCCTAGGGACGGTATTCAGGGTAGGTCCGGTCCATTCCTAGACAAGTGGCAACCCTAGGGACGGTATTCAGGGTAAGTCCTATCCATTCCTAGACAAGTGCCAACCCTAGGGACGTTATTCAGGGTAAGTCCTCTCCATTCCTAGACAAGTGGCAACCCTAGGGACGGTATTCAGGGTAGGTCTTGTCCATTCCTAGACAAGTGGCAACCCTAGGGAACTGTACTCGTACAATTGTTCGTACACAATGTTTACTAAAAACCATGTTTATATTTTTAGGGCGTACACATCCAATTCTTAGCAACAAGCTAAACTAAAAAGTGTACTAATTTTATTACTATTCGTTAGCAAGCGTATAGCCCGAATGGTTAGTTAGACGCGGTGATAAATAAATAAATAAGATACAAATCCTATTCGTTATTCATTTGAAGCTTTCTATTATATGATTGGGTTGTTTGAATTTTGCTGGGGCGGAGCCAAATCATTTTCCTAGCACGTACAGGCAATACTGTAGTCTGGCGTCATTTGTTGCCTGGGCCACGCACAGCCATGTTTGTGGCTGCTGTCTGCAGTGTTGCCACGTCTAACGACCAAGCTACATCATTTATTGTATTGCTGTTTGAGACAACCGCAGCTCCGAGCTCATAATAAGGTGGCACGAAGAAATTTGCAAACTTGTCGGCTTAAGGGGAGGCAATGGACCGAATTGAGTTCCAAATGAGAAAGTATGATAAATTGACCTCCTTCAAGAAACCCTTCCCCCCTAAGACACTGAAATATATCTTCTTTGGTTCTCAAGAATTCACTTGGGAGTAGAGATGAAAATTTTGAATCTAAAAATTTTCTGCAACTGGTGGAGGGGTTCGATTGTAGAGTTGGCACATAGAGCGTATTATAATAATTCAAAATATTGTGTGTGTTAAGAGACGAGTGGGTTATAAGAAGGGGGAGGGGTAGATAGGAAACAAGGATAGGGGGGCGGAGACCAATGTCGGGCCAACCTTAAAATTATTTTAGTTACCTTATTGATGATAAAAAATTGAAGTATGATTTATGAACATAACAGGTCTACAAAGGCTTGCCTTCATTTGTTTCTTTAAAACTTTTTTTATAGCACCGCGTCTTACTACCCGTTCGGGTTATAGGCCTATGTACTAATTACACTAATGTGTTAAGGGCGTGGAAGGTTGAATTTAGAGGAATTGCACCCGAATGTGTGAGGAGTGAGTGGAAAACCATTTATGGAAAACCTCCCTTAGTGCACCCGACCGGAATCGAACCCCGATTTCCCTGTCATCGACAGTCTTAAGTCTATTGCGCGAGTAGCGTGTTGGACCGTGCGGCCACCGAAGCAGGTGTTTTACTACTACTACTATTACTACCACCACCATCACGACCAATTATTATTATTATTATTACTGTTATTATTATCCATTTAATTAGTTGAAATTATTTTACAGAAATAATTATTGAAAATTTTACGTTTTAAAAAAAATATATAGTGAAAACTTATCGTCTCACATCTCTACTTGTGGGGGGGCGGGGGGGGGGGTAAGTCTTCTGAACTAATACCTATGTTACTCACTCGTCCGCTCGGAAACAAAAATAAGTACTCGAGTAATTTTAACACACTAGATAAGTAAAAAATTATTATCTTCTGTGGGGCAGGAAACTCCGGTTCGAAATTGAGGTGGGGAAAGAGCAAAATCAATCGTTCGGACAAGGATAGCACAACTACGATTCACCCTTGACACTACAGGTCAAAGAGACACAAGTTGTGTTTATAAAAACTTAACAAACATTGGGAAATAAGGGTTTAATTCACAGCTGGGGACATTTTACTTGTTTTTCACTTATTTAAAGATTAATAATACAGTTTATATTAATAAGCCATACTTTACTCGACCCAACAAACGAATTCAAAAATAAAGCAACTAATTTATTTGTAAAGTTAATTTATTACAAGTTTCTATGGCATATAAAATATACAATAGTAAAAACTGAATATGAAAATTATCTTGAGAATAACATAATTACTACCCGTATCGATGAGCACGCGGAATTAACGTCAAGCTCACTTGGTCTGGTTTCATGGTGACTGGTAGGCTTGGGCTCGAATCCCAGCTAGATGTTCTGTGGGTGATTTTATTTACTAAATAGTTTCCCACTCTCCCTCTGCGCAAATTAGGATAAATTTCCACTCAATTCTAGCTTCCTCATTACCACAAAAGTGCAATTAAATGTGAATAGCTCAAACGGGTAGTAAGATGAGGTTCAAAATACAAATTTGTTAGTTTCCTCAAAATCAGGGACTCTTAACCTTTCTAGGCTTGCGGCACCCTTGTGGAGGGGATTAGAATCTCGCGGCACCCTTGTGAAGGGATTAGAATCTCGCGGTACCCTTGTGAAGGGAGTAGAATCTCGCGGTACCCTTGTGAAGGGAGTAGAATCTCGCGGTACCCTTGTGAAGGGAGTAGAATCTCGCGGCACCCTTGTGAAGGGAGTAGAATCTCGCGGTACCCTTGTGAAGGGAGTAGAATCTCGCGGCACCCTTGTGAAGGGAGTAGAATCTCGCGGTACCCTTGTGAAGGGAGTAGAATCTCGCGGTACCCTTGTGAAGGGAGTAGAATCTCGCGGCACCCTTGTGAAGGAATTAGAATCTCGCGGTACCCTTGTGAAGGGAGTAGAATCTCGCGGCACCCTTGTGAAGGGAGTAGAATCTCGCGGTACCCTTGTGAAGGGAGTAGAATCTCGCGGCACCCTTGTGAAGGGATTAGAATCTCGCGGTACCCTTGTGAAGGGAGTAGAATCTCGCGGTACCCTTGTGAAGGGAGTAGAATCTCGCGGTACCTTTGTGAAGGGAGTAGAATCTCGCGGCACCCTTGTGAAGGGAGTAGAATCTCGCGGCACCCTTGTGAAGGGAGTAGAATCTCGCGGTACCCTTGTGAAGGGAGTAGAATCTCGCGGCACCCTTGTGAAGGGAGTAGAATCTCGCGGCACCCTTGTGAAGGGAGTAGAATCTCGCGGCACCCTTGTGAAGGGAGTAGAATCTCGCGGCACCCTTGTGAAGGGAGTAGAATCTCGCGGTACCCTTGTGAAGGGAGTAGAATCTCGCGGTACCCTTGTGAAGGGAGTAGAATCTCGCGGCACCCTTGTGAAGGGAGTAGAATCTCGCGGCACCCTTGTGAAGGGAGTAGAATCTCGCGGCACCCTTGTGAAGGGAGTAGAATCTCGCGGTACCCTTGTGAAGGGAGTAGAATCTCGCGGTACCCTTGTGAAGGGAGTAGAATCTCGCGGCACCCTTGTGAAGGGAGTAGAATCTCGCGGCACCCTTGTGAAGGGAGTAGAATCTCGCGGCACCCTTGTGAAGGGAGTAGAATCTCGCGGTACCCTTGTGAAGGGGAGTAGAATTTCGCGGCACCCTTGTGGAGGGGATTAGAATCTCGCGGCATCCTTGTGAAGGGGAGTAGAATTTCGCGGCACCCTTGTGAAGGGGAGTAGAATTTCGGGGCACCCTAGTGAAGGGAGTAGAATCTCGCGGCACCCTTGTGAAGGGATTAGAATCTCGCGGCACCCTTGTGAAGGGGAGTAGAATCTCGCGGCACCCTTGTGGAGGGGATTAGACATGGTGGCTACAGACAGGGAAAACAGGGAAAACCTGGAAAAGTCAGGGAATTTTTGGATGACAGGGGAAACAGGGAAATGTCAGGGAATTTAACTAAAAATAAGGAAACGTCAGGGAATTAAATAATATGTCTAAAATATCCCATTAATTTCGCAACTAAACATTAAAACAAATGTTAATACCTAAATAAAATAACATTTTAATTTTTAAAATAACTGATAAAACTGTTTATGTTTAGTAAATACAAACTTTTTTTTAATATGTGATCAATAATAAATAAAACAAGTCATCATCCACCATTAAAATTGGAAAAAGTAGTCAGGGAAAATTGAAAAATTTTGCCTGGAAAACCTGGAAAAGTCAGGGAATTTTGTAAAATATGCTTTGTAGCCACCCTGTTAGAATCTCGCGGCACCCTTGTGAAGGGAGTGGAATCTCGCAGCACCCTAGTGAAGGGAGTGGAATCTCGCAGCACCCTAGTGAAGGGAGTGGAATCTCGCAGCACCCTAGTGAAGGGAGTGGAATCTCGCAGCACCCTAGTGAAGGGAGTGGAATCTCGCAGCACCCTAGTGAAGGGAGTAGAATCTCGCGGCACCCTTGTGAAGGGATTAGAATCTCGCGGCACCCTTGTGAAGGGGAGTAGAATCTCGCGGCACCCTTGTAAGAATTTTCGTGAGCGTTTCGTTTTTCATATTTTATTTTCCATCCAAATTAGAAAATCCCAGAGTAACATTAAACAATTAAGTGTTTAATTTTATAATTATTTAAAATTAAAATATGTATTTTTACTTACTCCTTTATATATTAAAATAGCTTTAGAAATCTTTAAACTAACACACTGACCAAGTACAATGTGATATGACTAAAAATTAATAATACCACAAAAATGAACAATATGTAGCCCTCAAGGGAAACGACTAACATCGTTTTCCCGCAATTCACAGAAACACTAAAAGACAACATTTTGTTTCTTAATTTTCATTATTTTGTGGTAATATATTTTCTTAACATTCTCCTCCCCCCCCCCCCCCCCTCAAAAGCTAGTGGTGCCCCTGGCTGATCTCACGGCACTCCAGAGTGCGGTGGCACACCGGTTGATACCGGTAACTTTAACTTAACGTAGCGTTCACTTAATTTAAGAAAACTGATGTGTGATCACGATTCACATAACTTACCTAACAACTCCGAGCCAAACATCTTCATTCTAGAGTATGTATTTTGATCTGTGATTTGTACTATTTGTATGATCTGTGAATGTTTACTCTTTTCTATCGATATAATAAATATTTATCACTAAACTTTTTTGATAAATTTAGTCTTCCTATTTTAGTTTAATTTTAAATATAATTTGGCTTAATAATACCATGAGTTGTGAAATATATTGTATATTATAGTGTATATGTGTATATATAATATATATGTGGTGTGTGTGTGTGTATAATATATGTATTTACAGTACAATAAATTATTTCCTTTAGGAGTAGACCTTGGTCATAAAACCAACAAATGAATTTCTAAATAGCCCTGAGACGTCACTCGCATAATGATTGGTTGGCTAGATCACGTGATACCCTTTAAGTAGCGTTCATTTAACGGGAAAGACCTCCCAGGACATATATTAAGTTAATGTACTGCAAGTGAACGTTAAGTAAATCTCATATTATCGCTTCCATTTAAAAAAAACTAGAAAAAACTTTACCTTGAGCTATGTGAAGTTAACCTTAAGTGAATGTTAACGTTTCATGGCCCCCCGAATCCGAAAAAGTTGTTTTTGAACTATTTTACCGATCGGGCTAAAACTTGTATCTAGGGTTTTAATTGGGTTGCCCCGAGGGGTTTTTGGAATTGGATATCTAACCCAAAAATTAAGGGTGGTTTACTGAAGGGCAAAAAGAGAAAAAGTTGATTTTCTCAAAACTGGCTCTAACGATTTTGATTAAATTTCATTTATAAACATTTATAAAAATTCCAAGCAAAATGGCTACCCTCAATATTTCAGCAAAATGACTTTAAGGGCTCAAGTCTGATGCGTAAATTATCATTTTTTATCATATCTCCGAAACTATTAAGATATGAAATTACTTATCATTACAAATGTGTAGATCTATTTATAATACAAATGTTTTATTCGATACATATTTTTATAAAACCAATAGCTTTCAAGCTATACGCAATTATTTATATTTTTTAAACTTTTCGAACACGTAAAGTATTGCGACCGTAAAAAAATCTAACCTGAAATGTTGATGGATGTCGACGTCTCATGACCCCCCCGAACCCTAAAAAGTGATCTGCCGTCTGTGTGTCTATTTAAACTTAAAATTAAGATTAGTTTAATAAAAGGCAAAAAGAGAGAAAATCGATTTTCTCAAAATCGCTCTGACGATTTTGATTAAAATTCATATCTAGGCGTTGATTAAGTTTATAAATAAACTGGATATTTTAATTTTCCCATGAAAATGACTTTTAGGGTACTTACAGAAGCTGAAATTTCCGTATCTCCACAACTATTTGAGATACTAAATAACTTATAACTTAGTTGTAAAATTGTAGTAGCCTACATTAAAAATAAAAAACTTTGATATGAAATATATTTTTATAAAACACACAGTTTCTTAGATATTTGCAAATATATTAATACAATTTTCTGAGCTTCAGTTGTAAAGGGATACTTCCTAAGTTTTAACGCAATAATTCTCCAGTGCCATAGAGTAATTAAATATAAGTAAGTCTCTCAAAAAGTTTGTTATTTTCCCTTAAACGTCTTAGGAGAAATGTTTGTACAGCAATGATCTATTTCCATTTTAAACTCAATAGTCAATATTTACATTTTTTATTGGTCAAAATTTCTAAGTGAGGAATTTATAGCAATATGATGACATGAAGATGTGCAAACATAATAAAATGTCGGAAATTTTAACTGAAAGTCGAAATTTTAATACGAATTTGTTGACCCTTGTGGACCCAATATTGATCTTTTTTATGGGTCCAAACATACAAATGAGGACATTAATTCTTTAAAAATAAAATTATACAATTTAAAACCGGGACTCAAAAAATGTTTTACATAAATATAGTGCAATTTATGTTGGGTTTGCTAGTGTATATTATTTCGTCTCACATATATTACAAGTTTTGAGTAAATAACTCCATTTTTAGACAATGGAGCGAGAAAGTCTGTGCGGAGTTCCGTACCATTTATTCTTGCTGGCGCTCATTGCGGATGTTACTGTCTAAAACTCGTGAGAGATTTTATTGCTACCGATGAAGTCGGGGTTTAAATCCCAGCATAGAGATTGCGGTGCCATTTTAAAGTGTTACTAGATACCTATGCTCATCAGCACTATGCAATAAGATTATTTCAATGTTGATGTTAATATTTCCATTCGTAATAAAAGTTGATATCTTAATTTTAAAATGTTCTCCATATCTATTGATTTCAAAATAAATTATCCTCCTTAGTTGTTTTTGACTCTGGTAATCAAGGCCGTAGCCAGCCGATAATTTCAGGGGGGTTGGTGGGCACATCCCCCAATTGCTGGAAGCTAGAAAAAAAATTCTAAATGATAAACAGTTCTAGAAGCTCTCTGAAGTGGTTTTTTCATCGTAAAATAACCACTAACTGCCGAAGGCTTGGAAAATTTCTAAATATTAAACACTTTTTGAAGCTTTCTGAAGTTTTTTTTATGGTAAAATAACCCCCAAAATGCCGAAGGCCATGAAAATTTCTAAATATTTAACACCTCTAGAAGCTCTCTGAAGTGTTTTTTTTTATGGTAACACAGCCCCCTAATTTGTATTTATATCTTAATTTTAATATTGTTTGAACCATAAATAAAGCCATATATATTTTGTTCATAAAATTTCGCTGGGGGTTTGAACCCCCAAAACCCCTCCCTGGCTACGGCCTTGCTGGTAACCCTGACAGTGTTTGGCTGTGGCGTTGATTTGCTTGCTAACACGGTGATTTGTTCAAGAAGTGACGTCATAACGTGAGTGCCGGAGAAGTGCAGTCCCGAGCACACTACTGCGGCACTACTGGGCCATTCACATTTTTTACTTCACTTTTAAAACTAATCCATTCATTCTATTGTGCGAGTTAAATCAAGAGGGGAGGGGGACGCGTGCGCCAGCACATCAGTGTGTGTGTGTAGGGTGCGACGTGGCAACACTGTGGGTCGCTGAACCCCCTTGTGCTCCTCTTGTCGGCTCTCGTACAGAGAGGAAAGGTGAACTAGGTCGCTTCGATTCTTCTGCTCTTCACGAGTCTCGGCCTCTGTTATTGCATGCTATCATGCTCATAGATAGGAAGGGGGCGGGGGTATGGGTTTTCAAACACCCCCCTCTAATCCTCGTAATTCTCTAAAGTTTTTAATAGATGGCCTTATATCAAACTTCACAATAACTAAAAGAGGAAAATACTTTTACAAATATTTGCCAGGGAACTTCAAATAAAGTATGATTTTGGTAGGAAGAACGGTATAAGTTAGTTACTAAATATACCGAAACCATTTTAATATGTTCGTACATCAAGATACAATTTGCATTTTTCACTTCTGAGATATTATCAATACCTATAAGAGAGCACTAATAATATAGTAAAATGTTATCAATTTTGAATGCAAAAAAAAGTTTGAATTTTCTCTGTTCTTTCAACCAAAATCAGGATATAGCTTCTTAGTCATTTAATCTTTAAAAAAAACAGTCCAGGCTAATATCACTCAAAATGGCTTCTAGAGATCCTATTTTTAAAATAAATACCCGCAGGGGGCCACTCCCAATAGCTTCTTAAGGCATCCAATATTTTTTTTAAATCTTGCTCTAGAGCACATAAAAATTTTCTATAGGCATTCAATTTTTTAAGAAATAAAATCCCGCAAAGAACACTAAGTAGCTTCTAGGGCAAGGGTCGGCAACGCGGTTCCGCGGGTATAATGGCGCCCTCTTGATAGATTTTAGGCGCCCGCCTTATATTTTGTAATTTTGTACATTTTATGTTAAGTAGTTTTGTTTGATAAATCACAGGATTGTTTTTGAGCATTATTTGAAATTAAACTTCTTTGTTATATAGTCATCACATTAGTCTTCAATTTATTATTCCATTAATAGCTTCATAAATAAGTTTTTAACAATAAGCTCACTTTGTAATATGCCTCAAAATTTGAGACTCAAATATTTAAAACTAAAGAGTGATACTATTATAGTTTATGTTTTGTTTGTTATATTTAAAATATGTCTATTCTCAACTTGTCACTAATAAATACATAAATAAAAGGTGAAAATTCAAATATAAAACTCGACATTTTTCTTGGTGCCCTCAGAGTAAAACATATTTTGGAAAATATATCATCAGGCTTTAAAGTTTGCCGACCCCTGTTCAAGGGCATTCCAAATTTCACCAAAAAAACTCTGTTAGGGCCACCGCTTCAAAAACATTCTATAGATTCTAATTTAATGTGTCTTTGTTCAAGGCCTAGAAAAGTCCTTAAATTGCTCTGGGCCTTGAAAAGTCCTGGAATTTTCAGGTTTCATTTCATGTGCATTTGCCTTTTTTTTTTTATAAGTTGCTCTAAAACCGTCATTTGTAATCATTCTTTTAAGATATTTGACTACCTATCATCACTTTAAATACTTATAATTACAGTTTTGAACTAAAATGCCCGCCGATAGCTATTAGTTCATCTCCCATCCACCTTAGCGCTCAAATTCCTGTTTTAGCCATAATGCAAAATATATTGAATCTAGAATGACTGCACTAACCAATAAACCAAGTTGAGTGATGTGACAAAAAAGATAGATTACTATTTTTATAGTCCTATCTGTTCATTAAATTTAGAGAAAAGTTAGTATTTTCCATCTATTTAAAATTTGATATGGTTTATAATTCTGTTTTATTGACGTGTTTAGCTTCAGGAAATACGAGAAATAACGGTTTTAGTCCTTAAAAAGTCCTTGAAAAGTCCTTAAATTTATGTTTCATATGTCTGTAAGAACTCTGATAAACCTTTTTTGGGGCAAAATAAATCATTTATTTGTTCTATAGAAACGTAGAGTTTAGCTTTCTGCACATGCTAATCTCAACAGTTCTTGAATATTTGTCAAGGGTGTTCTGAAATTTAATGACAACTTTCTCTCTTTATTTAAGAAGTTTGTCACTAAATGCCGCTATGATCATGACAGATATTCAAATGCTGTTGAGATAGCATTTGAAGAAAATTAAACTCTACCTTTCTATAGAAGAAATATTTGATTTATTTTGTCCAAAAAAATGTGTGTGCTATAAAAAATGCAAAATTAATGCACTAAACTCGCGCTCATTAGCACCCCCATCTTAAGGAATAGCCTCTAGAATTATCCAAATTTCAAAATATTTCAGGGGGACCACTATTCTAAATAGGCTAAATCTTACTGTTAAAAGAGTATATAATTTTCAAAAATTCTCCAGCCTGGGACCACTACAAATAATTTCTAGGAGCATCTAATTTTCTTGCCATATCTGGTGGAGAGGAGGGTAAAAAGTAGAAAAAAAACTTTTTTTGTTCCTCCCGCCTTATCGCTCCCCTTCACACAAATAAAGTAATAATGTTCTTATTTCTTAAGGTTTAATATTAAGTCTTAACATCATGTCATAAGTTTTCGATCTTGAGACCCCCACCCAAGATGCATGCCTTACTACTGGCCAGAGAAAGATATGCTGATAAATATAGTGCGATTATGACACTTAACAAAATCTCCTGAACTTGTCTTAGTGAGATTTGCAGCTGTCACTTTAGATAGATCTAGTACATACTAACACCGTTAAACAATAACGATATAGTAAATGTTGTCACTTGTCACTGTTGACCTCAAGGAGATGATTGTATTCTCTTAAAGGTCCTTTCTACGGACTGCTAATCTCGCCTATACACTCCCACCTATTGCACCTATTGGGTCTGAGCGGTCTCTACTCTCACTAGAACTATCTTGTGGTGCTAGTTGTTACTTGAGCCACATTCCCTCTCTCCACTCTTGGGTCTGAGCGGTCTCTACTCTCACTAGAACTATCTTGTGGTGCTAGTTGTTACTTGAGCCACATTCCCTCTCTCCACTCTTGGGTCTGAGCGGTCTCTACTCTCACTAGAACTATCTTGTGGTGCTGGTTGTTACTTGAGCCACATTCCCTCTCTCCACTCTTGGGTCTGAGCGGTCTCTACTCTCACTAGAACTATCTTGTGGTGCTAGTTGTTACTTGAGCCACATTCCCTCTCTCCACTCTTGGGTCTGAGCGGTCTCTGCCCTCACTAGAACTATCTTGTGGTGCTGGTTGTTACTTGAGCCACATTCCCTCTCTCCACTCTTGGGTCTGAGCGGTCTCTGCCCTCACTAGAACTATCTTGTGGTGCTAGTTGTTACTTGAGCCACATTACCTCTCCACTCTTGGGTCTGAGCGGTCTCTGCCCTCACTAGAACTATCTTGTGGTGCTAGTTGTTACTTGAGCCACATTCCCTCTCTCCAATCTTGGGTCTGAGCGGTCTCTACTCTCACTAGAACTATCTTGTGGTGCTAGTTGTTACTTGAGCCACATTACCTCTCCACTCTTGGGTCTGAGCGGTCTCTGCCCTCACTAGAACTATCTTGTGGTGCTGGTTGTTACTTGAGCCACATTCCCTCTCTCCACTCTTGGGTCTGAGCGGTCTCTGCCCTCACTAGAACTATCTTGTGGTGCTGGTTGTTACTTGAGCCACATTACCTCTCCACTCTTGGGTCTGAGCGGTCTCTGCCCTCACTAGAACTATCTTGTGGTGCTAGTTGTTACTTGAGCCACATTCCCTCTCTCCAATCTTGGGTCTGAGCGGTCTCTACTCTCACTAGAACTATCTTGTGGTGCTGGTTGTTACTTGAGCCACATTCCCTCTCTCCACTCTTGGGTCTGAGCGGTCTCTACTCTCACTAGAACTATCTTGTGGTGCTGGTTGTTACTTGAGCCACATTACCTCTCCACTCTTGGGTCTGAGCGGTCTCTGCCCTCACTAGAACTATCTTGTGGTGCTAGTTGTTACTTGAGCCACATTCCCTCTCTCCAATCTTGGGTCTGAGCGGTCTCTACTCTCACTAGAACTATCTTGTGGTGCTAGTTGTTACTTGAGCCACATTACCTCTCTCCACTCTTGGGTCTGAGCGGTCTCTGCCCTCACTAGAACTATCTTGTGGTGCTAGTTGTTACTTGAGCCACATTCCCTCTCTCCACTCTTGGGTCTGAGCGGTCTCTACTCTCACTAGAACTATCTTGTGGTGCTGGTTGTTACTTGAGCCACATTCCCTCTCTCCAATCTTGGGTCTGAGCGGTCTCTACTCTCACTAGAACTATCTTGTGGTGCTGGTTGTTACTTGAGCCACATTACCTCTCCACTCTTGGGTCTGAGCGGTCTCTGCCCTCACTAGAACTATCTTGTGGTGCTAGTTGTTACTTGAGCCACATTCCCTCTCTCCACTCTTGGGTCTGAGCGGTCTCTACTCTCACTAGAACTATCTTGTGGTGCTGGTTGTTACTTGAGCCACATTACCTCTCCACTCTTGGGTCTGAGCGGTCTCTGCCCTCACTAGAACTATCTTGTGGTGCTAGTTGTTACTTGAGCCACATTCCCTCTCCCTATTCACACGTATTTCGAGCCTGGTATCGTAAATGGCGTTATCACTGGTGATGAAAACTTTAACTCGGGAATGCTGGTTGGTATAAGTGCACCTCGGACGTTTATGTTTACTTTGTTTTATATGTTGTGAGCCTGATACCTTGGACTGCGTAACTACTGGTGCTGGTAGCTTCATAACAAATAAACATCGAAAGGTTAAACTTGACGTTCGCACCTTTTTAACTATTACAAGAGCCTGAAGATGAAAAATTGTTTGAATGCCGGTTTCTAAAGGTCCGTTTACACTATGTAACAAAAAAAAAGTTTTAAATCAACGTTATTTTGTAACTGGTTACATTGGTACGGCAGCTTAGCAAGGACATGTGGACTTGCCGGACAAAAGCATTAAATGTTTTACACTTGCTACAGTAGACCCATGGCTTCTTTGGTGGTGACTTTTCAGAAGTGACAGCTGCTAAACACATGTTTTTGCAGATCATATGGTTCGGCGTAGGGATACATAATTTGGTCTGGTAACTTTTCAAAGCCGTCAGCTGTCAGTCAGCACCAAAGAAGTCATGGGGCTACTGTAGCTTTGCCTCAAAGGCTTGTAATGAATTGATGAAATGTAACTGTAAAAGCCGAAGTGAATGTGGTAGTATTAGGCAGGCTGGAAGTGCACAGAACTTTGCGGATGTCACTGTTTGAATACGACAGCAATGGCACCTTTCATATAATATGCCATCTTTCATTTAAGAATGCATAAAAATATATACATTTTAGTATTTATTTAGTACATGTATAATTTTCAAAACAAGAAATTGGTGAATAGTTTCTAAATAATACACAGGTACACCAAACACCACTAAAATATATTATGAATAGATATATCATCTGACGCATTTAAAAATTGTCTATTTGTACTCCCTGACCCTGAAGATTTATAGTTATACACCAAGATTGTGATCCTAAGTGTTTTGGAAGCCGAGATATTGATAATATACCTATTAGTCAAGATGGATGCCGGAGGAGGTGGTTCCTATCAAAAAATTTAAAGCTATGACCCTTAGTAGCAAGTGGAAAAAAAGTTGGTGCTTTTGTCCTGCGTGTCCACATCACCTCAATTCGTCGCTAAGCTGCCGTACTACACTTGAGGGTTGTATAACGTTTGTTGTCATTGACAAAAACTACTCAAAACTTCGAGGAGGATGTTCTCCTTGTGGCCGCGGTTTGTGTTATTGTGAAAAAAAGAGTCAAAAGACAGTTTTGGGTTCTTCCATCTTTATTCGCGAGAGCTAAATAATGTGCGCGTGACCTTTTGACTGATCCTCAACGTGATGACCTTGACCTGTTGCCTGGGGAACTCAGAACTGATGGTAGTATTAGGAACTCTGTCCGGATGACAAGCCAGGACTTTTGAGTAGGCCTTACCTAATTAATTTGATTAATAATCGAGTATAGAGAAAGAAACTCAGTGGTTGGTGGCTTTAACAACGGGGGTGAAGGGGGGGGGGTACAGTGTAGCCCACTTGTTAGATAGTGGAAACAATCCTGTAACCGTGCAACATATTAGAAAACACAAGTTACATATTTCTCTTTGATCTTTACCGACACTTGAAGGGAAACTTATAACTTGTTATATAAAACCGAAAAATGTTATAAAACATCGATGCCGTCATCGGCTTGCAATTACTATTGAGTGGCGTAGGTAGAATTTGAGGGAGAGAGGAAACCCCGTTCAGGAAATATTCCTAGTACACCTGGCCGAAATTCGCGAATCGTGACGTCAAGCCCAATCATACAAATTGCAGGACCGTCCTTAGCAGACTTAGGTCCCTGGACAAACTTTGCTCCCTCCTCGAAAAAAATTAATTAAACCCACTAAAAATGTGATTACAATAGTTTGCACCTATAAACCAACTTTCAGCCGTATCAGGGAAATGCCCTAAATGGTTAATATATTGTAATAATGAATAATAGAAGTTGTGTTTCTATACATATAAGGGTAATTTCTCCCCCAACCGCAAGCGCGGGGCTGCCAAAATCAAGGGGCCCTGTTGTGGCCGCACCGTTCGTAAGTTATAACAGCAGTGCCACTCGCCCGAACACGAGATCGCTGTCTTGAGTTGGATTAACCAAACGGAACCAAAGCATTTTTTATAGTTTTAACCGCTTACATTTATGTTTTACTTTACACCTTCCTACAATCATTATAATCTCTTAAAAAGGCTAAATACAAAGTTCTAACCTCTACAAGAATTGCGACTCCAGCCGAAACACGCCGCGAGCCTTAAAGGCCCCATTTCCACGAGAGTATTTTGCAACGCGACTAAACTCTTCGGTGGCCGCATGGTCTACCGCGCCATCTCTCATTATACTATACTGCCGAAGACCGGGGTTTGATCCCGGTCGGGTGCATAGAGGGTGATATTTCCTTAATGGCTTTTCACTTTCCCTCCGCTCAAATGCGGGTGCACTTCCTCTAAATTAAACCTTCCTCATCCTTAACACGCTAGAGTAAGTACATAGGCGTACAATCCAAACGGGTAGTAAGGCTTGGTGCTGAAAAGAAAAGCAACGCAACTGAGCTGCGCTGCCAATACTAATCTATGTTTGCTTCTAAAATTTGAACAATAAAATTAACTTCGAGGACCAAACGCTTCCATTTGTTTTATCACACAAGATATTTTATTTTAAAATATGGCATCAATGGTACTGATCCTGTAGGAGCAAGTTTTTCGATTTCTTTCCTTGTTGATCTAGTACTGATATCATCAGCGAATCCCTGAAGGGATATAGATTGCTCTGAACCATTCAGTTCCGTTACCATCTGAGGTCAGAGCTCTTCTATGTTTGTACGGCTTCATGTATGTCTGCCTGCTTCCTAATACTGCTAAAAGTTCAATATTTGTCTTGGTTTTAAAACATTAGGGATGTGAAAAAATTATCGATACTTTACTAATATCGACATTTTTCTTTCGATACTAGTATTTTTACTCGATACTCTTACTGATATTAGTACTCACACTCCGGTATCGGATCGGTATCGAAAGAAACAACTTTTTTTTGTTATATATTCACTCGTGATGGACATAAAATGTTTACTAGGGGGGACTTTGGAGGAAGAACAAATGACACTATTTCTCAATTCTCACTCATTTTCTGCATGACAAGCCACTTTAGCTTTCAATTTCTTTATTTCATCATAATTCATCTTTTTTTATCACTACATACTGATGCCTGACCGGTTGAAGGGGCCAGTAGCGACCAGTTACTACCCTTTACTTTATCAATCAGCAAGGTCATCACAAACCAAACAAAAGAAGCTTTTGTAGAGCTCAATGAACTCGGTCAACTTAAAGGTGCCCGAGGCAGAAAAGTTGTTGTGCATTTCGATACCGATACTTTTCTTTCGATACTATAGTACGGTATCGATAATTCTCTTCCAATACTTTTAATGAGTATCGATACTTTTCTTTCGATACAACATCTCTACCCCTTTTTCAAAACCTTTTGGGATAGCTGATCTTATCCTGCCTACCCTGACGCCTCGCTAGTCTGTTTCATCATCAAAGTCCTCTCTCTGTTTCCTGTTTAGATGAACTCTCGTGGTCGCCGTTTTCCATTATATCTGGTTCTTCGTCGTCTCGCGAATCTACGGGTTCCTCTTTCAGTACTTCGTCAACAAGTGACCTTATCCCTGCTGTTTCAGCTTCAACTCGATCCATCTGCCTCATTGAACTAAAGCAACTCAATATTATTATAATCTTGTATACATCTTATAATGACACTGAAAAAAGCGACATAATAAAACAAAATAATAACACTTACATAACGTGACAGGTGTGGTGGGGTTTGGCACACCCCGGAGAGCATAAACCTTTTTTGACAAGGACTTCTAATAACTGGAAACAAATACGAACTTGTGATGTGTTCTAGCTGTAGTTAGTGAAACTACACCGAACCATAATAATCTTACTGCTCCAATCGTCTAAACCAATGGTTCCCACACTTTTTGAATGGCGTACCACCCCCAACAATTGCCGTATTTTTGGGTACCACCAGGATAATATTTAGTATTTCGGTACAATTTTAATAGTGCCCAGGTGTATAATAACACAGACTGTTGACTGTTGCCAACCACTGTTTAAATCTGTTTTACTTTTGGTTAGACTTGTTCCGAATATATTTATAAGATTTGATGAGGCGCTATCTTTTTTAAATTTGCTTGTTTTCTTTGACTTCTCGCGGCGTACTACCGGGAATAATTGTACGCACCACAGTTTGGGGACCACTGGTCTAGAAGAACCAAAGAAAATTAGTTGGGTGTGACACACCACTGCCGGGTTAAGGAACAAAAATGTTAATCAACTTAAAAAGATATATATTTTTATTCCTCGTACTAGGAGTGAATATTGCAATAGGAAGTTTATTTTCTCCATAGGGATGACCTGGTGGTCTAGGGGTAAGGTGTCTGACTTGTGTGCTGGGGGTACGGGGTTCAATCCTCGGTCCCGGCACAGATCTATCTGATTGCCAAACCCTTCCTTCACCTCTGACAAGACGTGTATTAATCACAACTTGTGAATGTGAGGAATGCCAGGCCTCTACCGTGGTTCGGATTCCACGTTAAACTGTAGGTCCTCCATTTCATCTCACAATCACCCTACCATCGCACATTAGCGTAAGTGCGTATAACCCGAACGGGTAGTAAGACGCGGTGCTAATAATAATAATATTTTCTCCATGAGAACAAGCCACATTTAGTAGATGATTGATGAGGCACACCTTACATAGTACCTAGTGCCACGGCAGTAAACATACTTACAATTATTAATATTTGTGTTGAAATTTAGTTTTTTAATAAAAGTCGTCGAGCAATAAAATATACCTTTATATTGACAAAATAAATGGTACGGAATTCCGCACGGACTTTCTCACTCCATTGTTTAAAAATGGAGGTCTCAAAACTAGTAATATAATATGTGAAATAAAATAATATCCATTAGAAAACTTGAGAAAACATTGCGCTTTACTTAAGTAAAATATTTTTTGAATCCCGGTTTTAAATTTTATAATTTTATTTTTAAAGAATTTAAGTCCTCATTTGTATATTTGGACCAATAAAAAAGATTGATATTGGGTCCACAAGGGTTAACACTTTGTATTAAAATGTCTACTTCCGGTTAAAATTTTCGACATTTTATCAGAGGTTGTACATCTTATGGTTATCGCATTGCTATTAAATTCCTCCTTTAATTGAAATTTTTGAAACGTGGATTCAAGGACCTTGGTCATCAAATTAAATTGAGGTTAGGTTTTTTTTAAATAAAAATAATTTTCATGAATTCACTAATAATACTTTTTTTATAACTTCATTTAAAAGTAAATAAATTTTTTTAACTTTTTATAAAGTTATAGCTTGTTTTAATTTTACCTGTTCAATAAATTCAAATTCATTGCATACCAGTGCTATTATCAGTGCAATTATTTCGTAATATTAATTTACACCTCTATATTAATAATTACCAGCAATTTATAAATTGCATGATTTAAAAAAAATCATCGCGTCTTACAACCTATTCAGGCTATAGGCAAAATTGCATGAAAAAAAAAAGAATGGTTATTCCTGTGAACAAATGAAAAAATGTTGACAAATCTTACGTAATCAAGATGGGGGGGGGGTCAGGCCTTTGCTTATTTTTCTTACAAAAGGGGGGGAGGGGTTAAAAATGTCCAAAAATGTTCTTACGTAATACTTGGACGCCCCCTTTCATAGGAAGAACTTTACCTGACAGCTAAAAAGGGCCGTAGATCTTTCATGTGCTGACCCGTCTGGTCATGTGATCTGCAGCCATCACGTTTGATTGATGAGGTCAATATCGTGAAAGTAGCATTAGTAAAATCAGGGGCGTCGTACGAAATATATTTTAGACAGTGAATAGGTGACAATAGCACTTTTGAGAAAACCGAGGATCTACCCCTAAGTTAATATGGGAAGGGAGGGTTACTGGGCTCTTCCAGGGAGAGTTGTAAATTTTGAGGCGATAATTGGGCCTTGAATTGAGTAAGGATTTGGGCAAATGTATTTTTTAAGTTGTTTATAAATTATGGATTTTTTTAGGTTTCGTGTGTTATTTGTTTTGACATTTACCATCATTGCCGCGTAGAAGAACTAACAAGTTACGGCTCGTAAAAACTCCAGGCTCTATCACGTGACCAACTTAAAACATTACCTAACTTTCTTAAGACTATTAGTATATAGTAGGCTATTAGTCGTAGAGACAGTGTGACAACAGTGCTACAAACCAACTTGATTAACCAAGCTCTATACAATCTACTACAAAAGATATCTCCTTTCAATGTTTGATGAGTTATGAAGTCGGAAACATTTAAAGAGTAGGATCAAGAGTTGGGAAATTTAAAATTTGTATGCTTTAGTCTCTGGTTTAGAACTTTCATAATCGAAAGTACCGTGGAAAAGAGTAATCATAGAATTTCACAATTCAAGATCTACAACCTCCACAAAATGTTCAACTGTCAAGTTTTTTAGCAACATTGGGGCGGTAGTGGGTTGAAACTCCCCCCACCCCCAAAATTGTATTATAAACGGCCCTTCCTATGAAACTTAAAACTATCTAAGGCTTGGTGGCTCTGTCCTTAATTAAGTCAGTTTGTAAGTCTTGTGCTAACATACATAATCCGTGTGTTTAGAAACTTTATGTTACAAACCGTACGTACTCTACTAAAAACTCTTGCCGTTCCCTCTCCTGTGCACTGTAGCTGTGTTATGACTTGGCAACAGCGCAGCGCGTTTGTTCGCCTAGCGACGGTCTGGTCTGGCTGGCTTGCCACAGGGAGTTGGTGAAATACCAACCAGCCTGCTGCTGCTGCTTGCTGCCTGTCCCCGCAACTCAAGGACGCACCGAAAATAATCATTGATTGGACATTTGTTCATATGATCTCAGGCTTCGGGTTTGATTATTACAAGTCAGACCCAAACAATACTTCATCTTTTATCAAATCTAAACCTTTTTTTTTGTATTACTGTTTGAGAAACGCTGCGCCGCTATATTTAGTTTTGGTTTCAATGCCAAGGTTTTACCTCACGTGTGGTAAAATTACTCAAATGCACAGTCGTTTGAATCTAGAATCCATTAAAAGTTGTGATTAAATCATAACGGTTGCGACTTAAAGGTGGGAGTGTAGGAAACGCGAGAAAAGGACAGTTATTTGCAGTTTTTGTGACCAAACTTCTTTTTTTTTTTTTTTTTTTTTTTCAGATATAAATCATATAATGCTTTAGTACAAACATAAAAAGTTTAATATTTTTTACATGGTGATATCAACAGTTCTTGAATATCTGTCATGAATATGTGACGGCATTAGATGAGAAACTTATAAATGAAGAGAAAAAGTTGTCATTAAATGTCAGGACATCCTTAACAGATATTAATCAACAGTTAATATCACCGTGTGAAGAAAAGTAAAACTCTATGTTTGTATGGAAGCAATATTTGATTTATTTAAAACCAAAAAACTTAAAGAAACACTGACCTTTTCTTGCGTCTTTTACATCCTCACCTTAACAAGGATTTGTCCTTTGTCGGCCTAATTCACAACTTAAGTTTTGTTTTGTCATTCTGGTAGGATTGTAATTTAACAAATTATTGTTAAACATGAGAATGTTTCCAACATGTATCGGCATTCAACCGGCTGGTAAACGACGTCGGGGGATAAGATGGGTATCCGGTCGGTAGTGAACCCCGGCCTCCTTGATCAGTCTGTTGCCAGCGTGCTCTCCGCCCCTAACTATCTGTCCAGGATATCCGCGTCTAAGTGGCACTAATGAAAAGGAACGATAAAGGTATATTTCAGATTAAATGAACCCGCATTTACTTGGAAGAAGAGTGGGAAACTTTTTTTAAACTCCATACACCCGACCAGGGCTCGAACTCCGACCTCGCGACCTAGTTTGACGTGCGTGTTGTGTGCTCTTGAACCAGTGATAGTGAAGATTGCGTCTTTCAGCCGTTAGGTTAAACATTAAAGTCCGTTGATATGTTCCGTCTCCGTCTTTTAACACGCCTTCCCAGACAGAAGGGACAACACCACAGCCCGCGCCATCTTAAGTGCAAGGAGATGAAACCATTAACACATGTACACGTCCTAGTATCGAACCAAAAACCTCTCTAAAAACAATTTGGACGGCGCCCTAGTCGAGCGGAGAGAAAGTGTCTGCCTGCGGTAGGTCTGGTTGTTGTGTTCGTCCTGGTTCCTGCAGAGAGTCGAAATCCTGACCCGATACGAAGTAAGCAAAGGCGGCAGGGAGTCTGATGGTCGTATGATGCGCGCGCACCTCACAGCGATATCGACCGCCGTCTTCAGGTGCGCGCGCACCTCACGGGGATATTGATATTACAACCGACCCCGGGCGTGTGAGTGTTCACCGGTGTGAGTTTGGATTTAATAACCATTTGTGATCTCGCTGTAGATTTGTTCTAAAATGTTTTTTAGAATAATGCAGATACTAAGAAATTTTACAAAAATATCTAAAATATCTTTGTTGAGATCTAGCTCAGATTCCCCTAGACCTGTTGACTAACATTCTCAACATCAACTGCCCACTCGGCCACGAGGACGGGATCGTAGTAGTAGTAGTAGTAGTAGTAGTAGTATGATATTAGTAGTATTATGATATTAGAAGTAGTTTTCAGACAAATCCTATAACACCCTTTCTAATAAATAATTTAACTCTCCTTTAAGAGTAATACAGGTTGTTTAATCGTCTGAAAAACCGGGAATAATCTCAGCATCTTTGCATGAAAAATCAGAAAATTCGAAGTTATTCAAGATTCTTTTTACTACTCGGGGAAATTCTTGAATTTCCAACATTTGTTTAAACATATAATAAAATTGCATAGCTACTATTGTTACAGAAAATATTGATGAAGATTAAAACAGTATCGTGATATGTTTTTTCGTATAGTTAAAATCCACTTTTTTAGCACCGTAACTTACTACTACCGTTCGGGTAATAATTATGCTAATGGTTTTAGAGATTAGGAAGTTTATATTTTTAGAGATTAGGTAGGTTACATTTATAGGAATTATACCCATATTTGCATGGAGGGATAGTGGAAAAAAAAACTCGATACACCCGACCAGTCTACTGCGAGAGTAGCGCGTTAGACCATGTGGTTACCGAAGTTTTTTTAAAAAATTTAGTTACCTTACAGTAACCCCATGGCTTCTTTGGTGCTGACTGACAGCTCACAGCTGACGGCTTTGAAAAGCTACCAGACCAAATTATTTATCCCTACGCCGAACCATATGATCTGCAAAAACATATGTTTAGCCGCTGTCACTTCTGACAGTCAAAATTTAGGTATATACCTAAATGTTAACTGTCAGAAGTCAACTGTGAACTGTCAGTCAGCACCAAAAAAGCCATGGGGCTACTGTAGTAAGCCTATGATGCAAATTGGATATGTTATGCCAACTGCAATAAATTATACTTCTTGCGTGTAATTTTATATATAAAAAAATAAGGTTTTATATATTTAGTACGAATATTATAAAATGTTATAACCTAACATATTGATAAACTACAATCTTGTTTTTAATTTCATATTACCTTTAGAAATTAGAAAGGGCAAACATTATGTTTTTTTTATATTTTTTAAAGAAATGGGTTTAATTTTTTTTTAACTCTAGCTTTGATTCATATAGTCAAATTCTGAATTATCTAAGTAGATTAAATTAATGTGTGATAGAAACTTCAGGTATGTTCTTGCAAGAAGCTCACCGTATACTGTAAACTAATATTAAAAAGCCGTTTTTAAACTACCTAGTACCTACATTGTCTCATTGTACCAAGTGCTTCTTGTTATCTTTCAAATAATTGCTGTAAAAACATACTCAGAATTGATTATTACGTACATCAAGTGGAAGCTCGAAAATGACGAGCCTACAAAACTTTCGATCTCGAGCTAAATGACAAACTCGGCTCGAAGCTCGAAATCCGAGTACAGGCAGAACACCAATATTTACTTACAAGGGGAGGCCACGACGTTCGGATCACGGATTATCTTCAAACTTTGTACACTTTTAGTAGTCCATTAGGACAACATAATGTGCAAGTAGTAAGGCGTACTACTTATGCGTTTTCGAGAAAATCGCAAGAGAAGTTTTACGCGTCGAATATGTACCAATGCGTTGCGACAATGAGCACGAGATGGCGACGGTCGAGTGGTTAGCGTTCCAGCTCCGTTATCACTAGAAAGCTGGTTCGAGTCCCGCTCATCTTTTTTTTTTCAACACTGGTCATATTCTTTCATATATTTTACAATTCAAAGGTAATATATTCTGACATATTGTAACTCATTGTATTATTGAATAAAATTATTCAAACCTTTATTTATCGATGTTTGACTTAGGCTGTCCAAGCCTGGCCCTCCCCTTATCCTTTCAAACCTGTGTCTGCAGGTCAAAGCGTCCAGGTGCAAAGCAGTTCCGGGTACCTTACCCGATTTCAGGTATGAGGGATTTCGCAAATCACGACAGGCATACATTTTCAGGAAAACTTTATGCGTTTGGTCGTTTACTTGTCGATAATTATAAATATAATATTGGTTGTAGTAATAAAAATTAGTAAACAGCCAAATAACATTGGAAATTCAATAAAAGTTCATGCAAATACACGTATTTTTTCATTATATTACATTTGAATTGTAATATATATGAAAGAATATGACCAGTGTTGAAAAAAAAAAGATGAGCGGGACTCGATCCAGCTATCCAGTGATAACGGAGTAGGAATGCTAACCACTCGACCGCCACCATCTCGTGCTTATAGTTGCAACGTACCGGTACATATTCGACGCGTAAAACTTCTCTTGCGATTTTCTCGAAAACGCCTAAGTAGTACGCCTACTACTTGCACATTATGTTGTCCTAATGGACTACTAAAAGTGTACAAAGTTTGAAGATAATCCATGATCCGAACGTCGTGGCCTCCCCTTGTTAGATGTACACAAAATGAGCAACCACAATGGAACACTAACTTTCGGTATCATCACATGTGACACCCAAAACAAAATAGATGGAAAACTGTGTAGCTAGCTCCTGTATACTGTTGGACCAATCAGCTTTATGGCTAGAGAGGGGAATCCCCTGGATATATATATACTGCTTAACCGATCAGCTCCAGCTGTTTAGCTAGAAGGGGGAATCCCCTTCCAAAATATTGCGACCTTTAACTATGGCTACAGAAAGGAATCCCCTTCTGATGTATCTGAATGACTCACTTCCGGTTCATTTACTTTAAGTTTTTCACACAACTTGGCTGCTTATGTGAGTCTGTAATGTTACATTTAACTGTAAACATCTTCAAAATTGCCTAGAAACCCAAGTGGTTTTTTTTAGGGTTGGGCCCACTATGGCGAACCCTGATAGAAGTAGGTATTCTAGAGAGAACCTAGACAATGCTATAAACATACACTCAATACAATTATTGGAGAGAGTGGGTGTGAAAAGGATGTGGGTAGGCCTCGTTGCCAAATCATTAATAGACAGACATAGGGGCAAGTGTAAGCCACCCCGCATGGAAATACTCCATCATACAACATGAACAAAACTTTAACCGCTATCTAGCCTACACAATATTATTATTAGCACCGCGTCTTACTACCCGTTCGGGTTATACGCACTTACGCTAATGTGCAATGGTAGGGTGATTGTGAGATGAAATGGAGGACCTACAGTTTAACGTGGAATCCGAACCACAGTGGAGGCCTGGCATTCCTCACATTCACAAGTTGTGAATAATACACGTCTTGTCAGAGGTGAAGGAAGGGTTTAGCAATCAGATAAATCTGTGCCGGACCTAGGATTGAACCCCGGACCCTGAGCACAGAAGTCTGACACCTTACCCCTAGACCACCAGGTCACCGCCTACACAGTACAATAAACGTAATTTTAACGTGGTTCAAAATTTGAGGTAAAATGAGCGTCCCAACACTCACTCGCCAGAGGAACCTTGTTTGGGCGTTGATGGTGGTACTGAAAACGCACTAGGCGCCGATGTGACAACATTTTAAAACTCTTATATAACAGAGTTATAATAAACACACAGTATCGCAACGGATATGGATTAAATAATAATCAAAAAAGGTTTTCAAAAGGCTAACACCGGGTAATATTCCGATGAGTCTTTTAATAAGGGATTAAACTTATTTAAGGCAACCCTAACAGAATTAACTGAAATTCAGGATGGAAATTCACCTTATACATATTTTAAAGTTGTGATTCAGGCGTTTATTTAACACCATATGATGTTAAGAGTGACTAACGTTTGTCCAACACAAAATAAACACTAGAAAATATGTTAGCTTACACTATAATCGTTCAATTTAATTTATAATTTTATAACCACAAGCTAACACGAGATAAATTTGTAATTAGTTTGTTAAAAATACAAGGTTCAAAGATGGAATTTCAACTACTCCTTCAGAAACAACAAGCTTCTCCTAGAATGAATAGGCTACAACATTTTGACAAGGAATTTTTAACATGGTTGAAAGGGGGGTGTTGAGTTGTAAAGGGGGGGATGGGCAGGTGGAGTGGGAAAGTAAGCCGGGATTGCCAGCTCTTTGTTCACAACAGTGTTGTCATATCACTACCTCCTTTTTCCGCTAAGGAACTTCACTGTTATTTAGTAATTCAGGACATGAATGGTCACTGCATGGCTCACCCAGGAGTTGTGGTCTTGAGTTTGTATCCTGGCTACTAAGATTCATACAATATTAATAATTTAAAATAATGAACTTATTACACGTGTCGCAAAATATTTATTGTACCGAATACTACTAGGCCTATATTTACAAAATGTGTTCTTAGAAGGGAAAAAAATGTATTATTAGGCAATTTAATGAAATAATTTGAGTGGTGAAAGTTTAAGGGTTCTTTTATTATTCTTTTAGCACCGAGTCTTACTATCCGTTCGTGGTATACTCACATGTATTAATTACGCTAATTAGTTAGGGATTAGGAAAGCTGAATTTAGAGGAAGTGCACTCGCATTTGCGCATAGAGTGAGAAACAACTTATAATAAAACTATCCTCTGTACACCTGACCTAGATCGAACCCCGATCTCCCTGTCTTTTAACGATCTAGTCTACGACGAGAGTGACGTCTTAGAGATCAAGCCTTAGAGTTCTTTATTTGTAGTAAAAAAGTATTACTTTTCGTTGTTGTTATTATTATAATAGTTAACAGAGCTCATGATTGGCATCTTACAAACCGGCCGAAAATCTGTAAAAATGTTCGAGTGCCACGTAGGTCAAGTGGCCTACAAGACTAGGACCAACTGGTCGACAAGCTTATGCATAAGAAGGCAAAGTGATCGACAACCAACTGGTTTAACAAATAAATTAAAATATTTCAAAGATTGAGTGTGTCAGGTGACCTACACGTTTAGGACCATGTGATAAGATATACAACTGTTTGACTTGAGAGGACCTACTGGTATACAAGAGTCGAGATGGATTGACCAATTGACCGACAAGTTAATACATTACAAACAACGTGTTCGACAACAAAATCGTAAACGGAAAATAACAAGTAAAGTCTATGAAATATTATTTTTTAATAAAATGTATAGCTCTAATAAATACCCACATTTGTGGTCACATGGTCCAATGCGTCATTTGCATTCCTTATTCTTCGTATAGCTCAAACGGGAGGGAGAAGCTAAGGGGGAAAAATACAAATTTAGTGGATTTTTTTTTTAGCACCGCGTCTTGCTACCCGTTCAGTTATACGATAATTTTGTGGATTAAAATCATCATTTTAGTAAGGCATCAATTTTCTAAGTTGGTCTTTTTGGGTTAACCAGTTGGCTATTGATCATTTTGTCCGCATATGCATGAGTTCAACCAGTTGGTACAAGTCATGTCCTACTCGTGTAACCAGGCCCCGGGACATCAAACAATAGTAGATTATGAACCAGTGGTAACAAGCCCTAGAACATAAAATAGCAAATTATTGAACCAGTGGTAACAAGCCCCTAGGACATAAAATAGGCCAAATTACTAGAGGAAGGAAAAGGAGACAAAATAAATGTAACAACTCGTCACTCGGGTAGTAAGACGCGGTGCTAAAAAAAAAAAGCACTTAAAGGTGAGTCATTAGTCGGAGACCGGGGTAGCCCGACCCTTCCTTGGTCTGCTAGTCTGTGTTATTGGTATGTACAGTAAAAACAAGAAGTTTCAGGAAATGGACAGAGCAAATTTACGTTTGCATTGATCAACGCGGCAACAAGGCAAATTAGAACTTTGAAAATTGGCAAATAGGTAGTACTTTGGATATAGACCAAGGGTAAAGTACGAAATCTCAACTTTTCAACATGGTGCCGCAAAATGTGTGGGGAGTGTCGGAGCTCACAGGTTGTAATAATAAGGTCACAGGTTGAGATAAGGGGTCACAGGTTGTGATAATTAGGTCACGGTCGAGATAAGGGTCACAGGTTGTAATAATGAGGTCACAGGTCGAGATAAGGGTCACAGGTTGTAATAATGAGGTCACAGTCGAGATAAGGGTCACAGGTTGTAATAATGAGGTCACAGGTTGAGATAAGGGTCACAGGTTGTGATAATGAGGTCACAGGTCGAGATAAGGGTCACAGGTCGAGATAAGGGGTAACAGGTCGAGATAAGGGTCACAGGTCGAGATAAGGGTCACAGTTGTAATAATGAGGTCACAGGTCGAGATAAGGGGTCACAGGTTGTGAAATGAAGAAGCAGGTCGAGATAAGGGTCACAGTTGTGATAATGAGGTCACAGGTCGAGATAAGGGTCACAAGTTGTGATAATGAGGTCACAGGTCGAGATAAGGGGTCACAGGTTGAGATAGGGGGTCACAGTCGAGATAAGGGGTCACAGGTCGAGATAAGGGGTCACAGTGAGATAGGGGGTCACAGGTCGAGATAAGGGCTCACAGTTGAGATATGAGGTCACAGGTCGAGATAAGGGTAACAGGTCGAGATAAGGGGTCACAGGTCGAGATAAGGGTCACAGTCGAGATAAGGTCACAGTTGTGATAGGGGTCACAGGTCGAGATAAGGGCTCACAGGTTGAGATAATGAGGTCACAGGTCGAGATAAGGGGTCACAGGTTGAGATAATGAGGTCACAGGTCGAGATAAGGGGTCACAAGTTGTGATAATGAGTCACAGGTCGAGATAAGGGTCACAGGTGAGATAGGGGGTCACAGTCGAGATAAGGCTCACAGTTGAATAGAGGTCACAGGTCGAGATAAGGGGTCACAGGTTGTAATAAGTAGTCAGAAGTTTGGGATATGAAGTATAAAACAGGTTCTAATACCCCCCACACACACTGCCACTCGTCAAAAGACCACACGCGTGTGGGGAAGGTTACTTGAAGGTGAGAACTTCCATTGTGGTTAGGTGGCCACACCTGCTTACTACACTGCGGCCTGCCTACCTTGCTAGGAACAGTGTGCTGTAGGATAAACTCGGCTGACTGCCAGAATATTGATAAATAGAGAAACACACAGTGAAAAGTGATCATTAAAATTATTTCACCTACATTTAGTGCCAACTGAATTGTACTTACACATGATTTTAAATATAGCTCAGGTCAGCACAGCTAACGATATACACAACCATAGTTAGCGTCAGGGAGTATTACTGGACACACTGTCCACGTGATGCTGATCTACCTCAACATTTTGAACTGTGTCTGTGAACTGCTTTGATGCCCGCATGGTCTAAGGCCATCCTTGCAATAGACTAGACTTACCATGACAAGGAAATTGGGGTTGTAATCCGGACGGGTGTACTGAGGGTGGTTTCCCACCCTCCATTCACTCAACGCTGGGTACACTTCCTCTAAATTCAACCTTATCCCTAACAACTTAGGCTGGTTACACACCAACGAGTCCCGAGTCGATTCGAGTCCAATCTGACTCTAGAGTCAAGTCCTTTCACACGAGTGAGTCGAGTCATTGAGTCCACTTGATCAGTGAGCTCGTGCAAGATGGATGCAGTCCTAGCGGTTTCTAAAATACAATTTATGGAGGCGCCGGCATAGACGCCTAAAAAGACGCCACTTAATGTGGCTTTACCCACTTAGTGTGAAACAGTGCACCTTTGTAGTTTTTCACATTTGTTTCCTAGCAGCGGAAATTGCATTTCTATCCCGATGTTTGGGATGGGACGGGTTATAAATTGCAGGATTCTCTTGAATTAGAACAATGAGGTATTCAGTGTTCATGCTGACTACACTTGGAAAGCACGTGGAAATAATACACATGACTCGGCTGGACTGACGAAATCTGTAATCTGCCGCATCATGGACTCTTGACTCGACTCGCCGGTGTGAAAGTATTGGTCCTCCATAGTTCTATCAAATACAATATGTACTTGTCTCAATTGGTGAGTCAAACTCCATTCGACTCGGGGCTCGTTGGTGTGAAACCAGCCTTAATCCTTACATATGCTAATAACCTGAACAGGTAGTAAGACGCGATGAAAAAACAAACGTTGCCTTTGGTGATATTCTTGTTTCTTGTTTGGCTTGTGTCTGTTACTTTCTAAACTTGAGTGAAGTTAAGAAAAAATTGTCAGGGAACTTCCTCAGTTCCTGTTTGTACTTTTCCAAAGAACCATTCTCAGTTCTCTTATTTGTTATTATTGATAAGGTGAATCCAGTATCTCCTAATTGATGATTCCTCTTGCTTATCCAACCACTCCCAGGGAATTATAGCTAACAGTTCATCAGTTCAACAACACTACACGCCGCCATTTCAGCACAAACTGAACCTTTTTTGTTCTATTATGTTTTTGCTTCAATTATTTCATATGAAAAAAATTGAGGCGAAACTTTTTTTTGTGTCTTGGTGTCAAGATGTTTCATTTCATCGTATTCCGAAACTATTGTGCGCTCGGCCTAAGGGCAGTAACCCTTGACCCGAGCCCCATCCACCTTGGTGCCTCCTTTAATATAATTACTTTTTTTTAAATCCGTTTTAAAAGCAAATGTAAGTAGACAGGGCAATTTATTTACAAATTGTGCTAACATCTACAAATGTTTATAGTATAGTTCCGCACTTGAGACGTACTAAGTCTGACTATGAAACCAACCCAAAGAGTCTAAGCAAAAACTTATTTTCTGGCGTCCCGCTTTTTCCAATATATTCTCATATCGGCTCATACTCGTTAGTCAAAAAAGCAAAAACGCTCCAAAGCAAAATAAAATGTATTTAACCATGCTCTGACGCTGAAACACTGTCCCTTGTTTTTGTGAAAATATCAATTTGTTTCTGCGCATGCGCCAGTCTTCGTTTAAAATCCAGCCGTTCCCAAACTTTCTCGACTCGCGAACCCCCTGGTAAATATACATAGCCACGCACTTAATTGTATACCTAATTTGTTATTAAATTAATTATTAATTGTAATCAAAATTTTTAATACCTTTAAATTAACTATTTTAGTTCCGGTAGGTTCTATAATGGAATAATATTGAATACTTAAGTACAAGTTCAAATAATTATGCATTGATTTTGAAAATTAAATAAGCAAATACCGTAGTAACATTTTCTTATCTTTACTGTCACAATATTATCACATTTCGATTGTTTTTTAAAGTGGTACTGAAAATTTCTGCTTTGACATAACTGAAAGACCCTCCTTTAATCGCAAAATTCCATGTTAATTAAGTTTCAAAATTGTTCACGAGTTTTAGCATTTACTCTCTTCACGTGACTTAGTGAGAAGGATGCCCTTGTTTTGGATGGCACAGAGATTTAAAGTCAGGAACACATATGATAGATAAAGTAACGTTCACTACTGAGCCTGTTTCTGTATTTATTTTTTAAGTCATCCTTTAAACTTAACCAGAAACAACTAATGACAAAGATTTATAGCTTTTCTTAATTCAAAATCAGTGGAAATTTCAAGGAGCTGCTCTTTTTCACTCAGCGCTTAATGTGGAGGATTCCAAAACTGCTGTCTCTTCCAGGGGATTGCGAATCCAATTATTTCTATTGGACATAGCTGGGAAATATTCTTGAACGGTTTTTCCAAGTCCCTTCAAGTGTTTTATAACCCTGTTCTTAACATTTTCGTCCAAAGAAAGCTGATTTTCTATCATAAAGTTGTGAAGGGTATCAAAGCACTCGTTTTTATTGCTAATTAAACACTTTCCCAAAGGTTAATTTTTTATGAACTATTCGATACGTTCTTGCACAATAAAAACGTGAATATTTGACTCCTGAAGAGATAGGGTTAAACTGTTCATTTTTGAGAAAATGTCTGCCAAATAAGGCCAAAGCATTATCTTGCTTGCACTTTCTTTGTGAAAGGGATGGTTCGTAAGAAACATGACAACATCGGGTTTAAGTTCAAACAATCTTGAAGAGTTCTACCTCAAGTGAGGCAAAAATTGCCATTACAGAAATATTTTGGCGAACTCTTTAGAAGATTTTCCGAACCACTGAAACCACTGAATATTGAGTGGGTTTGCAGTTTTAGGTAATAGGTTTGGGGATTAAATATTTAAATAAATTGTAACAACCAAGATAAATTGTATCAAATGGCTACCCTCAAATGCTTGTCGAGGGGAAAAAATCAACGTTTAAATCGTTGAATCTCGTTATGGTTGAGTTGGATCCTGTATAAGCTATCATGTCTATATGACATGACCTACATAATGACTCTCGCAAGATTATTATCGATATTATGGTTCGAATAGATCGTACATAAGCTGTGGATATGAGTACATAACGACTCTCGCAAGGTAAATTCGAATTACTCTTCGACTAAAGCGTAGATAAGCTATTGATATGACTGAATAGCGATTCTCGCGCACGGTTGATAACTGATATCGATATCTTATTACGGTCCCAGGGCGATTTCGAGATAGATATAAATCAGGGTTGCCAATATTGAAACTGTTGGACCTCGAAACACAACGAAAACAAAGAATCGCGAGTAACATTTGGCTCTTCTTGTCGCATTCTTATCTTATTTTTTCGCGTGTAGTGAAGAAAATGTGCTAAATAATCTTTCATTTTTTTTCAAAACAGCAATAAAAATATTTTGGTTTGGTATGCAGCGTTACGTAGAAATAAAAGTGAATGAGTGCCTAGCTTAAATTTGTTAACGGTGACCTGGGGTCTAGGGGTAAAGTTTCGGACTTCGTGTTGAGGGTCCGGGGTTCAAATCCTTGGTCCCGGCACAGATTTATCTGAATGCCAAACCCTTCCTTCACCTCTGACAAGATGTGTATTAATCACAACTTGTGAATGTGTGGAATGCCAGGCCTCCACCGTGGTTCGGATCCCACGTTAAACTGTAGGTCCTCCATTTCATCTCACGATCACCCTACCATTACACATTAGCGTAAGTGCGTACAACCCGAAGGGTAGTAAGACGCGGCTAATAATAATAATAATAATAATAAATTGTTACATAAATTGCGTGGCTACAGTCAAGCATGCTGACAAGTGAAATTTTTGACTGACTAGTGAGCCATCTAAATTGTTTCAACCCTGCTCGTAACAACAAGAAATTGCATTCTGGTGCCCCCACCTAGTCTTGGTGACCAGCTAGCAAGGTTTGTATGGCCGGAAGCCAGTGAATTGTTCAACGTTGACGTAAACAAAATCTGCTTTAAAAGCAACAAAAAGAAAAAAAGGCATAATGTTAAAACGTGTTTAGTCAATACCTAGAACATGCGAAGCGATGTTTTGACTAACCAGCGTGTCAATCTATAGTAGGACAGGGACGGGGAAACTTTTCCGACCAGTTTGCCAACTAGGGATTCACTGAAATTATAACTAGTAGCGTGCCACCACTTATTTTCGTTTATTGACGAGTATTTAAAATCAAATATTGTTTAATATTATGAGATCTAATAAATTAATCAAACCGCAAACATTTTAGTGATGCCTAAACTTTTGACAATTGAATGTGTTTTCCTTTAAAGTTAGTGTCTTAGACGATTTTTTTTTTTGCACCCGCGTCCTACTACCATTCGGATTATACGCTTATGTTTTAGGGATTGGAAAGGCTATATTTATAGAAAGTGTAGCCGTATTTGCGTAAGAGAGAGAGTGGAAAACCATTTTGGACAAACCTCTCTCAGTACACCCAACCAAGATTTAAACCACGCGACCACTTCGGGTGGACAATATTAATTCCAATAATTTAAAGTAAAAACATTGAAAGTAACACCTTCATTGAAAAAAAAGACAATAATTAAGATATACTTGGTAAAATCAAAAGGGAATACAATCTGTTCCGGACTAGTTGTGACGTGTTGTTGTATTTTACTAACCAAGATATTCATGTTCGGTTCATGACTTGCCTTCAAAAGTACACAAGATGAAGCTAAGTCCGAGCCAAGATGATTTATAACCGTAGATTTTAAATAAAGTTAATTGATACATGACAATGATATGACTTTAAAAAAATTATACCACACGTTGGAATAAGTTTTATTTTATGTTGATATTTTTCGTGCGCGTGCTACACGCATCGTGCCATAGTTTTGCCATCCCTGCTGTAAGGCAGAGGCTCTCGTAGATTGCGTGCAACTCGACCAGACTTTCTAGTAGAAGATTCACTCACACGCGTGGTTGAGAGCTAGTCGGAGCCTGCCGGTATCTCCTCTGAGTTGACCATCACTTTGAATGAGGAATTGTACCTGCGTTTGTGTGAAGGGAGAGTACGAAACTATTTCTGAATATCACGTGTGGTACACCACGCTGACAGACAAGGCATTGTTTTGACCACGTGTCCACCGGCGCGTCCTTTTGAAGGACATAGCCTACCTGTGCAGGGTGTCTACCATCCGGGAAAATCAGGGAAAACGGGAATTTGAAATGATCGGGGAAAAACGGGAATAAGCCGGGAATTTGGTAAATCACAATAAAAATTTGTGAAAATGTGGTTTTACTCAAAATATTAAATATAATAATCATTAAAACAGTAAATAATAATGTTATTTGAAACTAGTTTTTTTGTAGCTGGTAATATATTTTATAATTCCTAATAAACAATGTTAATACAAATTTAAAAAAAATGTGTTTATTTAAATTTTAAAACTTATTATTATTCATAAAAAAATATTAATAGAAAAATGAGGGGGGAGGTGGGGGAATTAGAAGGATGTGACATACCTTTTAATCGGGAAATTTAGGAAATGATCAGGGGAATTCAGGGAAAAAGTCGGGAATTTCATTGGTCAAGTTGAGTAGACACCATGCTGTGTCGTCGTGGTAGGTCAAGATAGGATTTCACATATCAATGGATTACGTTTTATTCGGAAAGTTTTAAAGATATAATGTTGAAATTAAAACCATACATTTCTTAAATATTTTTTTAAATTAGTCCCACAGTGTCACAAAATTATTATTTTTGTCTAAGTAGTTTTTTTTAAACGTATATTTATAAATCCTCTACAACTAAGACTATTTTGCTAGGTTGCTAATATGCCTGTGGGTGTCTTCCCTCCAGAATGTAGATTAGAAAAGTCAGTGATAAAATATGTCTATCTAAAATAGGAAACAAGAAAAATATCAATGTTTTCAAGGCGCAAATAGAATAGCAACGTGTAGCTCGTCAGAGGAAGAGGGTAAGTCATTAGAAAAATGAGAGGCCTCACAGGGTTAACTGCTCATTTTCTTCCCCCTCTCTATTTTTTACATTAATGTCTAAGTGTGTTAGTGATTAGGGTCTTAGGTGTGTCAAGTTAAATGCATCCCGCTTCGCAAAATATCTTGGAGATCTCCAAGTAGGTAACGTTGTCCCGAGCACATTAAGACCTTGCACAGCCCCAAAGTGTTTTAAGTTCTAAATGAAACATAATGATTAGGTGGTCTTGGGGTAAAATGTGCACCTCAAGACCCAATGTTCGTGGGTTCAAACGCAGCCGATGTCGACGGATTGTTCATGAACGATAAAAATCCGTAGCACAACTTCCTTCGGAGGGAAGTAAAGCCGTCGGTCCCATGTCGATTTGGCGTGTAATAGAAGGTATGGAAAAATACCTTTTCAGGCAAAACTGGTAGGCCGTTTCTCTCGCCCTAAAAAAAAATCCCTTGTGTTGATATAATATTTTGATTCATAAAGTGTAAGTTAAATACCTTAAATAATTACATACATGAAAAATAAAAGGATTGGTTATACCTTGAGGTACCTAACAAATTTGACATTTCATAATCAAATAGAGCTATTATTTATGCTTTTAGTGGGAATTACTCCATCTAGATATCATATTCTGAAAATTGAAAAATGACACCTGGACACGGGAAACGACCCGGGACCTTTGGCTTAGTACGCCTATGCTCTAACCACTGAGCTATCCAGGATTCGTCCCGTACCAGGGTCATTCTTCACTCATATTTTAAGGCAGAGTCTGTGACGGACGTTAATAAAGAATGACGGGACGATTCCTGGATGGATAGCTCGGTGGTTAAAGCATTGGCGTACTAAGCCAAAGGTCCCGGCTTCTATTCCCGTATCCAGGTGTCATTTTTCAATTTTCAGAATAAAATTTGACATATTTCTACCCGTATTTGAATGTTTTTCTTGATGCGCAAATTTGTTAACAGCCTGCGCGTTATCTGTTTGTTATACCTAGCGTATTCTGATAATTTAAAAATCATTTCGTAGCTTCTCTTTCCCTTGTTTACTTGAGACGCCAAGGAAACCTTTTCAACCTGCTCACTCACTTGCTGATCTGACATGGTGGTATTTTTTAAATATCAGAAACACAACACAGAATTTTACCAGCAACTAACACTGACCTACCAGTACAGCTACACTGAAGGGTCTTGTTTTGTTTTCACCTTAAGTTTATTGCTAGACGCGCGCGATGATTCCACTATGCTTACAAAATAGACCTATGTAAGAATCTAACGGTGTTTTTTTTCCCCGGGGAAAATTGTTAGGCTACACATATAATACGAGTACAGTTTCCGAGAGGTTTTCAGGGGGAAACATAGCACTATATCCGGGCCAATAAGGGTAAATTATTAATTTAAGCTTTAAAAATGTCATATAGCTTTTGATGTCATAATTTAGTTTATTATTAAGTTGCAGAGTATAAAAAATAATATTTTTATTGTATAGAATTGTAATGCGTATTTTGATTAGGTTTCGGCACTGTCCATTATTGCCTGATTTTAGTGCTTGTGACATGTTAGACATAATCCTAGTTTTCTCTACATAAAACTGCTGAAAAAATAGTCACATACAACCTTTAACTTGTCCCTCTCGCGCTTTATTTTAAGAGTAATTAATAATGTCACTAAAAAGCTGTGTAGGGTAAGGCGTGAAGCACACAACGATGAGGCGTTTGTAAAATATTAATCCCGGTGGCAGAATTCACCTCACCAGGTGTGAAGAGACCCTTAATAGTTCGACATGTGTGTCAACACAGATGTCGAGCAATGCGAGCGGTTAGATTATACTGCTTCTTGGAGTATCGACCGAAATCGCGCAGTCGCTAGGAAAACACCCGTCAGAATTAGGAGAAGAGCCGCACAAGGCACGATCAACCGTTCTCTGGAAATCACAGCTGAAGGGAGAATATAGAGAGAGTTTTGTCTCTATTTACGAGGAAAGAGATTTTTTAAATATTGTTTTAACATATTTTTTATTATAGTGTTTGACTTAATGTATTTTTATGAGTTGTAGTACAGTAAATTCAGTGTAGTCTAGTTTATAGACTAGTGCCACAATTACATACATACATACATACATACATACATACATACATACATACATACATACATACATACATACATACATACATACATACATACATACATACATACATACATACATACATACATACATACATACATACATACATACATACACACACACACACACACACACACACACACACACACACACACACACACATCCTCCCTTCGCTTCAACATCTCAACACCGAGTCATCCGTGCATGCTCTTTTATTCTTAAAACTATCTTTTTTCACACATTCATCTACAACAGTGGTTCTCAAGCTGTGATACGCGAACCATCAGGAGTACGTGCGCGACTTTCTGGGGGTACGCGAGCGGCTCTCAAAGGAAAATGACCAGAGAAAACGTGAAGGAAAACCAAATGTGGTGGGGAATTTTCGAGGCGACTAAGGGATATTTTCTCCTTTGAATACCTAACATTTGACCTGTCATTTGGGGAAATCTCACTGTGGGGGTACAATAGACCTTTAGTCATGACCAAGGGGTACAATATATAAAAAAGTTTGAGACTCGCTGGTCTATAACATTTGGCCACGTCTCACATGGCCTACTCTTCACGCTATTAAATCATTTCCTGGTCTGTCCTTATCAAAAATTATCACCTCAGTCTTGAATACATTTACACGAAGATCCATTTTTCCTGTCGCCACAGTCAAACGATTTAAGGGGGGAAAGCACAAAACAGGCATTGCAAGATAGATTTTATTAGCTGTCATTTCACATTGCTGGTTTTTTAGCACCTCGTCTCGTTACTCATTCGGGTTTTACGCATATGTAGGTATTATTACGATAGTATATTAGGGGTTATCAAGGTGGAATTTAAACTAAATGTATCTGAATTTGCGTAGAAGGGGAGTGAAAAGTCGCTTAGTTAAAAGCACCTCTAGAACACCGGACCGAGACTCGAATCTCGACCTTCCCTTCATCGATAGCCCATTCGACCACTGAAACGGATCACATGCTGTTAGTCACTAGATACTTTTCTAGATTCTTAGTAGTGAAATTAGTTATATTTTAGGATATGATGTTTTTTATAATTTGAAGAGCTGATTTCTTCTTTATGCAATGTTAAAGAACCAAAATTTTAAATTTTCTCTTTCCGAAGAAGTTTTAAAGTTTTTTCCCAGAAACTGCATGTGGTTTCCTCCCAAGATATCTGCCACTGCTCCCACTGTCCTCCCAACATGTCTGCCACTGCTCCTATTGTCCTCCCAACATGTCTGCCACTGCTCCTATTGTCCTCCCAACATGTCTGCCCGTAGTTGGCTAACGCGCCAGTCGTGTTGAGCCAGACCGCCGAGGACGGGGAGATCGAGGTTCGAATCTCGGTCGGGTGAACTGGGGGTGGTTTTTCCTAAATAGTTTTCCACTCTCCCTCCACGCAAATGCGGGTTCACTTCCTCTAAATTCAACCTTCCCAATTCCTAATCAATTAGTGTAATTAGTACTTAAGCGTATAACCCGAACGGGTAGTAAGACGCGGTGCTAAATAATAAAAAAAAAACATGTCTGCCACTGCTCCCATGGTCCTCCCAAGATAACTGCCACCGCTCCCATTGTCCTCCCAACATGTCTGCCACTGCTCCCATGGTTCTCCCAAGATAACTGTCACCGCTCCCATTGTCCTCCCAACATGTCTGCCACTGCTCCCATTGTCCTCCCAACATGTCTGCCACTGCTCCCATTGTCCTCCCAACATGTCTGCCACTGCTCCCATGGTCCTTCCAAGATAACTGCCACCGCTCCCATTGTCCTCCCAACATGTCTGCCACTGCTCCCACTGTCCTCCCAACATGTCTGCCACCGCTCCCATTGTCCTCCCAACATGTCTGCCACCGCTCCCATGGTCCTCCCAAGATAACTGCCGCCGCTCCCATTGTCCTCCCAACATGTCTGCCACTGCTCCCATGGTTCTCCCAAGATGTCTGCCACTGCTCCCACTGTCCTCCCAACATGTCTGCCACTGCTCCCATTGTCCTCCCAACATGTCTGCCACTGCTCCCACTGTCCTCCCAACATGTCTGCCACCGCTCCCATGGTCCTCCCAAGATAACTGTCACCGCTCCCATTGTCCTCCCAACATGTCTGCCACCGCTCCCATTGTCCTCCCAACATGTCTGCCACTGCTTTCATTGTCCTCCCAACATGTCTGCCACCGCTCCCATGGTCCTCCCAAGATAACTGCCACCGCTCCCATTGTCCTCCCAACATGTCTGCCACTACTCCCACTGTCCTCCCAACATGTCTGCCACCGCTCCCATTGTCCTCCCAACATGTCTGCCACCGCTCCCATGGTCCTCCCAAGATAACTGCCACCGCTCCCATTGTCCTCCCAACATGTCTGCCACCGCTCCCATTGTCCTCCCAACATGTCTGCCACTGCTCCCACTGTCCTCCCAACATGTCTGCCACCGCTCCCATTGTCCTCCCAACATGTCTGCCACCGCTCCCATGGTCCTCCCAAGATAACTGCCGCCGCTCCCATTGTCCTCCCAACATGTCTGCCACTGCTCCCATGGTTCTCCCAAGATGTCTGCCACTGCTCCCACTGTCCTCCCAACATGTCTGCCACCGCTCCCATGGTCCTCCCAAGATAACTGCCACTGCTCCCATTGTCCTCCCAACATGTCTGTCACCGCTCCCATTGTCCTCCCAACATGTCTGCCACTGCTCCCATGGTTCTCCCAAGATGTCTGCCACCGCTCCCATTGTCCTCCCAACATGTCTGCCACCGCTCCCACTGTCCTCCCAACATGTCTGCCACCGCTCCCATTGTCCTCCCAACATGTCTGCCACCGCTCCCATGGTCCTCCCAAGAGGCCTGCCACCGCTCCCATGGTCCTCCCAACATGTCTGCCACCGCTCCCATGGTCCTCCCAAGATGTCTGCCACTGCTTTCATTGTCCTCCACTCGATCCACACTTATGGGAAGCTATTTAACAAGTGTCGATTTTCAAACCCACTCCAGACAATATTATGCTGCAACTTACAATTTTTAAGAAACTGGACTCTCTCTTTCATCAGAAAATCCATTCGGTATGAAAAAGAAAAGAGTCAAAGCCAAAATAGTCGCGGCAAGGATCTTATTCATAAAATAGCCAAAATCGATAGAATTGGCAACTATAAGCACTACAAAACTAACATGTTGAACTCGTAATATCATTAAACAAGTCTCTCTCCACTGCCTAAGTTTTACGATCAAGGAAAATAAAAGGCAAATTGGCAGAATCTGGTCACTCGTTTTTTGCGATTTAGTAAAAACCGCCTCACCACATTAGACAAGTATTCGAACACTGACCTCCCTACCACCGGCCTGCGAGTGAGCCTTACATCAAGCGGCTAGTTTCAATGGATCTTTATTACTTTGGTGCATTCACACATCCTAGCCAGTGTCGAACCCTAAGAAGGCAGACGCATTAAGAAGGAGCTTTACAATTGAAGGGGCAGCCCGCAACCCGCATTTGACCCATTTACCCAAAGGTTATTCTTATTCTAATGATATCTCAACTATCATGAATGATAATAAAATATTTATTGTGTCAAATTTAAGGTATCAATATGCAAAACGATAATGCCAGACTCAAAATTTAATAAAACCATGGAATAATTAGATAAAAAATTAGATATAAATTAATAAATGTGTTTGAGCTTCAAACTATTAATTGAGAACAAAATTAAAATTTTTAACTAGGCATTTATCATCGCATTTAGTTTACGCTTGCAACAATACAATTATAATTGGGTGTTTATATATGAAAAAACTGCATAAACCCAAAAATACCATTTTCATGCCTTTTCGATTTAATATTACATTGGAGATAGGTCACTTTACCTCCATTCTTTTCTTGTCAAAACCCCATTAAGTACGCTTGGCTGGTTACAGAAGGGGAGAAGGGGGAGGGCTTGGTTATCTTTCAAAACTCTTTTAAGACCTGAAAAGTTTCTAACAAGCCAGCACCGACACAAAGTTCGTCAGGTGCTATTAATGTATTGGTTGGAATGTGTAGTACTATAATTTGATGCTATTTTTTTTTTTCAAAATGGTGGAAAAGAATGGGAGAAACCATCCTTCTGATCACAAAAAAAAAAAAAAAAGCAGAGGGGTTTGAATTTTAAAAAGTGTCGAGAAACTCAAAAGATAATGTCCGTAGAGGAGGGAAGATTAGAGAAAATACACAAGCAAATATTTTTTAAGAAAATAAAAAACAATTAAGAATGGGCCTTACAATTCACACCACTTATCGCGTGATAAAAAGTGTCAGTCTCCTCTTGGCTGGCTTGCCGTTAACAGAGAGGATGGGTTTTGAATCCCAGCGGTTGTATTGAGGTAGCTAGTCATAAATGATTTTCCTCTCTTCCCCTACAAAAATTCAAGTAAACTTTCTCTAAATTCTATCTTTCTCATCCCTATTCTATTAGTGTACATGTGCGGGTATTCCGAAAGGGTAGTGATATGCATTGTTTGTAAATGATATCTGCCCTAACTGAACTATATTGAGGGTCAAACCAAGTCATATTTCTTCCTAGGAGTGGAAACACATGCAACAATCCTACAGGTTTATAAAAAAAATTAAATTACCTAGCATTCTAATCTATGCCATCTAGTAATTCCTTGATATTTGGATATTTCCATTTTAAAAAAACAACTCAAATGACGTTATTTAAAAAAATTAAACTATCTTAAAGTAAATTTGAACATATTAAACTTTAAAATTTAATAATGTCACATAAAATTTGTGATTTTTTATTTAAGTTGCTTAGGCAACATAGTTTTTACCCATTTCCTTATCATATGATACTCATTCAAATACTCTTTATATTTATTTTATTTATTAACACCGGGTATGACTACCCGTTTAGGTTGTACGCATATGTACTAATTACTCTGTTGGGTCAAGGATGAGGATGGTTATTATTTGAGGAAGTGTACCCACATTTTGGTAGAGAGCCATTTATGAAATAAAATTTATATTTATCTGTTTCTTTCACAAATGGCGTGGTTATAATTTAGGAAAGGTAGCATTTAAAGGAGGGGTACTAGCATTTGGAAGGAGGGAGAGTGTGTGGGATACAATGTCAGATACCCACACTTGCTAAATCAAACTAGGATTCGAGTATTGACATTCCTGATACAGTCGACTCAACATAGGAAGAGTGGTAAATGACAGCTAGCAGTAGTTTTTTAATTCAGTAATTCCAAGGGAAGTATTAATTGGAAGCGTTTGATAAAACTACTTTATCATTAATTATTAAGCAAATAATAAATATTTACACATAGGTTAATTAATATGAGGGACTTTCAATCAATGTTTGCACAAAAATAAAACTTCTGCTAGATGTCAGTTACCACCACTCACTCCTAGGGTGAAAAGACTGCTGTACTTCTGAGCTATAGCTCAGGCAAGATGGAACCGACACCTTTGTCCTCCTAATCATTAGTATACTTTGACTGTGTACAGTGTATGTTCCAAGTCTGAGGTATTTCGTAACCGGTGTATGATCCATAATGTGAATTATATTATATTACATTTTATCGAATCTTATATAATCCAAGAGAATTTTTAGTTACTATGATTAATAGTAATAACCATTCACATTTGTTTTAAACCAATCATTACATGGACTTGGAAAATAATACATCAATGATCGTAATTAATATGAAATTAGTTAAAAAAATATCTGATTCAACCTCAGATAAAACAATGAACAACAATCATTATTTATTCTTAATTTATAATATTAGATATGCTAATATTTTAGCCGGAAATTCACATGCTCTAATGAAAATGGTGGCCAAAGTTTAAAAAATTTAAGATCCAAATCTTCTCAATTTATATTAATATACAACATAACATTAAAAAAAAAGTTTAATTTCTTAGAGGTTTCGGTTGTAGTATGAAATTCTCAATGTAAACTAAAGCGCTCCGCCGAGTTTTGTATGAATTATTGTCTGAGACAATCCTATCAAGAATTCTACTATATAGTGGTATGTAGTAATAAAAAAGTCCTTCTAGATGTCATTCCTTCAAAAATCATTGGATAGTAGAGTCAAGTTTTCATAAGAAGGCACTATAAAAATTAATAGATCTACTTTCATGTATGCATCCGTCAGCTCACGTGACTTATAGCTGTCAATTTTAATAGATATTATCAATACTTATTAAATAACACTAATGATAGTTTATAATACAATATTTGTTAATTTTGGTCGCAAAAATAATGTGAGTGGCAAGGGATGGTGAAATAATACAATGTAAAATAGACTGGATTAGGTTTAAAATTGTTATTTTTATCCTGAATTTATTAAATAAATATATAATAATCATAACACACAATATTATTTTTTGTATTAGGCTATAATGTTGATCAATGACTTAAAGGTTCCAGAACGTTCAACTTTACAAGTCAAGACACAACCACAATAGATTGTACTCGTACCTATGCCAAAAGCCTGAATTTGAAATTAAAAACAACACAGTAAATATTATCCCCGTGAGGTCTAATACATCAGTCTTGGTTTGAATTGGTCAGCGTTAACAAAGCGGTCAAGGTTTAAAACCTAGCCAGTTGCGCTGGGAATAATTATCATCCTGCAAATTTTACTGTTATATTTACATAAAACTCTCACCTCATCCCTGTTACAATGCACTCAAACTACCCTAATCAAATTCGGTCATCGAAAGGTCTAGGGGTAACAATACTAGACTGCCAATGACGGAGAGAACGGGGCTCGAATCCCTGAATGGCTATACTGAGGGTGTAGTTTCCAACTTTCCCTTAGCGCAAATGCTGGTCACTTCATCCATATTCAACCTTCCTCATAACTAACACACTAGCGTAATTAGTACATAATGTGTATAGCCCGGGCGGATAGTAAGACCTTGTGCTAAACAAAAATCTAAATAAAATGTAATGTACATTTTAAAGTGCACAAAACACCTAGATAACACCCGCTCAGGTTATCCGAGTTTAATATCGCTAGTTGAGTAGCTGGAGATAAAGGTGAAATTTAAATTAAATGTACTTACATTTGAGTGGAGGGAAAGTGGGAGACAATTTAGGAAACACTCTCATTGCACCTATCTGGAATTCGAACCTTGACCTCACTGTCACCAGAAAACCAGAACCCGATATTTAGTCCACATGCCTATTGATTGGAGTATAAATTATATACATATGGTACATTTAAAGTGACTCGACCAAACAGGCTGTTTTTGGTCCAATATGATCAATTATTTTGATCAAATAAAAGGTGTCTCTTGTCTAAACTAATTTAGTTCATCAATTCAATAGTGGTTACAATTCAAGTGTTAACGGCTATTTTTGCTATGTTTAGGCGTTCATAGGAAAAAGCTACTAATTTATAGGAGCAAACTGTTTATTTAAAAAAAACTGTGTGCAATGAATATTAAAATGTAACCATTAGATTTTATGGATATTTTGAGTTCAAAAAGGTTCGAACTATTGATTATAAATTTGGAAGAAAAAACACCAAAATACGGTTGTTCATTCAATTTTAGCGGAATTTTACTTTTGGTAAAGTATCAAACTGGAATATAAACATGTCAAAGTGAACCTGTCACTTGAAATATTAAACAAAAAAGAAATATATATTTTTAATTAATTAATTATAAGTAATATGCTACTTTAATTGTGCGTTTAGAATTATTTGTACTTTCTAAACAAACATATGTGTTTGTGGTTAGTTTTGGAAGTTATTTAAATGCATAGCAAAATGTATCAAATAAAAATGTATTATTCATGTTTGTTACATTAAATTCAATACTTTAATGAATAAATGCATCACTAGTTCCGTAACCACGCCAAATTTTGTTTATTTTTTGATACCTACCTATTGTCATTACATTATTTTATATATGGATTATATTTGGAGAAATTTATATGAATGAATATCTAAAATAAATATTACTCTTTTCTTTTACGGGAAGTTGACAAGTAGGTAGAATAACTATCCTCAAGAAAAGGAAATATATTTCAGGTATTTCCTCGAAACTAATAAGCTGTAGCTCAATGCTAAAGTTCAACATTCCCACCCAACTCATTTACTCTCTTTCTTTTCAGTTGTCCACAAACCTAGGGTGTCTGAGACCTTTCAAGGCAGAAACTACCTAACCACCATTTACAAGTTGCCTTTAAATTTGAAGGTCATTTCAATGTTATTTGCAAGTAAACCTCATTCTTAACCTCTCAAATCGAAATAATGTATATAGAATGAATGCGCGGGGAATCAAACCTGGACCCGCTGAGTGCGCGCGCACCGGTCTCCGTGCCGGGTACGTCCGACAGGTCGCGTGTCGGCCCGTCTACTGAGGAAGGAAGTTTCTGTCCCGTCTAGCCGGCTCCCGGGTCTCTCATGGAACTGAACCCGAACTCTACGCCAGACGGAGTGGTGCCAATGCGTCGTCTCCCCTCCCAGTCAGCTGATCGCCACGCCCCCTCCCCCCTTGATTGCATGTAGACATGGTAATATAGTAGTGTTCATCTGTGCGAGATAACATGCGGCGCTGTACCTGCCCCAGTGACGCTCGAGGTGCTGAGAGATAGTGATGCTCTCTTGAAGCTAGGAGATAGTCCGGCTTAGTGTCACAGTGACGCTCTCTTGAAGCTAGAAGCTAGTCTGGCTCAGTGTCACAGTGACGCTCTCTTAATACCATCTATATATTAAAAGCTCCCCCTATTCTCCTCTAATCGTCGTTACGTGGTTTATGGATACGTTACGTTACGGCACGTTATCTTTGAAGTAATCTTTAGCTATTGTGAGGCTACTTATAAACGTTCTTTTAGTCATTTTATAACCAGGGCATTAACACAAGCATGTCTTGTTGATAAAAGATGGTTCGGTGGTATGGTAAGTATAGGGATTGTATTCAATCACTATAAGATGATAGTGTATTGAATAAATAAACTTTTCTTTTACTTGCCGATGAACCAGGGTGGACAAAGCCACCGGCAGATATCCCTATGGGCCGGTTTAAGGTGTGATGAAAAGGGACGTGCAGTTTATATAACAAAACTTTTTTTGGCCAAAATAAATCTAATATAGCTCCAGTTCAAACATAGAGTTAAATTTTCTTCACAATGGTGATATCAACATTTGTTGTATATATGTCAAAGAGGAGAGCAGCATTATATGACAAACTTTTTAAATAAAGAGAAAAAGTTGTCATTAAATTCTAGGACACCCTCAACAGCTGTTGGTATCACCATGTGAAGAAAATTAAACTTTGTTTATACTGGAGAAATATTTTATTTTTTCAAACAAAAAATATTTTTTTTAAATAACATACAAAAAAACAGGCTTTTTCTCGCAACCTCTTCCATCCTACTTATATTTTTCCAGAAATGTTCCCATCATTATTTCTGTAAAATAATTTCAACTGATTAAATGGAACTAATTTAATTGAGCTATAGATATCCAAAATGTCAACATTTATACTTAAGATTAATTTCTTCTAAGGGTGTTAACACCAGAAACATCATCAAACGAGCTTCGGTGTTCGATCCCAGTCGAGTGCACTGAGGGAAGTTTTCTCTGAATGTTTGTCCAAGCAAATGTGGGTGCACTTCCTCTAAATGCAACCTTACTCATCCCTAACACATTAGCGTAATTAGTACAAAGGAGTACGACCCGAACGGTTAGTAAGTCGCGGTTCCAAAAAAAAAGTTGTAAAGAAACAAATGAATGCGAGCCGTTGTAGACCCGTTATGTTCATAAATCATACTTCAATTTTTTATCATCAATAAATTGACTAAAATAATTTTAAGATTGGCCCGACATTGGTCTCCCCCCTCCCCACCTTGCTTCTAACTACCCCTCACACCCCCGTACTCCCTACCCCCTTCTTATAACCCTCTTAGCACACTATATTTTAAATTATTATAGGCTCTAGATGCCACCTCTACAATTTAACCCCCCCCTCCACCCTAATTCCCCACTACAGGAAATTTTCCGACTTAAAATTTCCCGGAAAATTTTCATCTCAATCTGCCGCTACTAAACTAAGGGCCAGTTTCATAGTCAGATTTAGGACGCCTAAAGTGCGAGTCGATCCTAAATACAGGACGACACCTACCTAGACCAAAATGGAATGGGCCAGTTTCGCATATGAAACTGGTCCATTCCATTCAATTTCAGGTAGGTGACGTCTTGTATTTAGTATAGCGCCGCACTTGAGGCGGACTAAATATGACTATGAAAATGGCCCTAAGACAAAGATATCCATTCAATCCTAAAATGATTGTTTTTTATTAAATTTTAGTCTAAAGTTCCAGTGAATTAAGTTTAAAGGTGCCGGAATACAATTATTTGTGAAGATATACGATGTCATTAAATGTTAAGCGATCTCTTTTGTTATTTATAAACAATTTCTCAGGCATTTTGTTTATTGAAATACCTACTGGTGTTACTACTATCTTTGTTAATCTACTCAAGTAGCAAGTGGAGGATCGTTTTACAATCTATGGCCTGTAAACAGTGTCTTGTTTAGCTTGCGCCAGTTCAACTGTCGTCGTGTCGTGCAAAGATCTACTTGCAGGACGCTTGAGTTCACCACATGTTTTTACAACTGTTCTAAACGATGCATTACACCTGCTGTTCTGCAAGGTGTTACTGGTACAACCAGCGCTCACGTTCAGCTGGCGCCAAATTAATCGAGCAAGCAGAACATGCGTCATGCAGACTCTTTAATTTGCATGCAAATTGAGGTTCACACTGTCAAGTTGGCGCACCAATAAAACTTGAGAGTGTAAACCCCAAAAAAATAATCCCAGCTATGGTTTAACAATTTATATGCATTATTTTTTTGCTCTTGTTCTTAGATAGTAATCCACTGATGTTTCAGGTGGATTGAATGGTAACGTAAGCATCGATAATGCAGCTTTAAATGGCCTCTGAACTAAATTTACTCTAATAATAAAAACTGTAAATACTTCCCCTCAACATTTCAGCTCTGACTGAAACATAACTTGAGTGAATGTATTTCAGTCCTCCTCTGATGATGGGTCAGTTTATAAGCATGACCCTGAGATAATTTGTATTGTTTGAGTAGATTGTATTTGTATGTTGAGAAAGGGGTAATTTAATATTGATCTTTGTTTTTTTATCAGGTGAACTCCCGCAATGAATGGGAACTTCTGGTGGAGAACTTCGGTCTTCCCAAACACTGCGTCAACAGTGGGGTGGGCCTTAAGCAGATCTACTGCAGGTAATCAAATAACCGCAATAAAGTTATAAAACATTTCAAGTGAATCCTTAACTATTATATTAGTTTCTAATATATAATATTTCTTTAGTCATATTATATATTTAATAGTGAAAAAATATTTCAAAATTATCATGATCCCTTTGTGCCTACATTGTTTCTCAAACTTTCCCAATAGCGAACCACTTGATAAGTAGACGATGCGTGTGCGGACCACCAAATTATATTAATGTACGCATTCATGAAGCTGTAAAATATGTAATTTTTACTAGGATTTGTTTTTATTGCAAATGCTTTCATGTATTACTATATTTGTGGTACATAGTCTTGTTGACTTATCGGACTTAGCCCGTCGAACCACTGATGGTCCGCGGACCACAGTTTTGAGAACCACTGCTTTAGTTCCTAATTGACGTACGCACCATCTCAAGGCATTGAACATGTAAATGAACCCTTGCAAGCACCCTACTTGAGTAAGTATACCTACAGGACAAGGTACATGAAGTGATATCTCTGAAAGTATAATACATTCACGAACTTAATTTACTTGGATGTCAGCTCAAAAAGCTACTAAAAAATAATTCCTAATACATCCCTACACCAAAAGCTGACATTCGTAACTTTGGATAACTGTTATGAAAACGTATGGTAATGTATGAATTTGATAGCTAACCGCAGTAATTTAGGCCAATATTATTTATATATTTATTTGAGATCGGGCACAAAAATTATTTATAGTTTTATTCCACTTTAAAATATATATATATTCACATCACTTTCACAAAGGGTCTAACGAACATAGCTTCAAAACGACAACCGGCGAATTTAACCCATGTGATTAAACATGACGGAAAAAAATTATTTACAATGATGCACCTACGCAATCGATAAAAAATAATCTATTCAGTTGAATATTTCTAAATACGATAAAATAATCATAAAACAATTTATTTTATATATAAAAATTGGAAAGTTTTTCTCTTTTCCAAGTAAATACAAATCATGTATTAAAAGTTATGCACTATATTACACTTACACACTATAGATAACATTCCAAAACAGAGAATAAGTACTTTTAATTATGTATAAAATATAGTTTCGGATTGGGTTAAAAGAGATTATTAAAATTTATGAAACAGTTTAAGAAAACTTAAGTTTACCTTGTTTTAAATGTAAAATATAACATGTAATTAAAAAACTTAACATTTATAAAAAAACATTGATCTTTTTCTCGTGTTGGCAACCCAAAACCTAAACATATGATTTTTGAACTGTCATCCAGGTAAAAACCTATCATGAACAGACTCTACTTGCGCTAAAAGGCATATTTCAAGAATTCATTAAATTTGTTTGGGGTGGAGGGTGGACATACTGAGTTCAGGTCAAGGTCATCAACATTTTATTAAATTGAATCATTAATTATATATTCTCTAACTATAGTATATACTGTAACTTATATGTTGATGAGTCCTACCACCTGTCTCATAAGGTCTTTCTAAGCCTTTCGTGGACAAAAAATGTTTATTACTGCGGGAAAAAAAATCTTATGTAAATACTATTGGTGTGCATAAGTAGCCTAGTGATGTAAAAATTTAGAACGTTACCGCTGATACCCACTGCTGCGAGGCTTAGCTTTGTCTCTTTGTCCAATTCTTATGTTGAGAGTCTGCTGTTTTGGATGATCTTCAAATTCTGAACGAATAGTCCAGTTTCAAGTATCGTTCGACATGCTCGTGCCAGGTGAATTAAGGTAGGGTGGAAGGGGACAAGAAAAATAAAAGGGGGGGGGAGGCTAGTGTTATTGCATGTTTTTAACCAAAATAGAATATTGCTCCAGTAGAAACAGAGAGTTAACTTTCTTCACATGGTGAATATCTGGCATGACTCATGAGTAGGTTGCGGATTTTGCAAACATGCATTTAGTTTTTCCTTTTTTTGATATCGATATGCTTTACAGACATTTATTTTATGCAACATCTAACAAACATACCCAGTTTAATGGTTCATATTTTATTCATACAGTAAATGAAAATTTTCACGAATAGGCATATAATTGCAGTAGTTTAACTAATTAAAAGCATTTCCTAAATTGTCAAGAAAAATTTAGAACCCTCATCAGATATTTAACTCCATTTATGTAGGCTATTTACAAAATGACCTTATATCATTATTCGGTGCTCGTTGGGCGAGCCGTCTAACTCTTGCCACTATTCTTGGTGAGGGACTGTTTTTTAATTAATAATGTAAGGCTCTTTTTTATTTCACCCCCACTCCGCCTCCTTTCCCCACTTAGGTGATCGTAACATTTTCCGTCACCCCACACCCCACCCTTCTATCTCTTACTTTTTTTTATGATTTGGTAAAGTAAAGTATTTTAACCGTTTAGTTATTTTTATCTGCAGTCTATTATTACTAAAACGAAAAGTCTGTTGTCGTCTGTATTGTAATTAACTATCTTTGTGCAAAATATGAAGTGTATATTACAATTATTTCTATAAAACAGTAAAAATTAGTGGTTAAAGTAAGTTAGTCAATAAATGAAAATAAAATATTTCACAACTCTCTGGAATTTTTCTTATCAATAACAAATGATTTAAAAAAACTTAAGTAAAATGCATTTTGCCCCCCTGCCCTTTCCCCTCGTAAAAACACATAAGAATATACCTAAACCGACCACCTCCCCTCAAAACCCTTAAATAATATTTTAATGTTGGCCCCTGATGGGGTTTGAGAGCGGTGCTGACCACAGGAGGGAAATGGGAGAATTGTGACTGGGCGGGTGTATGTTGTAAGTTTGCTGAATCATTTATATCCAGGTAACATTCGGCGCTTGTGAGAGAAATTAGTTGCAGATATCTTGTATTCATACAGGTACACTCTGATTGGAACTTTTCCTGGTACCATCACCAATCTTGAAACACGAGGCTTACAAATATCGGAATATTTGGAACTGTTCTCCAAATAACCAGATAGTACTGCGCTGGGTACAGCTGCTGTATAGAGCCACGGCACATAAATATCAAAACTTATTGGACCACCTCAGTGTTTTGAAAGGAGTCGGCAAACTTCTTCAAGGTGAACACTGAGGAAGTGACAAAATAGTATTGTTCCGTTACTACATGTGATGTAGAGAGCACTTTTTCCAACGTATATTAAGATTTGAAGCGATAACTGGAAGCGATTCCTACCTGACTTGAGAAAATATATTTGTTTATTGAAATCATAACCACAAACAGTAAGCCGTTTTAACTTATAAGTTTATGATACAATTTCATTTGTGATCCTTGTCTTTTGGTTTGTGCATATTTATTAAGTCTTAGGTGCATAATACATGCCTGTTTTGCCAATGTTTTGTACATATAAATCCGCAGTCCAGTCATGGGGGTATTGGCATTTAATAATACTATAACGTTTTTAACGACGTTGCCTTCTTGGTGAATTCGAAGCTATTTTGTGAAGCGGGTTGCATCTTAACTTGACGCACTCAAGCATAAAATCTGTTGTGGCCTCTTCACACAGTTCTTACCCCCTCCATAAAGACCCCGCCACTCGGGAGGACCTACAAGTCATCTTTTCAGTGATATAGAAAGGTACAAATACAATAATTTCTCGTCCTGATGGCTAAATGAACTAGTGCACTAGACTGGTGGTTTACAACCTCGGAGTTGCGACCCCATTCGGGGTCATGGCATATATCAGGTTGGGTCGCATTGCTGGTTGAGGTTATAACGTTATGTTTACTTTTAAAATTGATTATTATTATTATTATTATTATTATTATATTTTTATTAATATTATAGGAAGATGCAAAATTCAAATACAGTAGAAATGTAAGCGGTTTAAATGACAAAAACTGTTTGGTTACAAATTAGGTCTCTTTTGGTTAACTAACTCAGACAGTTGCTTGTTGACTTAGTTTGCTGTAGAAGTCTTGTGTTCAGGCGAGTGGCGTTGCTATCATAGCTTTCTATATACCCACTGGGCTCGTTGATTCTCTTTTGATACATCTTAGTCGCATTCATATATATATAAAGTAGTTTATAAGAATGAAATCAAACACGTGGGCTTAACGTCACGCTGGTTTGGTTTAACTGATTAGGTCAGGATTCATACTCTGACAGAGGGTTCTGGGAATTTCTGTACTAGAAATGGTACTATGGGCACTTTCTGGGGCAAGTCATGTTTTATTTGGACTGAAAGAAAAAAGTTATTAAATGTCAAACAGTTGAATAAACATTTGGCAAGTATTACCAGAGAGTTAATGTTTCTGGTACTTACCTGGGACTCCAGAACAAAGGGTTTGGGGGGCTCAATCCCCCCTGTTTGTATTTTGGGAGCTTGGACTATATTAAGCATTCCCAATATTGTTCACATATATTCGAAAAGCACGTATGGAATTATTTTAAAATATTGTTTTATTAACAAACTAAGATCATACTATGCCCACTGGCTATTGTTGGAAATTAATATTATGTCCAGTAGTTAAACACAACAACAAAAATTAAAATACTTATTAAATCTGTCACTACCAGCGTGGTAAGTTTAAGTACCGTTAATACCTAAATATGTATAAATCATGTTATAAAATTACAAATTGAAAAGGGTCAGAAGCGGGGCCCAGTCTTCCCGTTACATTACCTAAGGGGACGGCCATACTGGGCGAGCGACTAAGAAACAAAATAAAACACATTGGTCGTAATGAGAGGGGGTCAGACCGAGCGTGCGCTTGAAAGATAGAACTGGTTCTCTTTTTCAAGCGCGTGCCCTAGAGCCGGAACAGTCTGGTTTACAGGCGCTAGGCAATATTATTGTATGCTGGTCCATTGAGTGAAAGGAAAACTTCTCAATTTGACATGATATGACTTTTTTATAACTATCGATAGGTTTAGCACACTTGCTACTAACGGCCTATATTAATTGGTAAGAACATAAACCACACACACACATATATATGTGAAACTGATGTGTTAAAATACTTCAATATTAAAATCAAAGTAGGTCTTTACAAATAAGAATCACCATTAGCGCGGATAAAGGATGGGAAAACCACACCAATAAATCACTTGTCAAAAACCACCCTCAGCTCACAGCCAAGATTCGAACTTTTGCCGCCTCATCAACAACTATCGAGAGCTATCTGCTAATCACTCGCTCTCTCGCCAGTTTGGTCGCTCACTCGCTCGCTCGCTAGCACGCTTTTAGAGTCTGGCCGAACCCTAGAGTTTATTTTGTGAAAGACTTTACATAGCCTTACACTATATACTATAATCTGCTCATGTTACTGGATAATAATTGTCACTATTGTGCGCATGGGTGTTATTACTTTAATAACTTCAATAAAATATGGCAAAAATTAGCAACACTGAATTATTGAATTTGGCAGAATTTTTGACATTTTCTTTCCTCTTCAATAATTTTAAATGAAGAATCTTTTGTACCAAGAGTTGTGAGCGTATGATTTTATAAATCCTGTAAATAAGTTGTTGAATCTGTCAGGAACATAATTGACCTTATTTATATCCAATGTATTTTTTTCGATGAAGCCAATTCTAAAAATACAACTACTGTAAACGGGTAAAACATGCATTGCTGGGCTGATCATATTCCTCACTGTCCATGAAAACAATTGAATTTAAACAACTACTGTCTCCGAATGCTTGGTATAGAATTATTGGGAATCATGCCATTGGCCCCATTTTTTGAACCCCCATTTAACTAGACTAATGCACGCAGAGTACTTAAGAAACTCATTGAAAGATAAAAAGGTGATCTGGTGGTCCAGGGGTAAGGTGTCAGACTTCTGTGCTGAGGGTCCGGGGCTCAATCCTCGGTCCCGGCACAGATTTATCTGATTGCCAAACCCTTCCTTCATCTCTGACAAGACGTGTATTAATCACAACTTGTGAATGTGTGGAATTCCCAGGCCTCCACCGTGGTTCGGATTCCACGTTAAACTGTAGGTCCTCCATTTCATCTCACAATCACCCTACCATTACACATTAGCGTGAGTATAACCCGAACGGGTAGTAAGACGGGGTGTTAATAATAATTATGATGATAGAAGAAATGCCTTGAAATGCAAGACGGAACTATGTGAATTCTCTATGATGGCGCACCACCGCATTTTACGTTATCTTTTTGACAACTGATGGACAAAAAGATGATATTGCCACTAAATTATTTGGATTAAACACCCCTTGATTATGTTTTTAAATTATTTTTGTGTGTGTATATATTCTTTTAAACGTGTAATATCCAGCTGCACCCATAAACCATGAAAACATTAAGTAAAGGATAAACCGGGCCTGTACCGAAGTAATGTTATTCGCGGTGTGACAATCGTCGTCAAAAAATGTGAGGTACCTATTACGTAGAACATGTTATTAATCGAAATAAATAGTACGTCAAATGTTTGGCGTATTTCCTTAATACGCAGGTAGTTGAATCCATCTCACCATCTATTTTCAAAAGATTTACTAATAGTCTCTGATTTTGACAAATGGAACCCTAAAGTTTAAGCATTTTTAGATTATTTAAGTCGGATTTTTAGTTTAAAAATCTGTGTTTCTAATATGTATTTTTAGGTATTTAACGTGCACTTTCTGAGCCGACTTATATCAGCACACGAGAATTCCTATGAGGGTCTACCGCTCTAATTCTATTCGAAATGGTTGTTATGTGTGGTAAATACAGGATATGCTTGAGGTTTGGACAACAGACAACTTGCCGAGTGCGTTTCCTAAACATTTATCCATTTACATCCGGTTAACTTGGGCTCGAAAGTTCAAACCTTACAGTCGGAACTGCCAAAAAGCCTGGTATACACCATTAGTTATTTTATGAAAGGGGGAGGGCAGATACTTGTGGAAGCTCCTGACAGCCAGCAGCTGTGCCATGAGCTATTTCTGCACTCGCCACCTACTACACTGTTGCCATTTCGCTACACAACGCGCCTCACTCGTCTTGCGCAGTGGAACTTTCATAACCATGGCCCGGATTTCGGTGAAGTCCCTCTCTCTCTCTCTCTCTCTCTCTCTCTCTCTCTCTCTCTCTCTCTCTCTCTCTCTCTCTCTCTCTCTCTCTCAGACAATGCTCACAAACCTCGTTGTAGAAATGTATATTTCATAGGACACTTTACTATCAATATTTCATAAATAATTGATGAATACTCGCACATAAGAACCAAGAACCAGCTAGACCTGTAGGGAGGACATCCATGGTTGGAAGGGCGGTATCTGACAGCTGAAGGTCCTTTATTGCAAACATTGACTGAAAATGACTAACGTCAACCTATTAGGAAATAGCTATTATTTGCTTGCTAATACCATAGTATCAATAAACAGTGTTATCAAACGATTATAATAATACTTCCCTAACGATTTCTGTATGATTGACGTTTTCATAACTTATCGAACGGACAAAATAGTTTAATAAAACAGATATTATGTTATTGGTTTTGGCTACAAGAAATATTATAATAATATATGAAATCATAAGCTTATCATTTTTATATTCATACTTGTGTCTTGTGGCCACCAAAATAAATAAATGTTTTTATAACTTGGGGGGGGGGGGGGAAAGAGATAGAGACATACAAAATACTAGTTTCAAAATAAAACGTGTTTATTTTACAAAGAACGTAAGAACACAATCTCCCTTGTTTTGGCTAGTTCGCCATCTTGATTTCGGAAGCGCACGCCACATCTTATTAGCTCTCGTTTGTAAAGCAGTTTTTATTGGTCTAGCAAATAATATGTTTTGGAGAATGTATATAATAAAATGGTAACTTTTCCCAGCTGTCAGATACCACCTCTCTTACTATTAGGGGACAGCCAGACTGGACGAGCGAGCGACTAAAATATAAAATAGAACACATTGGTTGTAATGAGAGGTGGCTAGACTGGAGCGAGCGAGCCAGCGAGCGCGCTTGAAAGATAGAACTGGTCCTATTTTTCAAGCGCGCGCGCTCGACCCGGTACAGTCTAGCTTACAGGCGCTAGGCAACATTATTGTATGTTGGTTCATTGAGTGCTAGGAAAACTTCTCATATGTTAAAATACTTCAATGTTATCAAAGTAGGCCTTTACAAGTAAGAATCACCATTAGCGTGGAGAGAGGATGAGAAAACCACAACAATAAATCACTTGTCAAAACCACCCTCAGTTCACTGAGCCAAGATTCGTAGCCTCCTCGTCAACAACTATAGAGAGCTATCTGATAATTACGCGCTCGCTCGCACGCTTGTCAGTCTGGCTGAACCCGAACTGGTCCTATTTTTCAAGCGGGCGCGCTCGAGCAGGAACAGTCTAGTTTACAGACGCTAGGCAATATTATTGTATGTTGGTTCATTGAGTGCTAGGAAAACTTTTCAATTTCACATAATATTTGACCTTTTTCTACTATCGATAGGTTTAACACACTTGCTACTTACTAATGGCCTAATTTAATTGGTAAAACCATAAATAATATAATGTATATATGTAAACCCGACATGTTAAAATACTTCAATATTATAATCAAAGTAGGCCTTTACAAATAGGAATCACCATTAGCTTGGAGAGAGAATGGAAAAACCACAACAATAAATCCGTTGTTAAAACCACCCTCAGTTCACTGAGCCAAGATTCGAACTTTTGCCTCCCAGTCAACAGCTATCGAGTGTAACGCACCAATCCGCCACTGGTGTCGCTAATCTTATTTTAAAACACTTCAGGACACTAAAAATATTTGCATTGTTACCGAATCGTCTCGTCACTGGCTACTTGAACCCCTCCCCCGTCCTTAGATTACGTCACGTAAGGAAGTGGATGAGCAGAGATGTACCACTTGTGTCTTTGATAGAGACATTTTCTCTAATGAACTAGGATCAGTCTTGCCAACTCTATAACATGCAATTCCGGGAGATCAACAACACTGGCTCAAGAGAGTGAACAATCTTCTAATTCAACTTGCACTTTATTTTAACTATTATATGATAGCTGGTAGTTACGGTAGACTTGAAGTTCAGTTTTCAAACGTTCATGGCAGAACTTCCTGCTTTATTTGGTCCATATCATCATGGGCGTAGTTATTGGGGGGGAGGGGGGCCAACACCCCCCGATAATTTAATAATTTACCTTACATGATAAATGTTATTTAGTTGAACTGTATAATGGAATAAAGTAACTTATGCATTCCAAAGAGAAAATTCAATTCACAACCGACTCGGCTCAATAACCAAATAATGATAGGGTTTACAACATTCCGTGAAATACTACAGTTGGTTTTAAAATGTGGAGCATCTTGTTCGGTTCTACTCGGCTCGTCTTGTGAGGCAGAGAGAAGTTTCAGCTCTCTCAGACGGCTGAAGACACATTTGCGTTCCACAATGACTCAAAAGAGACTGAACCACGTTGCCGTCTGTCATGTTCACAACGACATCTCAGACTCAATCGATCTTAGGAAAGTTACTGCAACAATGGTCTCCAGGTCTGAATCAAGGAGAAAGACTTTTGGATCAGTTTTATTCTAGTGTTTCAAGAGTAAGAAATAAAACTGGTAGTAGTTGGGGTGGCGTATGAGATCAATTTGACCTACTTTTCTCTGATAGGTCGATATAAATAACTCTGGCCTCTGATTGGCCGCTATAATTAGACCCCCTCCCTCCACCCCCACCCCTCCGCTCTGATTACAAAATCTCCACCAGTTGATTACGAAATTTCCTCCCCCCTCCCCTACAACCCCCTTCCCCTACAACCCCCCCTCCCCTACACCCCCATCCCCTACAACCCCACCACACATTGAACATGTTGGTACTTGTGTGGGTCTTTTTTTTCTTAATTATTAATGATTGTTAATTAAATATTCATATAAGGGTTATGGGGAAGGACATTGGAGTATATTTTATTTGGATGGTGAGCATCCGTCTCTGCACGAACCTCTCGCTACGACTGTCCTGCGTAGACTGGAGGGGGTCGGCCGCTCAGCGAGTAGTGACCACTGCGCATAACGGTTGCGCACTTTCCCCCTCCCCCCTCTCGCCTCCATCACCCGGTGACGTCATCGAGACCCGTCGCTGGATCGACAAAACGTGTTGAGACAAGAATTGATGTCATTGACCCGGGCAATGGGTTTTCCTGGTGTTGCAACATGACCTTGAATAATGTCCCCCACCCCCCTATTTGGTAATGGGTTTTCCCTGATGACTGGCGCCTGTTTGGCGGGTTGACAAGACAAGTTGAGACAAGAATAGATTGGGACCTCAAAACCTCGAGGTAATTGACCCTGTTCATGTTTGCTAGCCCAACAAGTCGAGACTCGTATCTACGTGTAAGGAACAGACAGGTTTTTTTTTGCTTGAATAAAACACGATATTACAAAACATACATTTATTATACATTAAAGGTTTTACATACATATTATACACTTTTACAAGAATGACGCATATATTCGTTCATACGTTTTTCTACAGTGTCTTTTAGATGCGTTAGTAAAATTGTTTTTAGTTCACAATCCAGCATGTAATAGTCCAAACCGACGACTTGACGCGTATAGTAGGTAGCACTGATAAGATCCAGGTTTCTGATGTGCGTTTCCACCGTAGGCTGCTCGAGATCGATGACATCCACTGATTCTGTAAGCGTGTCGCATACATCTACGACGAGCGTGTCGATCAAATCGTTGCAATAGCGTGCTACGGGTGTCGACCACATATCCCGGCGGTCGACGGCGACGTCGATGAGGTCCCACACCTCGCAAAGACGTGCCCAGCTAGGTGCTAGATAGGCGACCCGTTTGAGTCCTGCGTCTTGTTTCTCGCTGATGACGACCATACGGTCACCGCACATGCGTCGCAAAGAGATTTCATGATTAGTCAGACTAATCTTCTGAGGAGGTTGCGTGTTGCTGAAAAACTTTGATATGACCGACTTGTAGCTGCCCAGTTCTTGCCACTCTGTACGGTTAAATACCGCACAATTCCCTCCACATTTTTCTAGCTGGACATAGGGCGTAAAGTTGTTCTTGACGCTCATGCCTACGATGACTCGCTTGGCGTCGACTTCGTCCAGCGGAAACAGCGTGTTGAAAATACTGGTGATGGCGAGCGGCTTCACCGGCTTTGCTTTGTGGGCGCAAACGTCTTGACCTTCCATCGCTTCGACGACTGTCACGGTTATGGACTGCACGCCGCCGTGACGCCCCTTTTATAGGCGCACGCTGATTGTACGCAGCCTCTTGAGGGGCGGCAGGCGCCTAGCTTCTTGAAAAATGTGTTGTAATATCTCACCACCTTAGCGTCGTTGCCTGTATGATTGGTGGGTGAGAATAGGGCTAGGAAAGTTTTCATCGGGATGTTCTGGGCGCGATAGAGAAGGTACATGAGACAGTAATGCCCGCAAACGTCCGAGGCTATGCTTTGAAGTTGTAGCGTGCTATGAGACGTGCGGGAAGTGTTTTTTCGTATAAATGCCAGATGCGACTTTATACGCGGCGGAAATCCATAACTGTCAAAATATTCTCCCACGCCGTTCTTGTCGATAAAGATGGCGACCCAATGCGTCCCAGGCTTGGTATGTGGATCCGTGTTGATGACGAGAGCGGCAGGTCGCGCTATTCTTGCGGGTAGTTGATCAGCAGGGAAAACACCCGACCGTACAGAACGGAACCACGGGCTTTTTTTCAGCGCACGTCTTATGGTGTGCGTGTCCATCTTCAATCATCCAGTCTCGAAGTCCCCAAACGATGGAGGCCGAACAGAAACTCCAAACAGAACTATGTGCCATGCACATGGTGCGACCCAATTTAAGTGTTTTCAAAGACGAACAACCTCTATCGTACAGATCTACGACGGGCGTAGGCGTGTATTTGACTAGAAACTTTTTCTTTTCTGCTCCCTTGACGTAGACGGTTTCTGCACGCGCTGTGGCGCGGGAGATGAGGGATTCGAGCAGGCTGTAATCCACATCACCGCTATCCCAGGGAATACCGTGCAGTTTGTTGACGATATAGTCGGCTTTCTTTTTGGCAGCCGGTGAAAGTTCCTCTATAGCGAAGGGGGGCTTTAACACCCAATGTTGAAGTAATGTTCCGCATACAGATAAAACACTCAATTCCTTGACGATAAACTGCTTGCTGTCGTCGATGAAGCTCTGGAAATCCACAATGACGTCCATGATTTAAATGACGTGTGTAAGGGGCGGGAAGCCGTTTATATTAACTCCCATAATCGGTCACGACGTTTCTGTCCTTGTCGATGGTGATGATGTTGGCAAACTCCCCGTACACGATACAGTTGACGGTTTCGGTGAGAGCTCTGGTGAAGCTCACTTCGATGCTCAGAGAGCCGTGCCTCGTCAAATTCCAATGTGATGTCATGTGGGCCGACAGATTAGGTGTGAGATCGAAAGCCATTAGATGATATCCCTTAGGGAAGGCTTCTCGTGTGATGTCGCTACCCTCGTTCATGAAATGGATACCCGTTCCAGAAAACAGTGTGTGGTAGGACATGACATAGTTGCCGTTTGAAAAATCGGGCTGTAACGGTTTCGACGGCACTTGTTCTCCGTCCACGTACAGCGAGAAATGGTTCATGCCGTAGGTTTGGAAGTTGAACGGGTTCTTGGTGGCGTCTCCGTTGAACGCTGCGTTTGATACAAAGCCCACGATGCATCGTTTGGGTAGTTGTCCGGTGAATACGTTGTCCAGCGATTTTCCTTGTACACCCGTAGGAATAGTGAGTGTTTTTACTTCCACGCGGGTGATGGGATACTTTGCGGGACTGACGTTTAATGCCTTGGCATGTGCCAACAGTATAGAAGGTGCTACTTTGACACGTCGCACTAGAAGGCCTGCTTCAGCTATGTGAACCTTATAGTGTGGGAGTTCAGGGACGGCCATAAGACTGAACCCGTCTCTGGAACGGACCAACTTGACTCTGAGTTCGGTGCCGTTCAAAAGGTATTTCTCTTGGTTAAATACATCACCGTGTAGATAACCCAAAAGATCCACCGTCTTACTTTTGGCTGTTAGACTGCGACGGGCCTCAAATCCTTTGTTGCCTGCGTTAGTCTCCTCAAAGGTTCCGGGGCTGTCTGCGAACCAGAGACCGCAAGTCAAATGTGTTCTTTTAGCTTCACCGTTGTAATTGAGCAGCGTTTCAATGTACGATCTATAAGCATACGTGTTGCTGGGCGGTGAGACTAGTTTTTGGTTTAAAAACACATCCACCTGTGTGAATAGCGAATGCAACCAGTTGTTGACGGGAGCGATTTGATCCACCTCTGTGAAAGAGCCACCGTCGGGTTTCACGATGGCCGCCCTGAGATAGAGCATAGTCTGCGAAAGATCGATATAGAACTCGCCTTGACCGGTAACGGTAAATTCTATGGGTGAATCATCGGTGAGTGAAGAGACAGGTTTGTACTGGATCCATTGTCCGCTTTCGAGACTGGTTTGCGTGGGTGGGACTGAAAATAGATCGAGTTCACTGCTGGCACACTCGCAGGACTGGGGGTGTAGAAACGACATTTCAACTGAAAATATCTACAGCTTCTTTCTTGACCTTTTTACGTCGGGTAACGGCTGAAGACTGACGCCGGTGCTTCTTACGACGCCCTTTATAGCCTGAGCCGGTCATCAGTGTGCCGATCTTCTGCTCCGCCTTGCGTTTCAGGTTTGTTCCAGCCTCGCCGACACGCTGCCGTAGAGCCTCTTTGAAAGGACGACGCTGATTGGCGACGTCGGAGAGCACGTCGATACCCGTATGAAGGGCTTGTTTTCCTATGGCTTTAGCGCCGCTTCTCAGCAAAGGTACGACGCTCTTGAATAGGCCGCTGAAAAAACTTCCTATTCCATGCCCACGTTGATAGGGAACACCGTGGTAGATCGAAGATATTCCCGTTCCAGCCTGGTTTACGTAGTATCTTTGGTAAGGACAGTTCATGTTGAGCGGCGTCGAAAATGAAGTTTCACGCACACTTTTCCAAACTCGAATGGTACAGGTTCACCAGTGTCGGTCCTTATATTGATTTCCAGGCTTTCAATTTCTCTTCTAAGTACTGGCACGTAGTGCATCGGATCGTAGCTAACTGTCTTATGTATGCCGTAGAGATAGTTTGCGTTGTTGATACCGACGATACGTAAAAGCGGTGCCACAATGTCACCCACGGGCTGAGGATCGATGATATCCGTGTAGACGTACATTTGCGAGGGCAAGCCTAGTAGAATGTTGGCGGCGTACGGTGACTTTGGGACTTTGATCAGATTAGTATTAGGATCGAAACCGAGCTGTAGACTTAGTTGATTAGATAGCTCCAGCAGCTGTACATTTGGTGAAGAAGAAACAACGTCCACTTTTTTGTTGGTGCTTGTGTACTTGAATACAACTCCAGAATCCCGTTTAAACGCCTCTATTTCGTTTAGGGCTTTGACCAATTCTTGGATAGTGCTATAGTTTCCAGGCGGGATGTGATCCTTGAATATTTGTTCCACACCGTTAGCGTCAACCCAGTTGTACCATACAATGTTTCTGCCCTCGGGTACGGTGGTGAAAGAACACGGATATTGGAATTCGGCGAGAGCTACTTCCCACTGGCCGTCGAGTGTAAGACGGTAGGGTAGTTGCGTGGTGAAATTCGTGAGGGTATTTTTCGGGAAATATCCCATAGAGCTATCGCTCGGCAAGGTGAGGTAAAACTGGTCCTTCATGGTAGGGCGCTGACGTAACTGGCAGGAATCCAAGAATTAAACTTGGCGGGGTAACCTTTCCACTGCACGTACACTTTCTTTCTGTCACCTTTACCCTTGACACGTAGTATTTTATCAACTTTAAAAGTTTCGGGAAGACGTACGCGTTGCAATTCGGGTTCGTAAAACGTTCCCTCCACCTCCTCGCCGTCAAGATCGGTCACTCTGTAGACGATTGGTTGCCTCAACACGACGCTGCTGACTTTGAAAATTTCTTCGCTCCAATTGCTTTCGTAGCCCTTTTCAAACAGCATTTTGGATTTGCTAATACGCACCGTGTCACCGACTTTGAGTTTTGGCTTACTATTCGATCTTGGGCCCCGTTTGCCGTACAGATTATCTCTGACTTGAAGCACGTTGGTTTCTGAAACGTCGGCAGGCGCCATCTTGATACTGGAATGTTTTGCGCCGTTGTAAGCGTCGACTAGATCTTGGAGGACGTCCACGTAGCGATACGTGTTATTTTTGGTAAAGTAGCGCCACATGCGTCCTTTCAGAGTTCTATTGAATCGTTCCACGATGCTTGCCTTCACGTCTGGATTATGAGTGGTGTAGTAATGCACGCCTTCTTGCTTGAGAAATTTCCGGACTAGACGTGCCGTGAACTCTGTCCCCTTGTCCGTCTGTAAACTTAGAGGTTTACGCCCGCTTTGCTTGAAAATGTTCCGAAAGGCGTCTCTCACGACGCTCCCCGTCTTGGATGGAAGCGTCCTCGCCCAGGCCATCTTGCTAAACACGTCGATGATGGTGAGCAAGTACACCGCACCGTCGTTGTATTTTCCGAGACTTCGCATATCGTTAAGATCAGCTTGCCAGAGATCGTCAATATTTGACACCACGTACTTGTTGCGTGGAAACTTTTTTATCACCGGCTTGTGGAGGGTATAAGCGTCCTGCGCACGAAGCCATTTTCGTACTTTGTCGGGATCTTTCTTGGACGCCTTTATGAGCGACGCCGCCCCTGCAAACCCAGCAGGATGAGAAGGGTCGTAGTAGATGTCGGCTAAACGGGGCATTAAGCTCTGAACGGCAGCCACCTGTTTTCGTCCACCCTTTTCAGTTTCTTCTTCTTAGGGCGTTGCGACGGTGTATATGGTTGAGGTACGGGCGTCGGATCTCTAATGGGAGCCAAACGTTTCGGATTTACAATAAATTCTTTCGGGATGTTTATTTTTTGAAGTGCCGTGAGAAACTCTCGCCACCCCGTCGGCTCGCTGTGTCTTCTTGCTCTGACCAGATCGTTGACTAAATCCACAATGTTAGATCCACGGAGAGGTGTATCGTGAATACTCACTTCCCCGTCTTCGTCCCAAGAGATACCGCCCCTGGAATTAATATGTTCTAGTAAAAGCTCGGCTTTTTTACGTGCCTGTACTGGTACAGTATTGAGTACAGCCGTGATGGGAAGTACGGGGGCGGTCGCGGTGATATTTTCAGGCGGTGGAGGTTGTTGACTAAAGTGTAGATAGCGCTGCAGCACTTGTTGGTATAAAGTCCATTTAGACTTGTCGTCAAGTTTTGAAGCGAGGATTTTTTCCATTTCCTTGTCCAGCTCGGAGACCACTAGATTTGTGGCCGATGCCGCTTGTTGGTGGTGTTGCTCGTAACGGTGTAATGTTTCCGGGGACACCAATATCATTTTTTTCGTGTGTTCCATTATCTACTTGTTGAATAAGGAACCGAGGACACCGCTGATTAATGGGGCTAAAAGTAAGGGCAGGAACGCTCCTCCTTTCTGAACGAGCAGTCGTCTCTTCTTCTTCCAGCACTCTCCTCGTTTGACCAGCTTGCGCAACACCTGCTTGTGAGCACGTAACTTTGTATTCTGCGCATTTTTCAATGGCACCCGCCCTTTTAAAGTGTTGTAGGCACACTCGCAAACAGAGTCAATCAGTTTCTTGTCGGCCGTTTTCAACAAGGCTACACGTTGCTGTGGGTTCATGCGATGCATCGCACGCAGCAGCGGGGCTTGCTTCAGCACTTTGGGACTCATGGTTATGAAATGATATGTAATTGGGACGTGTCGGTGTTTTTATAGCTTTTGCGTGGTAGGTACACGCAGCACCCGACATTTGTGCGGGTTCTATATCTAAACCATTCGGGTGTACCTTGTTTAAAATCTAACAATAGATACCCGTGAGGAGTACTTGTAGCGTCAGCGTAAGCCTCCTGTAAAATACGGGGGTTTTCAGGACACACTTGACGTGCAAAGTGTTGAATCTGAGCTTTATCCCTGGGATTTTTAAAAAGCACGATATAATGTGCGTTTAAGGAAATGTCTCTTTGTCCCTTGCCCTGGTGGAATATATTTTGCGTAAGGTACATGACGCTAATATTTTGATGGTGGCATCCTTTGGTGAAAAGATCGACGACCACCTCGTTGGCTTCACGCATCAGATCGTCCAGGATAATCAGGTGTGGAGGAGAGTCATCACAGGTGTCATCCATTTCCGGTAAACCCTTACAGAATATGACTGACCCGTCTTGTTCGAATCCCGGTTGCCATAAAGCATAATACCAGGTGATTTTATCAAATTTAACGTCACACATTGTGTCCAAGTGACGGATAAAGTCGGCTACAAAATGGGACTTTCCACAGCCTGAAGGGCCGCTGATGATGGCTGAAAATGGATGTTTCAACTTGTCCATAATGTTTAAGACTGAGCTTATAAGCTAAATGAACTTGTATTTATAGGATAGATGGGTGGGGTGTAGACGTTAAAACACAAACATAACAGTTTTTATAATATTTAATTACACAAATCAGTGTTTTTACAAATTTTATTTCACACAATTATTTACACAGATCAAAGTTTTTACAAATATATCTCACACCATGAAAAATATTTATTTACACAAATCATAGTTTTTACAAATATATCTCACACCATGAAGTATACTTTGAAAAATATTTATTTACACAAATCATAGTTTTTACAAATATATCTCACACCATGAAATTGAAAAATATTTATTTACACAAATCAAAGTTTTTACAAATATATCTCACAAATCGAAAAGTATACTTGAAATATTTATCAACACAAATAAAAGTCTTTTTACAAATATATCTCACACCGTGAAAAGTATACGTGGAATATTTACACAAATCAAAGTTTTTACAAATATATCTCATACTACAAAAAAGTATACTTGGAATATTTAATTACAAATATATCTCATACCATGAAACGTATACTTGGGATATTTATTTACACAAATCAAAGTGTTTTTTTTACAAGTATATCTCATACGATGAAAAGTATACGTGGAATATTTATTTACAAAAAATATATATATATTATGGAAACAATAATCAATTTCTTGAGCTCGTAGCGGGAATAGTGGCCTCGGTACTAATTTTATAAAGTCCAGTTTAAAAAGTATTTTAACATATGGTTTCAAATTTGATTAGAATTTAAAATATATATACAAACAAATTTGACTAGAATTAAAATATATACAAACAACTATTTTTATTTGACTAGCTATAACCAGGTAGGTGGAGATTTATACTGGCGGATAAAAAAAATATAAAAAAAAGTATCCCGGGTGCATAAAATAAATTTTAAAAAAATATGCTTGTTTTCATGCAGAAAAAAATATGAAAAAAAATTTCAAATCTTTGAAAAATGGTATGTCAGTGGAACTGTCTAGAGTGAAAGACTAAAAAAGATGATTATTCAGCCCGTCTAAATGATCACCTTTTAGTTGTGACGAAGGCGTTTACAAGGACTTGATACCCAAACGGCAACGTATTATAATCATCGGTTATCCGCCGTTTGGTGTACACAGGCCGGTAGACTTTATTCTGCGAAACGGTACATACAGTCGCAAGACCTTTTCTTACAATTTTGTGCGGTATCTGTATGTATCTTTCCGCGGCCTGTTCGGTGACCATCGCTTTCAAAACGTCAAAATTAACGTCGTTCCGGTTGCCATAGTTTATAGTGATACCGCGAACCTTGCATACCGTTTTTGTTTTGGCAGGGTCGCCACCAACGCAAACTCGGTACGCGTAATTCTTGGGACCGCCAGATACAAAGGCGCTAATGTAGCTTCCCGGACCGTAATCTTGAAGTTCGTCAGTGAGGTCACCTAAAAAGTCTCCGGTCGGTGGACTCCAATCGCCGGGGCGTTCCGTGAATAGAACGCTATCTGTATCATGATACAAAACGCGGTCCCCCAATTTTTCAAGGATGCTGTATAAGTGCAACCTAGCCATAGCAGTCGTGTAGCACGCCACCGCCACACTCGTGTTAGGGTTAGGGCGCAACGCGTCACGCGCATCCTTGTAATTGAGGAACATAACCTCATCATTTACATCAATGACGCTGTCCACGGTGATGTACGGATCCGTTAGGTACTTGTGAATGCCCTGATAGTCGTTGACAACGGCTACGTGTGGTAAATCGGGTCTTTGCCCAAACTTTCCCCATAGCGAATTTAAAAACAGTTTAGCCAGAGTGCGGAGACCAGGGTTTTTACAAACAGAGCCGAAATCGAGTTTTACCCCCTCCCTTTCCTCATAATTTTGAATGTAAGCTAACTTTCTCATCTTGTGAGGTACACCACTCTGGCCATCCGCTGGCTTCTTGTTTGATTTTCAAAAAAGTATCAATGTAGCCGTGAAACAAGCCGCCAGAACGTGTCTGACGGTCGTAAACAGATACATTGTACTCCCACACTTCGTGTACGGCTTCAACGGTGTAGCCTTTCTCAACGGCTTTCCGGATCTCGTCAATCACCCAGACACCTGTCAACCAGCGATCTTTTTTGTCGTTGTGCTGACACGCGCCTTGGTTTTTTCTCCTCCCCGCATTTCCTGCACAAGATGAACATTAACTTGTCGTGCATCCGTGTAGGTAATACGGGCATGAATAAATCCCGCGGAGGCGTCACTGTAACTTTGGCTATGCCTTCTACTTTATCTATAGCGGGACAATTTGGTTCCAAGTGAATTTTGGGGTGGCCGATGGGGTATTTTTTGTACTTGCAAACGTACGGATACAACGAACACACATCCAAGTACTTGATCTTCTCTCCACAAGAAAGGTCTGCTTCGTGGAAGAGTTTGATACAATTTGTACGCCCGCCAAAGAATGCGTCCCTGGGACTGAGGGGCTCCTTGCTGTACACCTCGTGCCGGAGTACAAATTGTTTCAAGTCCTTGTCTGTGCGTTTCATCGCATTAAACGTACACTCCCACATCTCTACGACCGTGTAGCCGGCATTCTTAAACTTTTCAACACAAGCCATGGTTTGCTTCATAGCGCGTCTCCATGGTCTCGTGGGGACTGTTTTTGATAGGGGTGGTCCTGCCCGGATAACAGAGAGGGCACCCGTGCCAATAACAGCCCCAAAACTGAAAGACGGTGGTGGTATCTCCAGCTTTAACAACGCCGTCTACACGTCGCCCTAACACATATTCCTCACGGCCGTTACCCGCATGAAGAATAGAGACACCGCGTTGATGGGCCTCCCAGCAGAGCCATTGTACAGCTATGTGCGACTGTTGGTCTGCGCACCGGTAGCCACCGTTAGGGATAATACCGATAGTATTCTCCTTAATATGACTACGGCGGTAAACCAACATGGCCGCTCCAGCGATAGTACACGCCTCTCTGAAAGGATCCACCTTTGCTTTTTCAATCAGCATATCTCTAAACTTTAGGCAGGCCTTCCGTAGGATCTCTACGTCTTTCACGCAATACAGTTCCAACTCGCGGTTAAAATCAAAGACATAATTTTCTTTGACCAACGCGTCATACCACTTCTCAAAGTGCTCCTTTCCCTCAACTGACATCTCCCCGACGCCGTAATCCTCCTTTGGCGGCAAGGGACCCCTATACCCCGCGTTTTCTTTTTTATTGAAAAAATGGGGGAAATGTCCCTTGGCCAAAGACTCGTCCAGGCCGAATGTCTTGGGCATCTTGGACAACGACATGGGGAGAAAGTTCAGCGAGTCAATAAAGTGGAGCGGGCCGTAACGCATGGACATGATTTTCCCACCGTTCATTATAAGGTCTGGAGTCCATTTTTTTACCTCCATCATATATTTTAAAATAAAATTCCCATCATACCCTTTTGAATTTTGAGCAAGGAGGGTGATATCCTTAAATTTTGAAGCTTTAATTTGTTCTATAAATCCGAAAAATTGGGCCATTGTGGTATCACCCCCGAATATGCGAGTCCTATCGCTCCCGCAATCGGTGCAATGATGGTCATTTGCATCTATATGAAGGCAGGCCTTGCAACATGTCTGCACGACACATAGGTTAGGTTCGTGCAAGTACGTGTTTACCGCACCTTTAAGAGGAGTTTCTTGTCTGCATTCAAAATCATAGAATACAAACATGAAATTACTCTTTTCCAGTAACGGCTTGGACGGGGCTTGCTTCATATAACAGAAATGCCCAAAAGGACGATATGAATCACATACTCTACAAAAAGTCTCATAACACCTATGTGAATAATTTGATCTTTCCAAACTGAAAAATTGCCCACATACCTCACAAACCTTTTTGACATCACAGACCGACCTGTGACCTCTGCAAAAACCGGGACGTTTATGGTTATCAAAACATGTCTGGTTTGTGAACCAACGCCCGCAATCTTTACAGACCACAGATTGACCTCCACTACAAACCGCTTTAGTGTAGCACTTTTTACACGCGGACTCGCACTTGTGCTTATTCTTATTACTGAACGGCACGCGGCACTCGCGGCAAAAGTACGAGCACTTAAATGCGGCTGTCAAGGATGTTATGACGTCAAAATGGTTTTGCTTATCGTCGTGAAAATACAAATCAAGGTAGCCCTTAAAGGAATGGTCGGCGGGAGTAAGCCCTTCATATAGGACTTGTCTCCCGCGACGTTCCCTGAACACCGTGATTTTGTATTCGGAGAGGTATGTTTGAAATTGTTTCAGCTCGGTCAATCCACCACCTTTCAAAAGATTCACACGGGCATTATGGCATAGTTCCTCTGCTTCATATTTTTGAATAGGACGACCCCATTTGATTTGTCTAAAGGTGTTCACATCCATGCATCCTGGCTCTCTTTTATTATCACATACAGCCTTGGCAACAACTAATGCACGGGCAAGACAAAGTGTGTCGCCATTTTGAATAGTAATTATTCCTTGGTTTTTACGGCTATATGTGCTAGCGGGAGAGAGTTTATCACAATAACGTGCACTCCCGCGAGGCTCCTTAAAATGGCAGAGTTTAACGTACAATGGTGCTGTACTCAAAAACAAACTATTACTCTGCAACACGCGACTTACGTTATCAAGCACGGCTCGAGCGTCTAACTGATCTGCTCGTCTAAAAGAAACGTACACAGGGTTCAACGTCGAGTCCGTGCTGTTTAAAAGTAAGCCTACATGATCATCAGCGCTTACACCATGGTCCTGCAGCCGAATGAGCAAATTAGTAATTTGTTCTTCAAGCCAGCTTAATGCGTCACGATCGCTTGCTGGAGCACCAAGATGTACGGTAACTTCTCTACCGGTATAAAAGAAACGCCTCAACTGCTTAATTCTCTCTTCGACGATACGAAGAGGGAGGCCTTGGTTCAAAGCTCCACCTACCTGGTTTACCGGACCACTAATTCCCGTCTGGGGTGCCGAAGATGGCCCTGCTACCACCGCCACGGGTTGCGGGGAACCCGTCTGCCTCGCCGCAGCTGGGGGTCGAACAGCTTCTCCCGGGGTCGGAGGCGGTGCTCCCGCGGGTGGGTGAAGGGGTGTCATGGCCGGTGGCTGCGAGAGGATGGCACTGCCATTTTCGTTCTCAAGTTGAACTATAACACACAAAGTAAGCACTTTAACAATAATTGTTCTAAACATACGCGTCTTTAAAACGATGCCACAATTTCAGACTGCTTTTGGTATTTATAACACAGCAACATTCTTAAAGTGTGTGTGTGTGTGTGTGTGTGTGTGTGTGTGTGTGTGTGTGTGTGTGTGTGTGTGTGTGTGTGTTGTGTGTGTAATAAATACACTTCCAACATGTACAAATACATCAGCCCCTCCGGCATGTGAAAAGTTGAACACACATTTTCAGCTATGCTAGGAAATCGAACCCTGGCCCTCCCTAGCTCATCAGGGTTTTAATACACGGCTATAGCAATGATATAATTTCCCTGGTTAACTATTATGGCTGTATATATATTTTGATATCTGTATACAAGCACTACATGTACAAAATACATTTTAGTTTCACTGTGTCTGTGGGGGGAATCGAACCCCGGTAATATAGGGAAATACATGTATTCACACAAGACAATTAAGTTTACGTTTGGTGGAAATAATTTTGTTTTGATTTTATAACCGTTACTTTATTGTCTAAAGTGTGCCACTGTATGATAATTTACGCTATAATTTCCCTGGTTAACTATTATGGCTGTATATATATATATATATATTTTTTGATATCTGTATACAAGCACTACATGTACAAAATACAGTTTAGTTTCACTATGCCTGTGGGGGAATCGAACCCCGGTAATATAGGGAAATACATGTATTCACACAAGACAATTAAGTTTACGTTTGGTGGAAATAATTTTGTTTTGATTTATAACCGTTACTTTATTGTCTAAAGTGTGCCGCTGTATGATAATTTAACAACCAGACGTGTAGGTAAATGAACCCTGGACCAGTATCGCGCCCCCCTAAGTTGCTGGTTGAATATTTGATCTAGCAACTTGTAAACATGAATTTAATAAGTTTCTAAAGCGACAATTATAATTTCCAGTCTATGAATGTCTGTACGGGAAATGAACAGGGGACCATTTAAATCCCTTACTGGAACATGTACAAAATACCAACCACAGGTGTTATTTATCGCTATGAAAGGGTAAACAGTCATTTATCTGCTTGCAGCGTCAGAGTTGTTGGTGGGTCTTGTTACGGCACCCCCTCAACCCTTCTATCTATAGCTGTCACCGTAAGAAACCCCCCTTCGCTAATGACAGAGGGGTGGAGGGACTGCTGAGTTCTGTCTCTCTTTCGCTCTTTCAAAAAAATATTATTGCTCTGGCTTAAGTGACTTCTAACGCTATCTACAAGAGAGCGAAAGCACTCATACATGAAATGCTGTGCTCAGGCCTGCTCGCGATATCTATCGGTTAGATAATAAAGCACCTCACTAACCGAATTATTTTTTCTATCGGTAGTAATAATTTTAATAAACAATATTTTTTTCAGCCTAAAGCTCAGGTCACTTTACACGCATTACTTAAAGACTAAGACACCCCGCCCTCTGCCTGTTAATTTGTCAGACAGACATTCTTAGCCGTGTCGGGAATTAAACCAGAGACCGGTAGACATGCTATCGACTGCACTAAGTTGACGGTTGAATTGGATCCAGTACATTGCAAACACTACTAAAAAACAGACAGTTATAATTTTCTCTTGAATGTTTGTAATGACAAGAGCTAATATTCTTTTTGGTTAAAATTGAAACGGACCAGCTGACAAAATGTACTAAATAACAGTGGTTTGGGGGAGGGGGGAAGAGAGCGCGCAAATAACTGTCTATTTCTAACCTAGTGACTATATAGTATTGTTACTTGTAGACGGTACTTACATAGCAGCAGGTCTAGCGCATCCAAATCACCACAGGCGTCTGTGAGCGTCTGGCCATTGGTAGGGGGTGGTGTGATGACGGCTGGGGGCGGGCTACGGGTGACGGGAGGCTGTGCGATGACGTCGTTCATCACCGTAGGCGCAATGCTGTTCCTCAGCCCCTCATCCAGCCCATAAGGGTCCCATAAGTCTGAAATTTAATAAACACATACTAATTACTATCGCGGTGGGGAAAAAAACCTCTATAGAATCTATAGCAAGAAGCTATTTACCCATAGACCACTCGCCATCCGCGATGCAAATGCCGTCCTCCGTAAAAAGATTTAAAGGATCCGGGCTAATCGGTTCTGCCAACACTGTGGGGATGTATTCTTCTTCTTCTTGATGCGCTGCCAAAGGAACAAGAAAAAAATGTTCACCAAGATGTGATGAGAAAAAAAAAACTCTTTTAAATCTTACCCGAATTTATCCAATTTTCCAACGCGTCGAAACTCGAAAAAAATGTTCACCAGGATGTGATGAGAAAAAAAACTCTTTTAAAACTTACCCGAATTTATCCAGTTTTCCAGCGCGTCGAAACTCATTTTTGATGTTTATCACACTCGATTATTAATCACAATGAACGAATGTAATGAGATCAAGGTCTATTTATAGTCGCTTCAATGGGGGTGTGTGCCACATGAAAGGTGTCGCCTTCTCATTGGTCGAAAATAACATTTCCGCATCGGAGCCTACCCTGTCCGTGTAAGTACCGTTATATTTCATTTGCGTTAAAGCTTTCACAGAGGACGGAGGTCTTTCTTCAGCGCTGTCTAGGGGTGGATCCTATGACAGTCGGGCGTGCAAATGCTGGTTCACATCTCGCCCCGTGACTGGAGGGGGTAAGGACGTTGACTCGACAAACGCCAAAAGTCCCTGGTTCGAATCCCGTCGATGATATCTAAGAGCAAAACCCTTTTTTTCACTCTCGCAAATGTGGGGTGCATTTTTCAACTTGCCTGAAGCATTGGACGGATGCGCACCTACTTGATTAATTCTGGACAATAGCCTCAATAAGATATATATGTATATTGTTATATTATGAAGTTTAGCTATAGTAATAGAAATGCCGGCGTGTTTATTTTTTTTCCGGCGGCACAAATGTCGGTACACATCACGCTCTGTGACTGGAGGGGTAAGGACTTCGACTCGCCAAACGCCAAAAGTCCCTGGTTCGAATCCCGTCGATGATATCTGAGCAAAACTTTTTTTTTCACTCTCGCAAATGTGGGGTGCATTTTTCAACTTGCCTGAAGCATTGGACGGACGCGCACCTACTTGATTAATTCTAGACAATAGCCTTAATAAGATATATATGTATGTTGTTATATTTTGAAGTTTAGCTATAGTAATAGATATGCCGGCGTGTTTATTTTTTTTCCGGCAGCACAAATGTCGGTACACATCACGCTCTGTGACGTAAGGAGGTAGGAGTGTTCAAGCCACTGCAAGGCCAACAAATGTCTAACGTCTCTGGTTCGATCCCCATCGATGATATCTGAGCAAAACATTTTTTTTCACTCTCGCAAATGTGGGGTGCATTTTTCAACTTGCCTGAAGCATTGGATGGACGCGCACCTACTTGATTAATTCTAGACAATAGCCTTAATAAGATATATATGTATGTTGTTATATTTTGAAGTTTAGCTATAGTAATGGAAATGCCTGCGTGTTTATTTTTTCCATCCGCACAAATGTCGGTACACATCACGCTCTGTGACTGGAGGGGTAAGGACTTCGACTCGCCAAACGCCAAAAGTCTCTGGTTCGATCCCCGTCGATGATATCTGAGCAAAACATTTTTTTTTCACTCTCGCAAATGTGGGATGCATTTTTCAACTTGCCTGAAGCATTGGACGGACGCGCACCTACTTGATTAATTCTAGACAATAGCCTTAATAAGATATATATGTATATTGTTATATTATGAAGTTTAGCTATAGTAATAGAAATGCCGGCGTGTTTATTTTTTTTCCGGCAGCACAAATGTCGGTACACATCACGCTCTGTGACGTAAGGAGGTAGGAGTGTTCAAGCCACTGCAAGGTCAACAAATGTCAAAAGTCTCTGGTTTGAACCCCGTCGATGATATCTAGCCTGAGTATACATTTCAACCATTTATAAGAAAACACTAGGTGATAGAGCTGGACACATAACAACTAGTAGCGGGGTTCGAAACCTTGTACTAGTTCCGTTTTTTCGAGAGGTCGGTGCTTATCAGTCACTGGGTCTGGTTCGAATCCCATGGGTTGAATAATCTTTTTAGACAGACATTTTTTTTTTCTACATGAAAACACGCATATTTTTAATGCACCCGTTATACTTTTTTATCCTCCTGGTTATTTCTAGTCGAGTATCATTAGTTGTTTGTATATATTTTAATTCTAGTCACCCCATGAGGCCTTCTAGTTCGAGTTTCTACCAAAAGATGGCTGTAGCTTCTAGAAACAGAGTAGCCAAAATTAGCTTTGAGTCCACGACCTCTGTGACAAGGGGTGGGACTGGGGGGGGGGGGGTTGGCGGGAAAGACGAGTTCAAGAAACTTTAAACGTTTGCTTATTGCAACATAAAATTTTCCACTGGGAGGCAACTGACCCCCTACCCCCAACTCAACATTGCCACACGTCAGTGACGTAGGGATGGGGGAGGGGGAAAAAGTGAAAGGAGAGGAGGTATGACGCGATGAGGGGGCTTGCTCGCATTCAACTGAGTGCTGCCAGAGGGCACGGTCATGCTGTCCTCGCGAGTAGGGTTGGTGAAAGGGGCCTTATGGTTGACTCGCACTCTTCAGCACGCTGCCGTCAGGAGAGCTTCGTGCTCTGTGTTCCTCCCCCTACGTGGTCACTACTCGGTAAGCGGCCGACCCCCTCCATTCTACGCAGGACAGTCGTAGCGAGAGGTTCGTGCAGAGACGTATGCTCACCATCCAAATAAAATATACTCCAATGTCCTTCCCCATAACCCTTATATGAATATTTAATTAACAATCATTAATAATTAAGAAAAAAAAGACCCACACAAGTACCAACATGTTCAATGTGTGGTGGGGTTGTAGGGGATGGGGGGTGTAGGGGAGGGGGGGTTGTAGGGGAAGGGGGTTGTAGGGGAGGGGGGAGGAAATTTCGTAATCAACTGGTGGAGATTTTGTAATCAGAGCGGAGGGGTGGGGGAGGGGGGAGGGGGGTCTAATTATAGCGGCCAATCAGAGGCCAGAGTTATTTATATCGACCTATCAGAGAAAAGTAGGTCAAATTGATCTCATACGCCACCCCAACTACTACTGGTTCTCTAAATCGTTGACCCGCCTCGGTGGCGTAGTTGGCTAACGCGCTAGTCGTGTTCAGCTCGACCCGCCGAGGACGGGGAGATCGAGGTTCGAATCTCGGTCGGGTGAACTGGGGGTGGTTTTTCCTAAATGGTTTTCCACTCTCCCTCCACGCAAATGCGGGCTCACTTCCTCTATATTCACCCTTCCCCATTCCTAATCCATTAGCGTAATTAGTACTTAAGCGTATATCCCGAACGCGTAGTAAGACGCGGTGCTAAATATTATTATTATATTATTATTATTATTATTATTATTATTATTATTATTATTATTATTATTATTATTATTATAAATCGTTTGTCGATTTTACTCTGCATGTGTATATGAACCAAAGAGTATTGTATACATTTATCACATTTGAGTGATTTTTATTATAGCTACCTGCTATAAATTTTAAAAAATTGCTGTATTAACAATGAATAAATAGTTGCCCTTAGTTACCATTAAAAACACTTACAACCCGCTTCGGTGGCCGCTTAGTCTAAGGCGCTACTCTCGCAAAAGACTAGACCGCTGAAGACAGGGAGATCGGGGTTCGATACCCGTCGGGTACATTGAGGATGGTTTTCCCAAAATAGTTTTTTTCCACTCTCCCTTCACGCAAATGTGAGTGCACTTCCTTTGAATTGAACCTTTTTAATCCTTAACTTAATTTTTTAATTAATACATAGACGTACAACCAGAACTGGTAGTAATACAATGTGCTAAAAAAAAATTAAAAACACTACAAATAACTTCTAGATCTAGAGGCATGTAATATCAATAAAATATGTTATTGGCCATGGGCGTACGGTGAAAATTATTGGAGGAGGAAGTATGTTTAGTGTAGGAACCTTTACAAAATTTTACCGAAAAAAACTATTTATGAGTGTTTGAAAAACAACATATATTCTAAACATACAAGTTTTGACTTAACATTACATATTTAATATTTTTATATAATACATACATGGGATGATTCATAAACACTACGTTTTGGATCAATTGGAAAAAATTCAAATGTATTATCATTACAAGGTTAAATCTCCTCTCCCCTCCTTTGACTCAGTGAAAATTTGGTGATAACTTTATCTTGTCCACTGAGAAGGGCAAGACTGGTAAGGTGATATTTTGTCTTGGTGTTGCGCAGGTAGCATTTCAATATTTCACTGTCGAAAATGAACGTTCAGGTGAAACAATAGAGATGGGAAGAGTCGCCTCTATCGGAAGAAATATCCTCACATTTGGATTAAATGTTTTACTATACTGAAAAAATGCTACTCTTGCAGTGCATGACCTGTCTTTCTTCTTCCATAGTTGAATTTCTGCGAGGAACATGTCAGGATATGGAATAAGCTATCTCTAAAAATCTACACATACACACATACATACTTGCAAGTTTGGACCAATTTGATCATTCGCAGGATGTTTAGCGATCACTTTTTTTGGTAGTCTGAGAGGAGTTGGTTGTGTTTTCGGAAGCGTTCCTTTATGTGCGAGTCATTGAGGCAGATGTTATTCGTGTACCTCCTACACTTCACGAACATGGAGTACCTCCTACACTTCTCGGACATTTATTGTACTACCTCCTACACTTCTCAGACATTTATTGTAGTACCTCCTACACTTCTCAGACATTTATTGTACTACCTCCTACACTTCTCAGACATTTATTGTAGTACCTCCTACACTTCTCGGACATTTATTGGAGTACCTCCTACACTTCTCAGACATTTATTGTAGTACCTCCTACACTTCACGGACATTTATTGGAGTACCTCCTACACTTCTAGGACATTTATTGTACTACCTCCTACACTTCTCAGACATTTATTGTAGTACCTCCTACACTTCTCGGACATTTATTGTAGTACCTCCTACACTTCTCAGACATTTATTGTAGTACCTCCTACACTTCTCGGACATTTATTGTAGTACCTCCTACACTTCACGGACATTTATTGGAGTACCTCCTAACATTCTAGGACATTTATTGTACTACCTCCTACACTTCTCAGACATTTATTGTAGTACCTCCTACACTTCTCGGACATTTATTGTAGTACCTCCTACACTTCTCAGACATTTATTGTAGTACCTCCTACACTTCTAGGACATTTATTGGAGTACCTCCTACACTTCTCAGACATTTATTGTAGTACCTCCTACACTTCTAGGACATTTATTGTAGTACCTCCTACACTTCACGGACATTTATTGGAGTACCTCCTACACTTCTAGGACATTTATTGTACTACCTCCTACACTTCTCAGACATTTATTGTAGTACCTCCTACACTTCTAGGACATTTATTGTAGTACCTCCTACACTTCTCGGACATTTATTGGAGTACCTCCTACACTTCTAGGACATTTATTGGAGTACCTCCTACACTTCTCAGACATTTATTGTAGTACCTCCTACACTTCACGGACATTTATTGGAGTACCTCCTACACTTCTCGGACATTTATTGGAGTACCTCCTACACTTCTAGGACATTTATTGTAGTACCTCCTACACTTCTAGGACATTTATTGGAGTACCTCCTACACTTCTAGGACATTTATTGGAGTACCTCCTACACTTCTCGGACATTTATTAGAGTACCTCCTACACTTCTAGGACATTTATTGTAGTACCTCCTACACTTCTAGGACATTTATTGTAGTACCTCCTACACTTCTAGGACATTTATTGGAGTACCTCCTACACTTCTAGGACATTTATTGGAGTACCTCCTACACTTCTAGGACATTTATTGTACTACCTCCTACACTTCTCGGACAGTCATCCTAAACCCGAACATTGGTCCACACTCGCGAATAGTTTGAGACCGCCTTAGTGTAATTTAATGTCGCAGTCGCAGGTAACTGTCAAAGCTTGGACATCGCACTTTTAACATGGCTGCCAAAATGTCTTGGTTGGTTTTTTTATTAGTTTCTTTAGCACCACGTCTTACTACCCGTTTGGATTATACGCCTCTATAATTATTACGTTAATGGATTTGAGGTATTACGGAGGCTACATATGTTATAGAAAGTGTACCCGCATATGCGTGAAGAGAGAGTGGAAAACATTTTTGAAAAACTCATTAAACCCGACTGAGATTCGAACCTCGATCTCCCCGGTATCGGAAGTCTATTCATTTGCGAGAGTAGCGCGTTAGACCATACGGACTCCAAAGCGTGCTCTTGTCTAATTAATCAAATGGATTTTAACGTGCACATTTACTGTCAATCATTTAGGAAGACTTTTTGACAGCCTAAAACATATACCAAAACCATTTTAATATAGGCATACAGTATTTTTACTTCAGGGCGTGTTTTCTGCTGCTGTCACTTTGATGGATTGTATCAAAACCATGAAAATATTATTCTGTAAACTAGAAATTACCGTACATACATTCTAGCAAAAAAATTATTTTGGAAAAAAATATATATTATTTCTCCATTAGAAACAGAGTTCTAATTATTTTCACATGTTGATACCAAACTTTTCTTGAATATCTGTCAAGGGTGTTTTGAAATTTAATGGCAACTTTTCATCTTAATTTTAAAAAAAGTTAATCTAATGCTATGCTCATGAAAGATATTCAACAACTGTTAGTTAATAGCAACATGTGAAGAAAATTAAACTCTACGTTTGTGCTGAAGCAATATTTTATTTATTTTGACCAAAAACATGTTTTGCTATAAAAACTGCCAAAAACACTGGACTTTTCTCGCGTCCCCTACATCCACGCCTTGATAGATGGGGAAAATGATATGTTTTACCAGGAAAACCGGGAGGTATGTTTCGTGTTCGTGTTATTGCAATGTTGATGTTACTATTGTTAGAAGTTATTTGAGTTATTTCAACCTCAACTTGTATTCTACAACATGGATAAAACATTTCCATCGTATTCATATTATAGTATATCAGGGTGTCTACCATCCGGGAAAATCAGGGAAAACGGGAATTAGCCGGGAATTTGAAATGATCGGGAAAAAAACGGGAATAAGTTGGGAATTTGGTAAATTACAATAAAAATCTGGGAAAATGTGGTTTTACTAAAAATATGAAATATAATAATCATTAAAACAGTAAACAATAATGTTATTCAAAATGTAGTTTTTTTTTTAGCTGTGTAATATATTTTATAAATCCTAATAAACAATGTTAATACAAATTTTAAAAATTTGTTTATTTAAATTTTAAAACTTATTATTATTCATAAAAAAAGATTAATAGAAAAATGAGGGGGGAGGTGGGGGAATTAGAAGGATGTGACATACTTTTTATTCGGGAAATTTAGGAAATGATCAGGGAAATCAGGGAAAAAGTCGGGAATTTCATTGGTCAAGTTTAGTAGACACCATGTAATATGAATAAATCTACATTCACTTGTTTTACAAGTATATATGACGACCACTTTCTAGACACTAAAACAATTTCACCACACTGCTCTATCTTAACCTGGGACAGCACACCAAACACTCATCCGTAAACCTATATTTTTACTATCCATATGATATAATTAACATATACACAAACATTAAATTATTTTAAGCGCCATCTGGGATACAATCGGAGCTCCTCGGCCAAGTCCACTTGTTGTGTTTTGAATACAGTCTTCCTGTGATTGGCCAGTCCTGAATCATGGCGGAGAGTTCGGGATCTTATTTTTATACTGGTCATAAGTTCCTGTTATAGATTAGTCTAGTGTCAGCACGCTATTCACTAATCACACGCACGCTCCTCCAAAACACAAGATTGCATCAGACCCCAGGGGCGACGGAATCGCCTGCACTTGACTGGCTAATCGTGTTCCGGTGGTCGGTGACGTAGTGTCGTAGGGTGTAACCTGCAGCTCGCATGAGGGAGACCTTGGAACGCGCCATTGACCTAGTTCAGTCTCGCGACTTGAGAATGAGTGTATTCCCCCCCCCCCTCTCGCCCCTCCCTCCTTCCTTCCCGTTGTTCATTCATTGTGGTGTTTGCTGTGGGCCGTGCCCCAGTCGGCTCCGGACCGCCGCCGGGCACAGGTCCCGCCCGCGTGGACTGCGACTACTTCAGACTCAAATGATTGTTTTCCAGAGATTGTAATCAAACGTTCCACTGAGGGTGCCCAGAAAACATGCATTGCTAAAGTGGGGATGTAGGAAAGGCGAGTTAAGGACAGTGTTTTTGCAGTTTTTACAGCAAAGCATATTTTTGGCATAATTAAATAAAATATTTCTTCCTATTAACATAGTTTAATTTTCTTCAGATGGTGATATCAACCAACAGTTGTTGAATATTTGTCAAGGGTGTCCTGGGATTTAATGACAACCTTTTCTCTTCATTTAAAAAGTTTTGTCATTAATGCAGCTATACTCATGACAGATATCCAACAACTGTTGATATCACCATCACATGTTGCCTTGGTAAGGTTAGGCAGATAGCAAACATGATGTCACACTTGTCTCGTCACATTAGTAACATAGATAGCAAACATGTCACACTTGTCTCGTCACATTAGTAACATAGATAGCAAACATGTCACACTTGTCTCGTCACATTAGTAACATAGATAGCAACATGTCACACTTGTCTCGTCACATAGTACATAGATAGCAAACATGTCACACTTGTCTCGTCACATTAGTAACATAGATAGCAAACATGTCACACTTGTCTCGTCACATTAGTAACATAGATAGCAAACATGTCACACTTGTCTCGTCACATTAGTAACATAGATAGCAAACATGTCACACTTGTCTCGTCACATTAACAGGTTTTTACAAGCGTTATTATTTTTGCAGGGACCACAACAGGTAGTTAGTTATGAGTGATATTGTTGTGACAAGTACCTGTACGCGTTGTTTCAAGTGTTGTTATTGTTCCAGGTATCTGGACAGGTACGAGAAAGTGCACTACTTGGGGGAGGACGTGGACAGGGGCAGTGACGATGATGAAGATAGCAGACACAGAAGATGGTCTGCCCGGGCCTTGCACTCTGTACCTCTCACCTACAACCACCATCAGCACAACGTCTCAGGTGAGCCATTACACTCGTGCTAATCACTTTGAGGGGTGGGGCTATCGTTCTCTTAGTAAATATCTCTTCTAAAAGTTGAGAATGGCGCCCTCTTCACAGTGAGATATTCGTCTGGTGGTGATGTCTATCTACTGCGTAAATCTGCGAGTAGCTCAGGTGGGTTTTCGAGTAATATACGTACACTAATAGCAGCCTGGAGGCGCTGATTAATTAGGAGAAGTATGCCTAGGATACCCGTGGCTTCTATGCAGCCTTAAGACCGCTCTTTGGTCGGGGACAGGGGGGAGACTCACCGGGGAGTCAATTGCAGTAGCATTGCCCGTGTTAACTATATCACCAGTGATAGGAGCACCAAGAGCAATTTGAAGGATGGCGTTAGGTGGAGTGAAAAAATAAGAGGCTATTTTTACATAGAAGTTTTGTCGAAAATGTGAAGTCACTTTTTCACTTTCCCCTCCTGAGAATATAAGAAATGCAATACATTATATACTCAGAAAATGTGGGTTGGGTGGAGGTGCTTCACTTAGGCCCTTGACCCTGTCGAGTGCAAGTCTAAACCTATTTTGTGGTATGGGGGCGAAAGGGTGAAAGGCGTGGCGTGACTTCACAACCGACCAAAGTATCCTTCCGCGCCAACAAGAACAGATGGATCATGGAAACCGTAGATAGCGCTAGCTACCGGACAGGTCTTGCGGAAATATCACACGTTTGGAAATAACAATTTTTTCGAGAGTGAGGGAAATTTTTATGTTAATATTTTAAATACCCGATCTAAGATAATGTATTGATGTTTATCAATTGTTACATTTTCTTATTTTTTGTTATGAAATCAGCAGTTTTCTATTTTGAAATGTTAATTTTATCGATATTCGATCACTGTTGAAATTATAGAGGAGCTGTGTATATAAAAAGTATAACTTAATCAACATGCTTCTATTCTTGAACAAATCATTTCCGAAAAGAAAATTGCAAAACAATAAAAAAATTCTTGAAGATAACCGTTTGTTCCCATGGCTCTGCATTTCCGCGCCAAATGAAAAGGGCCAATCGCCTTAACCTGGTCTCTCCAAACAAATGTGGTCGTACCGTCTCTGTGGCTTTGAGGAGGGGGGAGGGGCAATAACTTGTGCACTTTGGTGGCTTTGAGTGAAGAGGTTGAGGATCATGAAGAGGTCGATGACAGATGACAGATGTACAGTTGAAAGTTGGGTGGGAATGGTAACAGGTGGAGCTCCAGCTTGATAATGAACGACAGGAAACAGGAGGGAGTTCTCTCGGTAGACAAGTATCCCGGAAGAGTTGTTCCTCCTTGTTTCCCATTTCAGTACAGTGGAGTGTCATGTTGGACATTCTGTATATTGGATATGTGCAGTTATTGTTATCGAGCAAGGAAGAGCATCCGGAAGGACGCTTAGTGAGATGAGGCGTCGAAATACGGTTGACTATAGGCCGGCCATTCCACTCTCAAATTGCAGTGGACGTCTGCCATCTCCTTCTGACCCATTGGTTTCCCCGTAAGCGCTGTCCTTTTCCACCCAGTGAAGTTGCCATTTTGTATCTTAAAAAGGAACACAAGTATTTCTGCTAGTTTAGCTTACTATATTATATAACATTCACTGATGCATCTATTTAAATCAATATAAACTTTTTTTTATAATAAACTACTTATTTTTCCACAATGTTAAAATCAGCATTGTATCTCAGTTTCACGAGTTTCGAAATATATCAAGTCGTAATTCTGTGAGAAAGCAAATAGTTTTATGATGCCTGTAGTAATAATCATGAACAACGTCTACAAAGTTTGAAATTGTTATCTCCACCAAGTTTGAAAGAAATTTAAAACGTAATATTATATGGCTTAACAACTTTGAGAAAAAAAACCTTGTACTATGGTAACTGTAAGCTTACCCCTCTTCCAAGAGTTGGCTGGCACAGAGAATAGCGAGAAGGATGTGATTACACTAGTCTGAACAACTCCAATTCTAGCATTTCACCGGTGGAAGATTCACTCTCACTAGAATCTGAACTTTCTCCCTTAATAATTACGAATCTTTCTATCTCTTCAATCAACAACGCAATCCTTTGTCAATAATGGTTCTTAATTTTGGGAACATGATCAGAGGATTTTTTCCTCCTGCAGTATATTCTAGAAACAATCTTTCACACTACTTTGTTTTCGTCTTCAAGAGAATTACTTGAAATATCTTGTTCCCCTGGTCTGTTTACATAGCCCCAAACCGTTTCGATTGGATTAAAATCAGCGTGATAAGGTGGCAGTTGCAAACAATATAATTACTATTATCTTTTATTATCTCATCAATTTACTCTCCCAAGGAACCCTGTTGACAAGTTCGATTAATTCTAGTTTTCTCTTTTCATCAGTGAATGGTATGCTGTTCTCTCTTAGAGACATTTTAACGTCATCTTTTAAAAATGCACTTGTTGGTTTCTTGTTCATCTGCACACAATAACTAGCATTGTCCATTACTATAACACTTTTGGGGGGGAATATTAGGTAACAATTTCTCACAGGTCCACTTACTGAAATTAGTGTTCATGTCGTCGTAGGCTTCTGTTCTTTGTTTTTATTTTAAAATGAGAAGGGAATTAGGAACAAAATTTATTTTCCTCCAGACCCGCCTCGGTGGCGTAGTTGGCTAACGCGCTAGTCGTGTTCAGCCAGACTGCCGAGGACGGGGAGATCGAGGTTCGAATCTCGGTCGGGTGAACTGGGGGTGGTTTTTCCTAAATGGTTTTCCACTCTCCCTCCACGCAAATGCGGGTTCACTTTCTATAATTCAACCTTCCTAATTCCTAATCCATTAGCGTAATTAGTACTTAAGCGTATAACCCGAACGGGTAGTAAGACGTGGTGCTAAATAATAATAATAATAATAATCTTTTCCTCCAGCATGCCCCATGATTAGTCTATTTTCTTTCCCAATAGGTGTAATAACATCTGGTTTGAATTCGAGCTGCCATTATGTTTTTACATTATGACACGTAATAACATAGGTTTCATCAACATACACAATGTTCGTTCCACTCCTCCTCGAGTTCTCGATTCTCGCTTGAGTACCTGGATCTCCATGTCACTATTTCAGGGCGTTCGATCAAAGGTGAAAAGTTCGACATATATTCCACTTAAACCCCAAACTTTTGATTGTTTCTTCCAAATACTCTCTGCTACAATCTCTTGTATCATCACTTTTACTAACTTATTGCAGTTTCTTAACTACCGGCACAGTTTTTCTAATGACATAAAATTCGTGGACTTTTCAACGAATTGCTGCTTTCGTGAAATCCTTTATAAATATTATTTTACTAAGCTCCTTGCACTTTCCTTTCGGAGTAGAAAAGGTCAGGTGTCCTTTATAAACAAGGATTTTTTTTCCCCTTCTCTCAACATTGTTTTTACACTACTTAAAGACACGCCTGTGGCTTCACTCGTACATTATATTTTAACTTAAACTGCTCTTTCTGGTTTCACAAGTGATCAGCTTCGTTATATAGAATTTCCCAAGCCTGTCCTCTCAAAGGACGTTCAGAAACACTTTTAGAAGATGATGCTGCCATGATATAAGTTCTAGTTATTAATATACTTACTATTATGAACTGCACTATCTAAATACACAGGAATTATCAAATATACACACAAATTATTTAAAGTTTCAACAAAATCACATTTTAACAAACTAAAGTGTGTTCAGCGTAGGAATTGTTTTCTGAAAGGCCTTTTTCCCTACCTGAACTCTAATATATAGTAGGATATTGGTAGGAAAAAAGACCTTTCAGAGAGTAATTCATACCGTGAATGGAGTATAGTGTAACGCGTGCTTCCGAACACCCAACAAGAAACATGCGAGCGCTTTTTATAGACTGGTTCTCACCCTGCGCAGTAGATGAATGTGGGTTTGCGCAGGTTGTTTTCTATCTGGGGCCGCTATACCTCTTGAAATATTTAAATTAAGGCAATATAAAGTTGTCTTTGCTATAAACATTTTTCTTTTGTTTTTACATGGTTATATTAAGGGAACGAAATTATAAGAATAGTTCAAATTTATTTTTGAATAAAAAACTACGAGCCAAAGCATCTCCCGTTGTTGTGTGGTAAGGTTTTCAAGTTCCAAAGTTTGTAGTTCGATTTACACACCGCCACACGTACATCGTTTAGTCTATTTTACATTTATATGGAAATCATTATACTTGTTTGTTTGTTTAATTCAATTGGCGGCCATTGCCAAGTGTTAAATATTTCATGTGCAACAACAATTTACTATGTCATAATATACTTTCGGGTGAAGAAACTATCCACAGCGGAGGTCAATCATTATTATTATTATCATTATTATTATCATTATTATTATTATTAAGCACCGCGTGTTACTACCCGTTCGGGTTATACGCTTAAGTACTAATTACGCTAATGGATTAGGGATTGGGAAGGTTGAATTTAGAGGAAGTGAACCCGCATTTGCGTGGAGGGAGAGTGGAAAACCATTTTAGAAAAAGAAAAAAACAGTTCACCCGACCGAGACTCGAACCTCGATCTCCCCGTCCTCGGCAGTCGAGCTCAACACGACTAGGGCGTTAGCCAACTACGCCACCGAGGCGGGTCGGAGGTCTATCGATCTAAAACGTTATACTTTCATTACACTTTGTCACCGCTAGTAATCAAGTCGGGCTTAAAATCCTTGGCAAATTCACTGGCATGGATTAAATACCTTACAAAAATTAGTGGCACATGTGCCAAATGATCTTGGGTTCTCTTCCTGGCGTGGTCGAAGATTTGGTAAATTGTTGGCTGAGGGACTTTAAAAAAATTGTTTCCGGTGTTTGTTTTTAATAGTTCCAGGCAAATACAGGTGCACTTACTCTTAACGATTTTACTCATTCTTAAGATATTTTATTTATAATATTATATAAATAATTATAAGGAGCTTATGGTCGAAACACAGGCGCCAGACGTATAACTACGTGTACGTATAAATATAGCTCTGCTGAGCTTAGCACTGATAACAGTCGGAAATGTCAACTAATGTTCTCTTGGAAAGGCAAAACCTGTCTGTTTGAAACGTACCTAAAGAAAATAAATTGTATGGCACTGACTTACTCTCTCTTTGATCTTAAAATTGACATTTACTAAAAACTCGTTAAATTTGTGAAACAAAATAATATACACTTTTGCAGAAAACACAGAGCATACATGTACAATATACACTGTGAGAAAAGAGGAACATCTCGGTCCACCAAAAATCATTGCAATCGATTACATATTTCTAAGTAATCCAAAAAAAGTATGTTTGCTTATAGCTAAGACAAAAATGGTTTTATAAAAGTACTCGCATTGCTTGTTGGGAGCTTTGCCCCCAAACCCCCGGTGGGTTTTCTTTGCAAGTGGATGTAAACTAATGTAATTCCAAAGCCTTTATATATATATTATAGGTCTTACCGTTTAGTCACAAGAAACCTCCAAAGAAAGGTCCGCACCGACTTTAATTGCTCCGCCATTTTGAATTTTTTCGGGGGTTAAAAATTAAATTTTTTAACTTTTTTAATTTTCCCGTCAGTTACAGGCTATAAGCTATAATTTTGCCAAATTTCAAGTTTCTAGCTCATCTGGAAACATTGTCTGCCATGTGGCTTTATGGTAGTATAATATGCCAGATTAAAATAGTTTTTATTTTAATAGTCCCACAACTTTGATAAGTTATTTCGTATCTCTATTAGTTGCGATGATCAAAATTGGAATTTTCTGCTTATTTAACGTGTCCTTAAAGTCATTTATATGGGCAAACGATAATTGACATTTTGTTTGTAATGTTGAAAAAATGCCAGAATACCAAATTTAATAAAAATAATTAGTGGATTTTGAGAAAATCGATTTTGTCTTTGTTTGCCCTTCTGTAAATTACCCTTAATTTTAGGGTTAAATCAGGGGTTCCCAAACTTTGCGCCGCCGGTCTTAGTTCAGCGCGTCGTGGCCATAAGGAAAAATTAAAACTTATATTGTATAGTTTCATTTTTAAATGTTAGTGTAGTTGAAGGTCACAATGTTTTAGCAGGGGATTCCCCCTTTTAGCTAGGCAGCTGGAGCTGACTGGTTAAGCTTCATGGCTAGAGAGGGGAATCCCTACATATATATGTGCAGGGGATTCCCCTCTCTAGCCATGAAGCTGATTGGTCCAACAGTATATAGGAGCTAGCTACACAGTTTTCCATCTATTGTGGTTGCTCATTTTGTGTACCTCCAAGTAAATATTAGGGCTCTGCGAGTACTCGGATTTCGAGCCGAGTTCGTCATTTTCAAGCTTCCACTTGATGTACGTAATAATAAATTCTGAGTGTTTTTACAGCGACTACTTTAAAGATAATAAGAAGCACTTGATACAATATGACAATGTAGGTACTAGCTAGTTTAAAAACTACTTTTTAATATTAGTTTACAGTATACGGTGAGCTTCTTGCAAGAACATACCTGAAGTTTCTATCACACAGTATTTTAATCCACTTAGATAGTTCAGAGTTTGACTACATCAATCAAAGCTAGAGTTTAAAAAATAATAATAATAATGAAACCCATTTCTTTAAAAAAATACAAAAAAAATATTGTTTGCCCTTTCTAATTTTTTATTGTAATCTGAAATTAAAAACAAGATTGTGTTTTATCAATAAGTTAGGCTATATAACATCTTATAATATTCGTACAAGTATGTAAAACCTTGTTTTTTTATATATAAAAATTAAATGAAAGAAGTCTAATTTATTGCAGTTGGCATAACATATCCTATTTGCATCATAGGCCCACTAGTCACATTATTAACAGCTTTAACAAATTTACTTTTTAATTTAAACTTAATATAGTTGCACAAATGTATCGGTTTGCCTGAAAAAATTATAAATTTAGTAAAACACATGTAGAAATCAAAGTTTAAATGTTCCCTGAAAAATCCAACAAAATCCGGAGGGTTTTTTTTCTTCTTCCAGAAAACCCCGACGAGTTGGACTTTTTCAAAGAAGAAAAAAAACTTTTTTTCTAACCCTACCCATGCTACAAACAGAATTTATTCGGTAAAACATTAACTTCATTTTAAAATAAGAGTATTATTAAGAATTCTTCAAAAAACTTTTATTTCATGTGTAAAATACCTGAATCGCTTTATTTAGTGAACTCAAAAATATGTAATAATGACTTTTTTGAGCTTTTTAAATAGGCTAGATTATTTTTAAACCTTTCGGAAGAAACTTCGTGAAAAGTAAGTGTCCCTACCTACACATTCTTATGTATTAAGCTAATGCCTTAGGGGTGAGTAAAAATAGTTTCTAATTACGCTCAGTTGCTTGGAAAGAGAGTGAAAAGCCTTTTAGGAAAACACATTCGATACAATCGATAGGGATTTCACCCTGATCTCCAAGTCTTCGGCAATCCGGTCTCTTGTGAGTGACACGACTTAGACCATGTGACCATAACAAGGACGAGCCAGTGCGATGCAATACCTGCTGGTTTAGCTGAAAAGTCATTGCTAGGTTAAAAAATTTAAAAACTAAAAAACTCTATCCTACTTTGTATTAATATTCTAAAAGAGCTTGTTTTTAAAAGTATTAGCTTTTCAAGAAAATACCACATTTTGTCTGTTTAGTTAACTATTTTTCTAAAGGCACTTTTCCACCAATTAATTATGTCAGCACTTGACTTACAAACTAACACTTCTAATGCCACAGTAGCCAGGAACTTGTCAATCAAATAAGGCACACCACTTTTTTTGTTTCAAATAAATCCAGACTGATAAATATGGTTCCAACGCATAAAATAAATGGCAAGCTTTGAACTTATTTATGGTATAAATTTTACTACAGTTATTACATTTAAACACACGAGTTTGTCTTTATAATAGCGAACAATATCCAAATGCCTCATTACCTATAAAGTGTGTAAGAGAGATAAAAATACCCTAGACCCTAGAGTCTTTCTCTCTTGCACATTGGTGCCGAGACGACAGATCGTAAATTTCTTTCACAAATATGTGTCCAGTTATCTAACCAGAGGTCACTGCTCGAGAACAGTAGGTCCAATGTCGCCGAGGGCTTTGAGAGTGCGTGACCTTCATATAACACTCGCTAGTGCACCGCTATCAGTAGTGATGAAAGTTTACCAGTAGGCCTAAATTTTATGATAAATCTTCCACAGTGGCGGCTTGCGGCTGGGTTTAATTGTAGAGGTGGCACCTAGAGCCTATAATACTTTAAGTGAGCTTAAGAGACGAGTGTATTATTATAAGAAGGGGGTGAGGAGTACGGGGGTTTGGGAGGGGCAATTAGAAGCATGGTGGGGAGGGGGAGACCAATGTCGGGCCAAACTTAAAATTATTTTAGTTAAATTATTGATGATAAAAAATTGAAGTATGATTTATGAACATAACGGGTATACAAAGGTTCGCATTCATTTGTTTCTTTACAACTTTTTTTTAGCACCGCATCTTACTACACGTTCGGGTCATACGCCTATATACTAATTACGCTAATGTTGTAGGGACGAGAAAGTTTAAGTTTAGGGGAATTGCACCCTTATTTGCATGGAGTGAGAGTGGAGAACCATAAACCTCTCTCAGTGCACCCGACCGGGATCGAATACCGATCTCCCTGTCACCGGCAATCTAGTCTATTGCGAGAGTAGCGCGTTAGACCGTGCGGCCACCTAAGTTTATTTGATAATGTTTTTGGTGTTAACGCCCTTAAGAGAAATTAATCTTAAGTATAAACGTTGATATTTGGGATACACTGTATATACATCTCGACTACATTAGTTCCATTTAATCAGTTGACATTTTACAAAAATAATAGTTGAAAACTTTAGCGGCACCGTTATTTGTTATAGCACCGCGTCGTATACGCCTATGTACTAATTACGGTAGTGAGCTAAGGATGGTGAAGGTTGAATTTAGAGTGAGTGTACCCGCATTTGCGTGGGAACCAATTTTTTGAAAAACCTCAGTACACCCGACCGGGATTAGACTAAACTGCCGATGACAGAGATTGGGTTTCTAAAATGAGAGTGACGCCTTAGACCATGCGGCCACCGAACCAGGTTATCACATGCTACACCCTAGTAGTGAAACTAACTATTTCACGAATTGGGCACATGTCTATCCATTTTCGTGAACTGGAAATAATTGTCTTATTTACTACAAGCTTCACGGTAAATCATTTTCAGATATTATGTGTTATATTTCAATTTAAATTAAGCTTAAAATAACAACAAAAGTTTTACAATTCTCTACATACCCTTTATTTTTTTATTTTTAATAATGTCCTTAAGACACTATATGCAGTACATTGTCGTATGCACGTCCTCGTATCTTGACATAACTTTGCGCGATGTTTCTTGTTGAATATCTTTAGTTTCCTCCACAATTCTTAAAGTTTCTGAATTATCGTTGGGCGAATCGCATAAACATGACTCTTTAACATACTCCGCAATATAAAGTCTAGAGCTTGAACATGGTGGATGTCCCATAGCGTCAAACTAGGTGCCCAGGAAACATTTTGAAATCCACCTTCATTGATAATCGGGCTGAATGAGCCGTTTCCCCATGTTGAGATCCATCCCCATAATCCCCGTCCACACTTGAACAGAACAACGGACACGAACATGTCCGCGACAGGTGTGGACGGTTCTCCGAACAGAACAACGGTCATGAACATGTCCGCGACAGGTGTGGACGGTTCTCCGAACAGAACAACGGACACGAACATGTCCGCGACAGGTGTGGATGGTTCTCCGAACAGAACAACGGACACGAACATGTCCGCGACAGGTGTGGACGGTTCTCCGAACAGAACAACGGACACGAACATGTTCGTGACCGGTGTGGACGGTTCTCCGAACAGAACAACGGACACGAACATGTTCGTGACCGGTGTGGACGGTTCTCCGAACAGAACAACGGACACGAACATATCCGCGACAGGTGTGGACGGTTTTCCGAACAGAACGACGGACACTATAATGTTTGCGACAGGTGTGGACAGTTTTACGAACAGAACAACGGACACGAACATGTCCGCGACGGGTGTGGACAGTTTTACGAACAGAACAACGGACACGAACATGTCCGCGACGGGTGTGGACAGTTTTACGAACAGAACAACGGACACGAACATGTCCGCGACAGGTGTGGACGGTTCTCCGAACAGAACAACGGACACGAACATGTCCGCGACAGGTGTGGATGGTTCTCCGAACAGAACAACGGACACGAACATGTCCGCGACAGGTGTGGACGGTTCTCCGAACAGAACAACGGACACGAACATGTTCGTGACCGGTGTGGATGGTTCTCCGAACAGAACAACGGACACGAACATGTTCGTGACCGGTGTGGACGGTTCTCCGAACAGAACAACGGACACGAACATGTCCGCGACGGGTGTGGACAGTTTTACGAACAAAACAACGGACACGAACATGTCCGCGACAGGTGTGGACAGTTTTCCGAACAGAACCTTGTAACAAAATGCGTTCGTTGTTTTGTTCGGCACCGATCCACCAGTTGTCGGTTTTTGCCCGTCGAATCAAAGGATGTTCGTGTTCGGTCTTGTTCTAACCTGGACTCCACCGCGAACATTTCCCCAAACATACAGTCACTGGCCGGACAGAAGCTGAGTCACACGTGTGTTTTGATTTTTGTAAGTAAGTCTACATGTATCGTTTGGCGAGTGTATTTCTTAGTGTATGTGTTGAAATAATAATAATAATTAGTAGTAGTAGTAGTAGTAGTAGTAGTAGTAGTAGTAGTATTACTATCTCATTATTTTATCATATTGTAAAAAAATGGAGTGATCAAAAGAATAGCAAATGAAGTTCATAGAGATATCTCTATAAGTCACACCTGGTAATCTGTAATCCTAAAGATTTAGATCACTATACTAAAATAATAAACATTATGCGTGGAAGATATTGGGGCCGTGATGGACATGGATGGGAACAAGTGCAGTTTAAAAAATGGAAAATTTGCTAGCCACCTTTAGAAAGGAATAAGATACCAGCGCTACCGGAAAAGTTAAAAAACTACAAAAATAGAAACTAATATATATTAGTTTGTATTTGTATATCTACATACGACATCGTATATAACATTTTTGTAGGTTAAATAGCCTATTTTCTTGACCTTGGTGAGCAACATACGCCCTAAGTAGGGCACTTAGAGACAACTAGAGGAGGATTTTTTGGCAGCGCGTCTTACTACCCGTTCAGGTTATGTGTCTATGTACTAATTACACTAATGGGCTAGGGATGAAATAGGTTTAATTTAGAGGTAGTGCATCCACATTTGCGTGGAGAGCGTAGGGAAATCATTAGGAAAAGCCCTTCACTGCACCCGACTGGGATCGAACCGTCCTCGGCAGTCTAGTGTAACACTAGAGTGACGCCTTGAACCTTACGGCCACCGAGGCATTCTTTTTTTTTACCATATTTTCTGTTATTGTTGCAGCACTTTTTTTTTACCTGTTGATTATTTCCCAGTTGGCATACCGTGTTTTACTAAAACGACTTAATAGACTGATTGTTCTCAAATTTTTATTTACAGAAACTTTTTTTTTTTTTTTTTTTTTTTTTTTTTTTTTTTTTCAAATAGGAGACGTTGTTTGTGAAACTAAGGTAAATAAAGGTAATACTTAAAGTAATTTGTTGAATTTATTTGTAACGATATTTAAGTACAATAATTCAATTTTTTTTTATGGTTTAATAGATCACAATAAACACACACCCACTCCGTGAGCGCTTTTGTTCTCAAGTTTGTGGAAATGTTCGTGTTCATTGTTCTATTCTAGTCTTGACGCGCCTTAACGTTGCAGTTAAAGAGCTCAGATAATAAAATTATGTTTCATCTGTGTGTGTGTGTGTGTGTGTGTGTGTGTGTGTGTGTGTGCGTGCGTGCGTGTGCGTGTGTGTGTGTGTGTGTGTGTGTGTGTGTGTGTGTGTGTGTGTGTGTGTGTGTGTGAAGAACTTTTTTTAGCACCGCGTCTTACTACCCGTTCGGGTTATACGCTTAAGTACTAATTACTCTAATGGATTAGGAATTGTGACGGTTGAATTTAGAGGAAGTGAACCCGCATTTGCGTGGAGGAAGAGTGGAAAACCATTTAGGAAAAAAACCTCAGTTCACCCGACCGAGATTCGAACCTCGATCTCCCCGTCCTCGGCGGTCTAACTCAACACGAATAGCGCGTTAGCCAACTACGCGACCGAGGCGGGTTGTGAAGAACCGTTTGGATCTGTGGTTTTGTTCGGCTGGGCTGAAGGGCTTCCGCACAGGCCTTGGTGATCCCAAACCTCAGTAAGGGATGAACCTTGGTGATCACAACCCTTAATAAGGGATGAACCTTGGTGATCACAACCCATAATAAGGGATGAACCTTGGTGATCACAAACCTCAATAAGGGATGAACCTTGGTGATCACAACCCTTAATAAGGGATGAACCTTGGTGATCACAAACCTTGTATAGAATATAACTCTAAACTTAGACCAATGAGGCCAACAATCAACAATTTATAATTGGATAGGGTGGCTGATGAAGTTTGTCTTCGTTATATCCGAATGAAATGTCTACGCAATTTGTCACGATGGGACAAATATCCTCCATATTGTTGTGTAGGGGCAAGTGGCCTACCAACCGACCGCCGTAGTCAAGTGAGGGCTCAATCAATACTCCGGCAGGACCAGGGCTGCCAACTTGAACAAACACAACTATCGTGATAACTACATTTTTATTTTCACTTTTGGTTGGCATTTCAACACGAAGTTAATTATTTAGGGAGCTCTAATTTCCAGCGTGATCAACTAGAATAGTTCCCTTTGATTCAGGCGGGGAATTCTAACTTTATTCTGGTTGAAATTAATTTGTCAAATAATTTAACCTTTCAAGTCGTGATCTTCCTAAGTCCTAAGTTTTGGATAGTCAGATCTGGCACTAGTATGAATCTTGTAACTCTTCGTTCCCCTTACTTCCCCTACCCCTCGCCCAATAAAATCAAAATATATGATAGTTTTAACCTAATCCGTTGCATAGTCTGTAACACGGAACACCTTTATAGGGTAGCCTAACCCAGTATTTTCTTTCCTCTAAATTTAATTATTGCAATATTGACCCGATGTTATTTAAATAACTGCAGACGAAGATCTTTTAACTTGAAATATGGCGGAAAAGAAAGTGCTAAGACGAAAGATTGAATACAAATTGAACCTGACGCTCTTGACGATTCATCGCCACAAACCTAACTATTTTAGGGCTCGCCTGTATGATCATATAAATAACATTCCATGGTGGGAAAATTAGTTTGAAGCTAGAGTCTGTTCTTGGTAGGTTTTTACCTGGATGACAGTTCAAAAATCATATGTTATAGGTTTTGGGTTGCCAACACTTGTAAAAGATCACTGTTTTGTTATAAATGTTAAAGTTTTTTTAATCAAGTGTTATATTTTATATTTAAAATAACGTAAACTTAAGTTTTCTAACACTTTTCATTACTTTTATAATTCCTTTTTATTTAACCCGAAACAATATTTTAAACATAATTAAAAGTACTTACTCTTCGTTTGGAATGTTATCTTTGATGTGTAATCTAGTGCATACATAATACCTTTTAATAAGACATCGTATTTACTTGGAAAGGAGAAAATACTTGTCATTATTTAATATATAATAATAATTTTATTATTAATTTGTCGTATTTCAAAATATGTATATTCCACTTGTGGGTTCATCATTGTAAAGAACTTGTTTCCGTCATGTTCAAACACACGGTTTAAATTCGTCGGTTGTCGTTTTGAAGCTATGTTCTTAGACCTTTTTGAAGGTGCTGTGAATAATATTTTTTTTAAGTGAACTAAAACTATAAATAAGTTTTGTGTCCTACCTCAGATAAATATAAATAATATTGGCCTAAATTACTGTGGTTAGCTATCATATTGATAGATTACCATATGTTTTCATTACAACTATCCAAAGTGATAAATGTCAGCTCTTTGGGTAGGGATACATTTGGGACTATTTCTAGTATCTTTTTGAGCTGTCATCCAAGTAAATTAAGGTTGTGAATGTATTATATTATGTTTACTCGTGTTCTATGTTCGACAGAGCTTCATTCACAACACTGTTTTGATCGCTAACGTCTCTAATTTTTTTTAAACTTGAAAAAATAGAAAGCAATAAATACTTGCCCGACTGCTTCCCATCCCCTACTTGGCAGTAGCGGCAAATACTTTCTATTGGGCACACAGTGACGTATCCTGGTGTAGGTCAAGAGGTCTGGGATAAACATTGCACGGGGCTTATTGGGATTGACTTGGGAGAAAACAATGTGATAAGTGTCAGTGATTGTTATTCGACAATAATTATTCACACACATGAGGTCGCAATTTAAAATATCTACTAGTAACCAGACGCGTATATAATGCAATTAGTGCGCTGACACTTGAATTGAACATCAATTGTTGACACAATAACATTAGTTAGCGAAATAGCCACTTCTTCCAACATGTGAAGACTGAGTTCTCGGAAATACCGGTGAACAAAAGAAGGGCTGTGAGTTTTATTTAGCTATTGGGGGGCTTGTGAGGAAAAAAACATTGAATTTAGCTTCTTTTACGGTAATTCATAGTATCTTTAACATTATTGGAGTTGTGTTATAAATTATAAACTACTCCAATAAGGATTGAACCCCCAAACACAGTGGCGTCACGTGGGGGGGTGCGGACCGCACCGGGTGACAACAAAGCGACTGTGTATACTTTTTTTTAGTAGTGTATCGGAAGATTTTTTTTTTAATATTCCTGTAGTTAACTATAATCACAAAAAAAAATCGTAAGCACAGCTTACATGTACTGTATCAAAATACCTACAAAGACAACTCTATGCTGTGTTCGTTGCTGGTGTTTTTACAGCCGGTGATTTTGTCAAATTTTCTGGTACTCTAGCTACAATATCTTAAGTATATTTCAATATACATTTGTATACAACTTATACTTTATTTGGGCCGTCATTGACTATGCAAAACTAATCCATTAATGTTTCTCATGTTACAGTAAAGTATGTATGTATAAATGAACATAATATAGATGTAGTTCTTAAACCACATGGAACTATGTGAATGTAAATATATCACATTTATTCATATGCTAGTTTAATATAAAGGTGTAAATACAAGTTGTGTATGTCACTGTTATTGCTATTACTTTCAATGAAATACGGGGATTACGATTTACAAGTGACCCTGGTGACGCCCCTGCCCAAACACACCCACCCCTCCCTCCCTTGATTCGGCCCTGGCCTAAACTATCACACACTTGTTTGATTGCAGTCATGACGAGTTATCACTGCAAACATACATTTTTTCCTGTATTTTTCGCAAAAAAAAAACCCCAACACACATTTAATTAGTCACTAACTGTATAAAAATAATATTTGTATTTAAAACTTAATGTTTTGGTGGGCACAGGCAATTTGTTTGGCCTCTTATACCTTAGCTAAGCGCATGTAAAACAAGCATAATTTTACCAGATGTTATTAACACTAGTCTAACACCTCGGCGGCGAGTGGGAACTGATGTATAATGTATAATGTAAACAAATATTCTGTTAAAGGCAGAATGTCCTTAATTTACTGGCATGCTCTTTGTAAAGTTCCGCTGGTTGTGAGATGTGTAAGTTGGCAACCCTGTCGACCTCGTGTTATCGACTGCTTCCATCACCTCTCTTCTCATTCGTCGGCCGGTCGTGAGCGCCGCCTCGCCTCACTTAATTGGTGCATTGAAGAGCACTGCTCCTTGCTGGGTTTCATTCATCAGGGGCAAACTAGAAAAACTAAGGGCCGGTCTTATGACTGCTAAATAGCATTTATCTGCCAGATAAAATGTATTTAGCTATCACATTTTTATCGGGAGGTTTAAGTATCTGATAACTTTTATCTGGAAGTTAAAATGGTTGCTGCCATGGTGATGCGTTGTTTTTAATGAGGTTTCGCCTACCACAATCTGTTTTAGGTTAAAATCTTGGTTCATGTGTTTAGTAAGCACAGGTTAGGGCTCTAACTATATAAAGTTAGAACACTTAATTCACACGTTTAACTGACAAGCTATTTGTAGAGTTATATTTATATAAAAACAAATTATCCAAATGTGAGTACAATAAATGAAATTTGGTAAACGTTGTACCCAACTATTGATCACATTTTGACAGACACCGAAATTAGTACTTGCAAGACATCTTAGCTTCTGGGCCCACGTGACGCCATCTGTTTCCTCACACTCGTTTAGCCACCATTGTTTAACAAATGTTGGGCGTTGTAGTCACTTTTCAGGTAGTAGCGGTAGCAAGGGTTCATACGCATGCGTGCACCAGTAAAGACAGTACCAACCTCGCGTGTTCTGAATAAAAATATATGTATCCTTCAGATAGCTATCTGGCAGATAAATTCAGTTCATAAGACGCGTAAAACATTAAAGTGGCTGATAACTTTTACTGGTAGATAATTTTAACCTCCCAAACAATATACTCCCTCACTATTCTGTATCGTGATTGTTCTTCCTCCCTCACTATTCTGTATCGTGATTGTTCTTCCTCCCTCACTATTCTGTATCGTGATTGTTCTTCCTCCCTCACTATTCTGTATCGTGATTGTTCTTCCTCCCTCACTATTCTGTATCGTGATTGTTCATCCTCCCTCACTATTCTGTATCGTGATTGTTCTTCCTCCCTCACTATTCTGTATCGTGATTGTTCTTCCTCCCTCACTATTCTGTATCGTGATTGTTCTTCCTCCCTCACTATTCTGTATCGTGATTGTTCTTCCTCCCTCACTATTCTGTATCGTGATTGTTCTTCCTCCCTCACTATTCTGTATCGTGATTGTTCTTCCTCCCTCACTATTCTGTATCGTGATTGTTCTTCCTCCCTCACTATTCTGTATCGTGATTGTTCTTCCTCCCTCACTATTCTGTATCGTGATTGTTCTTCCTCCCACACTATTCTGTATCGTGATTGTTCTTCCTCCCTCACTATTCTGTATCGTGATTGTTCATCCTGCCTCACTATTCTGTATCGTGATTGTTCTTCCTCCCACACTATTCTGTATCGTGATTGTTCTTCCTCCCTCACTATTCTGTATCGTGATTGTTCATCCTCCCTCACTATTCTGTATCGTGATTGTTCTTCCTCCCACACTATTCTGTATCGTGATTGTTCTTCCTCACTATTCTGTATCGTGATTGTTCATCCTCCCTCACTATTCTGTATCGTGATTGTTCTTCCTCCCACACTATTCTGTATCGTGATTGTTCTTCCTCCCTCACTTTATATCTTAAAAATTAATCCTGCTATAAGTAAGAAACGGTCTTGTTTGTCTATAAAACATGAGTAAAACTATTTAGAGACAGCATGGGCATCTCCTCTTACAAAACCAACGTTACACAATTAGGTTTTATATAATCAAGAAACAGTTTATGCAAATTATTTATAAGCTAAACAGAATAAAATAATTAACATAGTTTATGCAAATACATGACAGGGAACATTTTCAATAGCTCATGTTTGGAGGTAATAGTAGTGACAAAGTGACACAATAATTAGCGGAAAGTCAAGAATCTAATTTAAGAAGGTTTTTATGGAAGGACCACTCTAAATATCTTCTAAGGGCTCAGATTTCAAAAACTGTATGGAAAGGACCTTTTCAAATAACTTGTAGAGAAGTCTTAATAAAAAATTGTATCATCCAGAAGAGGATCACTTCGAGTGGGTTTTAGGGGGATTATTTTTTCAGACATTTGCAGGGGAGGGTTACCGCACCCTCCGTTAAACTAGAGAGTTTTTTTTAAAAGAAATTTATTTTACTATCTCCCTCCCCTCTTCTCACAATAATAAGGTTCCGCCACCACTGGAGTCTACTCGTGGCTGAACACAAATATCAAGTATAATAATGACTTTCTAGTACAGGCTTGAAAAAAAATTGTGTAGAGTAATATTACAGAGCTACACCCCCTTTTTCTTAGGGTGCAGGGAGGGGCTTTCCCTGTGGTGGGTTGGGGCGAAGTCTCCCGACAGGAGAGCACAAAGACTTATCTTGAAGTAATTTAAATTGTTTAAAAAATATTAATTGAGGTTCTACTTTGATGATTATGATAAGACTCCAATAATTTACTAGCTTAGGCATTGGGTGGAAACACTTATTGTTTATACTTGGTTGTTGGCGTGTTCAACACCTCAACACCTCTTACAAAACATTTTCATTTGATTTTAACATCCAGCCGTCGTAACAACACATCGTGTTTTTCACGACGACATAATATCCATGATTATGGTACCATATGAAGTAATCCAGACTTGTTCCAGTGCTGAATGTCAAAAAGGAGTAATGGGTCACAGACACAGATAAGACTTAGATTATTCTATATTAAACACTTCAATTAATTTGTTTGGCAGTTGTTAACCTAAATTTGATTCTTGAATTTCACAAAAATCTGGACTTAAGAACATTGTTCACACCCCATTATATTGTATTTTATATTTTTGTATTAATATTTTAATAAGTTTAATATATGTTTTAAGACTATTCATCAACTCGTTTGAGATTTAAATTTTAGTTGATGGTGCATTATAATTGTATATAAATGTTTTTTTCTTACACTATGTTTCTTCAGCAAAATTATATTTAAATCATTCCTTTTAGTACTTGTCAATTTCAATTAATATAATCTACCACTTTAAATGACTGTTTAATTTATAAATTAAGTTTATACATATTTTTCCTGTTCAATTTATCTAAGTCTTAACTTTCATTATTTTCATTTGGAATCATTGGTTGGTTCCAAGTCTTAACAATCGGAGGAGCAACCTTAAAAAAAAATAGGGAAAATCATTTTATTTAGCCAAGTAAACCGGGAATTATGCTGGAATTGTATTCTATAGTTGAGGGCGGACACTCGAATTCAAAACATTGGAAGGAAATGTTATTCTCTTTGCCTTGAGAACAATGGAGGTAATGCTGTAGGTAGGTAGAATACTCTAAACGGTACATCATACTTTACATCATACACGTACAGTCCAATTTCACAGGAAGGGTGGGTACTTTACATGATACACGTACAGTCCAATTTCACAGGAAGGGTGGGTACTTTGCATGATACACGTACAGTCCAATTTCACAGGAAGGGTGGGTACTTTACATGATACACATACAGTCCAATTTCACAGGAATGGTGGGTACTTTACATCATACACATACAGTCCAATTTCACAGGAAGGGTGGGTACTTTACATGATACACATACAGTCCAATTTCACAGGAAGGGTGGGTACTTTACATGATACACGTACAGTCCAATTTCACAGGAAGGGTGGGTACTTTACATGATACACATACAGTCCAATTTCACAGGAAGGGTGGGTACTTTGCATGATACACATACAGTCCAATTTCACAGGAAGGGTAGGTACTTTACATGATACACATACAGTCCAATTTCACAGGAAGGGTGGGTACTTTGCATGATACACATACAGTCCAATTTCACAGGAAGGGTGGATACTTTACATGATACACGTACAGTCCAATTTCACAGGAAGGGTGGGTACTTTACATAATACACATACAGTCCAGTTTCACAGGAAGGGTGGGTACTTTACATGATACACGTACAGTCCAATTTCACAGGAAGGGTGGGTACTTTACATAATACACATACAGTCCAGTTTCACAGGAAGGGTGGGTACTTTACATAATACACGCACAGTCCAATTTCACAGGAAGGGTGGGTACTTTACATGATAAAAACTTATTGGTTTACTATCAACATCAAGAAAAAAGAATTGTTTATAAGTACAATTTTATAAATATTGATATTATTTAACAAAAGTGACAACTTCAAATAGTGACTTGACGCATCAATACTTTAAAAGTAGATTTAGTAACTTTTCTAGCTGTCATTTTTCCTTAGCAATAATATCTAGGAGAGTATAATATGTCATTTTATTTTTAAAGGTCAATATTTAGATAGGCCCATAAATCAAGCTTAAAGAAGCAATTTATTTTAAAATATGTACTAAGAATTAACAGATCTTTAGTAAAAATTCTAATCTCAGATAAATGAAGTTAAAATTGTTCTTGTATGTGGTTGGGACATATTTTGATTATTTTCGTTATTGAAGTGATGAATTACCTGAGGCTGCTACTTATATTTTTCCTTGTATAAATTAACAAGTATGGTTAGTAAAATCTCTAAAGTTATACTTCCCTAGATATTACAAATTCCTTTTCATTACTGGAAACCGATATCAAAACTTTGAACTCTAATGTCGTGTCGCCGTTTGTCTGTGCTAATATCTATAATGACATCAGTGATACGGGTGGTCGTTAGGATATAGACTACTAGAAACAAATAATCTAGCTGCACCCCACAAAGCTATTATTAATTAATATAACCGCTGGTAATGTTGTAATTAATCTAATTTAATGTTCCAAGTATTATTTTTCTGATCAAAAATGTTTTTTGATCTTATTTAAGTATTTTTGTTAGTTTTGTTTTTAGGCTTATCACAGTTATTTTGACAAAATTAACATGTTATAGATTTGATTCGTAAACACACTTAAAATAAACTTTTAGAAAACGTTCCCCAGATGGCACACTAATATTACGTAACTAGTGATGTGAGGGGGAAATAATAAAATGAATAACTCGCTCACAGGCTGTAGTTCGCGCCCTGGTGGAGAACTAAACTGAAATATATAGGTCGAGCGTGAACAATGAGAAGTTTCCTAGGTCTTCTTGGTTTGGAGATATTTTTGACTTAGTTTTTTGGAAAACCCTACTTTTGGAAGCCTCCCGAATCCTTATTGGTTAGGGGTTAAATTTTAGCCTCTTAGGTTTTCTGGGCTTTGAGATTGTTTTGACTTGAGCTCCTTGGAAACACTCTATTTTGGTCGCCCCCATGGGAATTTTCTGTCGTATATTCCTTCTGAGTTAGGAGCTATCTGTTTACAAAATATCACCTTCCCAGGTCTTCTGGGCTTCGAAATTTTCTCGACTGGATACAAGAAATGGTATAATTTTTTTACAGTGGAGATTGTTTGGGGGGAAAAAATCGTAAATCTGGCTTCGTCAGGTTCTGTCCCATGGTTTCTACTATAAGTGGGAAAGTTTTAGCTTTCTAGTCATTTAGGGGATTCTGGAGGGTTAATAAAGAAGGACTTACATACACACATATTAGGAAAATATAGAGACTAGGCTTCGTAATGAAATCTTACATCATTTGAAGCTGATACCGATTTTGGCACGACTTCGCTCGTTTGTTTAGTTTTATCGGTTTTGATGCGCATTACTTTTTAGCGTTTAACTTAGTCATGTTCAATAAACACGCAAAATTAATATAATCTTTAAAATGTCCAATGTTAGAAAAATCGCAGTTCTCATAAGCTATAAGATATCTAGGCTATATTTTCAGCACTGTTGCGTCAACTGTTCATTGCAAACTACCTAATTATTTTATTGAAATAAACAAACTTGAAATATTTTACAAATAATTTTTAGGTATTAAAAGTCATTAATAATGACCATATTTTTTTTACTTTCTCATATCAAGAGAAAGTATTGTAATCGTTCAATTTTCTATCAATAGATTATGATAGTTCTTTACATTTAATGTGTTTCCTAATCCAAAATAATGTATTTTACAATTCTCTCTATCTGTATGTCTGTCTCAGGGCACAGATTTGAAACGGTTTAATGTACTTGGTTCAATCTCTATATCTAGATGTTATAGGGTAATATCTCGGGACTTTTTATTCCATTTTGACCCTAGTCCTCTAGTTTACTGATGCGTGAGTTTTTTTGTTACAAATTTTTTGAAAATTGTTTTAACAATTTTGTTTAAAAAATGGGGAGGTTTTTTTAAATCCCCACGTCTAACTATCCGTTCGGGTTATACGCTTATATACTAATTACGCTAATGGTTTTAGGGATGACGAAGGTTATATTTAGAAAGTGTACTCGCATGTGCGTGGAAGGAGATTGAAAAACAATTTAGGGAAAACCACCCTCACAACACCCGGCCTAGAGTCGAACCTTTGAACTCCCCGTCATCGGCAGTTTAGTCTACTGCCAGAGTAGCGCCTTATACCATGCCGTCACCGAAGCGGGCTTATCTGGGAAGTTTTTGACACGATAAATAAAACTGTATACTTGTTTATGGTAGCGGTGGAGGGGGGGGAGATTCGTTTAAGGGTGGTTTACTGATGACTTTTAAAAAAATTCAAAAATTGCTTTAGCAATTTTGTTCAAAATTGGTATCTGTTATGTTTTTAAAATTATAAATAGTCATCTATTTTTGTTTTTTTAAATCCTTTTATAGTAGCTTACTGATTGATTTTTTGTAAAATTTGATTATTATTATTATTTTAAATAGCTCCAATGGTTCTGATTAAAATTAGTATCATAAGACTATTTTACATGCTCGCTAATGATGTATTTTTATTTTCATAAAATAAACAGATTTATGGGTAGTTTATTTATAAAAAATTATAAAAAAATCATGGAAATTTTTTATATTTTCAGAATTGGCCTTGAAGATTGAGTTCTAAATGAATATCTGGGAATAGTTTTTCATGATAAATATGGATACGTTTTTAATTTTAAAAATTAAAAATAATTCTAGGGTATAGTAGTTTTTAAATAACTTATTTAGTAAAATTGGAATTCTCTTAAAAGTATTGGTAGGAAGTCCGTTTTAAAAGGTATTTTTTCATACCAAAATCATACTACATAGTAAAATTCTGGTAAGGGAAAAGAAATTTCAGAACGGACTTCCTTCAAAAAAATCAACGTGTATTATTAATTTATTCCCTTTTCCAGATGCGTCACACAAAAATTGGAGGGGGGTGAGAGGGGCTTGTAGAGTGAATTTCTCAACTCTGTTCATTCTTTAAAAAAAGAGAGAGACAATGATGAGAACACCAGGAGGTCTGGGGGAATGGAATAACCCCCCTCTCCCTCCGCTAATAATGGGGGGCCATGGGGCTCCCTCCGGGGAAAATTATAACATTAGAGGCAAATTGATAGGCAACTTTATATTAAAAGTTGTTAGCGATGTATTTTTCAGGCTACGATTGATACTTGTTTCGACGTTCACCATCATTGCCTGGTAAGTTAAGGCTCGTAAAAACTCCAGGCTCTGTCAAGTAATCACTTTACAACATTACCTAACTTTCTTAAGACTATTAGTGTATAGTAGTCTAGTAGTAGTAGCCTTAACACTAGACGGTGGTGATAACGGTGCTACTAGCCTGCTCCATACACTCTACAACAGAAGGTATCGGCTTTAAATGTTTGATGAGTTATTAAGTCGGAATTTTTGAAAGAGTTGGAATCGACAGTTGGGAAATTTAAACTTTGTCTCTACACATCTGTGGTAAAGAAATTTCTTAGTCGAAAGTACTGTGTGAAAGAATAATTCTAGAATTTCTCAACTCAAGATCTCGACGACTCTCCACAAAATTCCCAGCCGCGACCGCAGCCGAGGAGCCCTAAAGTATAGAACCCTGACCTCGGCCCCACAACACGTGGTGGTTAGTGACGTCACACGGCGTGCTAGGGTTCAGTGACCTTGTACCGCGCGCTATGACGTTCAGCAGCCGAGGTAACTACTGGTTAGACTTCCCGCCAACCTCCCTGTCATCAGCTGAAGTTTCATTGGGAATGTAGTTGGAGTTTAATTTTCTTCACATGGTGATATCATCAGTTGCTAAATATCTGTCGCCATTAGATGACAAACATTTAAAATGAAGAGAAAAAGTTTTTATTAAATTCCAGGACACCCTTGACACATGTTCAAGAACTGTTTGATATCTACATGTGAAAACAATTAAATTCTATATTTGTATTGAAGCCTTATTTGATTTATTTGGACCAAAGTAAAAAGTTTTTCTGTAAAAACTGAAAGAAAAAAAACTGACCTTATCACACGTTTTCTACATCTCCACGAGAGAACTAACTATTCGTCTGATTCCAAACTTGAAAGAGAACTGATTGCTTGATTCCAAACTTGAAAGAGAACTGTGTGTTTGATTCCAAACTTGAAAGAGAACTGTGTGTTTGATTCCAAACTTGAAAGAGAACTGTGTGTTTGATTCCAAACTTGAAAGAGAACTGTGTGTTTGATTCCAAACTTGAAAGAGAACTGTTTGTTTGATTCCAAACTTGAAAAGAGAACTGTTTGTTTGATTCCAAACTTGAAAAGAGAACTATTTGTTTGATTCCAAACTAGTGGTAGAAAGGATGATAATCTAATTCATCTAATGCCGCTGTGCTCACGACAAATATTCAACAACTGTTGATATCACAATCAAGGCCGTAGTCAAGGGGGGTTTTGGGGGTTCAGACCCCTCCTGAAATTTTATAAACAAAGTATATATGGCTTTATTTATGGTTCAAACAATATCAAAATTAAGGTAAAAGTACAAATTAGGGGGCTGTGTTACCATAAAAAGCACTTCAGAGAGCTTCCAGAGGTGTTTAATATTTATAATTTTTTCTAACCTCCGGCAGTTAGGGGGCTATGTTGCCATAATAAACACTTCAGATAGCTTCTAGAGGTGATTAAATATATAGATTTTTCTTAACCTCTGGTAGTTAGGGGGTTATGTTGCCATATAAAAACACTTAAGATAGATTCTAGAACTGTTTATCAATTAGAATTTTTTCTAGCTTCCAGCAATTGGGGGATGTGCCCACCAAACCCTCCCTGAAATTATTGGCTGGCTACGGCCTTGATCACAATGCAAAGAAAATTAAACTCTATGGTTCTATTGAAGCAATTTTTATTTGTCTAGACCAAAACAAATTTTTTTCCTATAAAAACTGCAAAAACACTGGCTTTTTCTCGTGTCCCCAACATCCCCACCTTAAGGTCTTTATTGTTTAACAATTAACTAAATTTCCTTTGATATTGTAAGCTTGAAAATGTTCTACCTTGAAATCATGGTGGAAATTGATATTTTATTTGTTTTTAAACTCTAAAAACTAAGTTTCACAATGGTTTGTAATTAACAAATAACTTTTTTTAAGCACTGTGTCTTACTAACCATCCAAGTTATACGATTGTGTAATATTTTTCACTTGATAGATCCTCTCCTTCTTTTGCTTGCCCGCAGGAAAAGCATGTTGGATAATATTGAACATGTAATCAGAACATATCAATGGGTAGAAACTTCGACTTCAATAATTAAGATATTTTTAATGCAGGTTATACCAAACCAACCAATTTGTAAGTTGTCTCTTGGACAAGCTCTTGAAAGACTTTAGTCTTCTTCTTCTTCTTCTACCCGGCAATTCCTATAGATTTATATTCTAAAGAAACTATTTGAGAGAGAGGACAAGTGACCAACCAATTCTCTTACACACTTTAAATATAAACAAACCTAAATTGAACACACAACTTACCATAAACCTAAAAGTATTTTAGATTGGCCTATTCAAGATTTTGTAGGAAGAGTGTTCTCGTAAGATTCACCCTGAGGTAAAGGAAATACTTTTATAATAATTATTACTATTGGCCAAGCTCAGGTTTGAGGGATGTGTTGCCTTTGAAATGGCTTCATTGGGCATAGCCGCTTCTTTGTTAAAAGGCGGTAGAACAGTGCATGCGACATTTAAATTACCTTTGCATTTTTCTGACGACCAAATTGCCATGTAACTTGTTCAACTTATTGAAGCAAAACTTCACATTAAAATTACTGCAAAAAATATATATCTTGTGTTATGAAATTAGATTACAACGTCGCATAAGACATCAATTGAAGGTCTAAATAGAGTTCTGATAGATCTCAAAAGCAACAATGTGTTCATAGGAGGCGTCACCGTTTATTTATCAGGAGACTTCTGACCAACTTTACCTGCCATTTTAAGTCACCAAAGCTGACGAGGTAAACGCCTGTCTGAAAATATCCTACAGATCCTACATGTGAAACGTTCCCTGTCGACAAACATGTGAAACGTTCCCTGTCGACAAACATGTGAATCCACTCTTGCGAAATCAAAAGAGATACTTGTTTGTTGATATATAGCGGAAATGGAGTCTTCGCATAGCACAAAGGCAAGGTGTCTTTGAATAACTCCCAATAGGAGCAGCATATACAGGTTATAGATAGAACTATCACAAGAACACACCAAGTATGGTAACTATAGTTCATCCTGTATATGCTCGCTCCTGATGATTCAATAATGTTGTTTACAAAGAGGCCTTGCTTTAAATGTTGTCATTTTAATTTATTCGCGCAGTTTAAATATTATGTGTCTAATCTTAAAACAGAAATAATAACACTACATTAATATTCTATTTCTAAGATATATATTTTTATCAACGCCCAAGCTTTCAACTTGGTATGAATGTATGAATATGAGATTTTCGCTTGTCTTATTGGCTTTTAATTAAACATTTAAAAGTTGATAAACAATGTAACGATGCTGAAAATATGATGTTTTAAGATAATTATGTTCTATAGAGCACTGAAGTTTTTCTAACATAGAACTTTTCTAAAAATTATATTGTTTTCCCATGTTTTTTGATGTTAAAAAGCATTGCACATCAAAACAAAAAGGTGACAGTGTTAAAATAGGTATCAACTTAAATATATTCAATATTTGATTATTTATGAAGCCTAGTGTCTTAATTTCCTAATATGTGTGTATCTTCTTACATCCTCCAGAAGCCCCAATATGGCCTAGAAAGCAAAAACTTTGCGCTCTTATTATAGATGAAACAAAATCCAACAGTCGATTCGATTTTTTTCCCCCTGATTGAAATTTAAAAAAAAACACTATGACATTGCCAGCCTCTATGTCCATTCGAAAAAAAATCTAGAAGACCTAAGAATATGATATTTTGCGGGAAGGAAGCCCTAACCCATAAAGGATGCAGGAATACTTGGTAACTGAAAAATTCCAATGGGGGTTGGGGGAGTTTAAAAAAAAGAATTAAATCTCAGACAACAAGGGAATCGGAAATTTAAAAGCAGGTAGCCCCTAACTGAAACAGGTGTAGGAATATATAAATGACCGAGGAAACACAAATGAGAGTATTTTATAAGATCTCTTTCCACCATGGTCTTAACTCGCAATATTATGTTATTTTTTGTAACTATTAAACAACTTAACAAACACCTAACAAGTGTGCTGACATATATTCATTATACTGCAAAATTATTTGATATGCTTCAAAAAATGTGGTTGATACGTGATGACATCTTGCCTTATATTAAATTTAAACTTGAAAGGATTATGATAAAGATAAAAACAATCATTATACACTGTTTTACACATTTATATTTATATTTTCTGTACTGTGTGTGTGTGTAGAAAACCTGCGTACATACAATGGGATGTCTGCAGACTTGTACAAGGCCTCCGACTATGACAGGTTGGCTCTGTCCCTCACGTCTCCACTCCCTAACGAGCAGGACTTTGCCATCAACGTGTGCACACTTCTGTCAAATGAGGGCAAGCACACTCTGAGGCTCGATAAGTGTCCTCGACTCATCGACTTCCTGTTGGCCCACGCTGGGGTCTACAACCACTGTGAGTATCTTCCTGATAAACTTAGACTTTGGGCTCCCACTTCTAACAAATTTATAACGTTCTACTGTATTAGACATATTCTTTTTGTTATTTATTATTTAGCACCGCGTCTTACTACCCGTTCTGGTTATACACTTAATTACTAATTACACTAATGGATTAGGAATTGGGAAGGTTGAATTTAGAGGAAGTGAATTTGCATTTGCGTGGAGGAGAGTGGAAAACCATTTAGGAAAAACCACCCCCAGTTCACCCGACCGAGATTCAACCTTGATCTCCCCGTCCTCGGCAGTCGAGCTCAACACGACTAGGCGCGTTAGCCAACTACGCCACCGAGGGGGTATTCTCTTTGTTAAAGTCCATTTGATGCTCATGTCTCATCCTAAATATTAGTATTTCATTGCATACTAAAAAATTGTGTCACTTAAAGTGTGCAAGAAAAGTTATTACAAACATAATAATTGTTATTTGTCATAAATGTTTTATTAGTTGACAGTGTTTTGAATAATTGTATTCATACATGTTCTTTCTTTTGGTTTTTTCAATCAATACACACGAGCATCACTAAATAACATAATCCTTGTGATAGGAATTAAGATTGCAATTAGCGGTCACCACCATTAGTGAGTCAAGGGGATTGGGTCAGTGTAACAAGAATCTCTTCCTCCTCGTCACCTGCAATTCTGTTTATTGATAGCTTTATGTCTCAAGACTTGAGTCCTACTCTAGACACAAGCTAAGGGCTATTATCTCCTTATCGCCACATGGAATAACAAAACAAAAACCTACTTTGGTTACGCATGGTCTAAGGCAGCATTTCTCAAAGTGTTCTTCTCGACTCGAGACCTTTTCAGGGGTTTCTCGAGACTTTAGAATCTTTGTGGGGCTGGATTTCATTATATACTTTAATAAAAAGCAAATATTGCAACATATTGAATGCAGAAGAAGGTGAATAAAACAAAAGGCTATTATTCTCACCGAAAAATTAATTTGGCAAACATATTTTAAAAATAACATGTTTAGCAAATAATAGTTTCATTAATTTAATTTATTATTAATATTAAATTACATAAGATTTCTCTAATTTTAAAATTATCTGCGTTAAAACGATATTTTTTAGTGGTGTAAAGGGCTCTAAAGGCCAAAAGGTTTGAGAACCACTGGTCCAAGGCGTCACTCTCTTGTTAGCTAGACTTCCACAGATGGGGAGCTCAGGCTTCAAATCCAAGTCGGGTTTATGAGGCTAGATTTTCAAAATTGTTTTTCCACTCTTCAATGCGAATGTTGGTACACTTATTTTAAATTCAATCTTCCTCATCTCTAAGCCATTAGCGTAATTAGTACATATGCGTATAATTAGTACATATGCGTATATCCTGAATGGGAAGTAAGACGCGGTGCTAACAAACCCAATCTCACCTTCTCTTCGGAGCCCAATTGTGAAAATATTTGGGTAGGCATGGTGGCTACAGACAGGGAAAACCTGGAAAAGTCAGGGAATTTTTAGATGACAGGGAAAACAGGGAAATGTCAGGGAATTTAACTACAAATAAGAAAAAGTCAGGGAATTAAAAAATATGTCTAAAATATCCCATTAATTTCACAACTAAACATTAAAACAAAAGTTAATACCTAAATAAAATAACATTTTAATTTTTTAAATAACTGATAAAACTGTTTATGTTTAGTAGGTACAACCTTTTTTTTAATATGTGATCAATAATAAATAAAACAAGTCATCATCCACCATTAAAACTGGAAAAAGTAGTCAGGGAAAATTGAAAAATGTTGCCTGGAAAACCTGGAAAAGTCAGGGAATTTTGTAAAATATGTTTTGTAGCCACCCTGGTAGGGGTAAGTAGGAACTAATAATAACCTGTAGACCTTGGATGTTAATAAAGTAGTTTAAAGGCTAGAATATGAAAATAAAACATTAGGTCTTAATGCAATTTATTCTTTTTCCATGATTTTATTCAAGTTCTCATTTTAATAAATTCATCCCATCCATATGTTAGATAAACAAGCGTTCCTTGAGAGAAAACTATGCATTGAGTGTTATCGCAATCACCTTCAGTAAAAAAATTATCAGAAAAGAAAAAATTTCTCTCCTAAACTAGGGTTGTGAAGGTAGGCATCACACATATTTGAATTTTTAAATAAATTTAATATAACTTGACTTTTTTTTTAGTTAGACAAAAGCAAATATTGAGGGACTCTCTTTGCTATAACATGATATCCTAAATGAGAATAAAATTAATTAAACTGGAGCTTTACTGCCGAGGACAAGGAGGTCGAGGTTCGAATCTTGTTCGGGTGAACTGGGGGTGGTTTTTCCAAAATGGTTTTCCACTCTCCCTCCACACAAATTCGGGTTGACTTCCTATAAATTCAACCTTTCCATTTCCCAACCCATTAGCGTAATTATTACTTAAACGTATAACCTGAATGAATAGTGGTGTTAAAAAAAATTGGAAATTTTCAAGGAAAAAGTCGAAAATTCTGAGGTACTCGAATTTTTTGAGTTTTGTAAAAGTCCTTGAGTTCGAGCAGCTATTAAAACTCAACTCGAACTCGTATTTCTGAATACTTGCACATCCCTTCTTCTAATCAGATTTGATAAAATTCTGTAAAATCGGCATACCTTGCAAACATTGCATGGTGGTTTATCATGTGTCCATGATGGTAGAATTACCATAAATATAATTTATAATAACAAAGCTTTATTTCAAGTACACATACATTTCAATATTCTAATTGCAAGAATATTTACTTATATTGGGAATGGTCAGTAAAACAGAGGATGATGCTGGAATTGTGCGTCGGGATAAAATCTGGGGAAAATATTTAAAGGTGGTGGTGTTGTGTAGGAAATTTAAAGGCAAGGGCCACTCTAAATAGCTTCTAGGAGCATACAAATTCCCAAAATTTGCCAATATGGGATCATTCTAAATATCATTTAGAAGCGTATTTTGATTTTTTTTTTATCACTGACCTGTTCAGGTTATATGCATATATATAATAATTATTTTAATCGAGTAGGGGTGAGTAAGGAAGCAATTTAGAGGTAATCTACCCGCATTTGCTTGGAAGGAGAGGGGGAAACCATTTAGGGAAAACCATCCTCTGTAGACACGACCAGGATTCGAACCCCAATCTCATTGTCATCAGCAGGTCGACACTAGAGTAACGCCTTAGACTCAAATTCCTATGTTTTTTTACTGTCCAACTTAGACTTCTTAATAAATAGCTAAAGTATATTAATTAGTAATATAAAATTGACTATTAAAATTCTCCAATACAGATTAATTCTTGAGAAACTCCTTTGGCATGTGAATTATATTTGAATAAATTTGTCAATCCATATTACAAATATAGATCCGAAAGAATAAAAAAAGTATAAATTTTAAATTATATATATTAACCATATTGTTATTAAAAGTTTTTATTTTGAAGCCGGAGTCTGAGTGTGTACATTTAACCGATTCCACCAAAAATTGCTTTTGATTCCACAGCCCTGCTCACAACCAGAGGAAAAGTCTTTTTAAAAAATCAGGATTTTTTTTTTTAATTTCTTCCCCCAGAAAAATATACTGAAATTTTATTATAATGTTTGAGTGACCACCCTGATGTAACATCATCTGTTTTTATTACCAAGAAGCTTTCCTGCAGAATATTCTTTTTCAGTGCGGCCCAACCTGTGAGCCACATTTACTTCTGACACAACAATCTCAATAGGTTTTTAAATAAAGAATAGATAAAGGCTTATCATCCCCAATCTGCATTGATATAAAACCTGCGTTTCTTAAGCATCTCACTAATAATATTAGTTTTTTTTTTTTAATTGCACATTTGTGAACTATCGGGTGGATTTATTTTACTAGCTTGTTTTATTTCTTTACAGCTTCAATGCGGGAGTATTTTGAATACCTGTATGGGTCGGTGCGAAATCACTCAACACGTCAATTTTGGGAAGATGTTCTAGAAGATCCTAATTTGATTGAGCTCATTGATGAAAGCCGTTTTGTCATCAAGAAGAAAGTTAAAGTGACAGAAGTATTGGTTGGTAATGACAAAGACAAGTTAAAATGTTTAGATAAAGACAAGGAGAAAGAAATTAAACCTGCCGATAAAGGAAATATTGCTTTGGAAAGTACAAGTGCAAGTAGTGAAGTTGTTTTAAAGACTATAGATGAAAAGGTTAAGAAATTAGTTGTAGAGAAAGTTGAAAAGTCAACCGATGCGAAGGTAAATAAGTCTTTGGAGAATAAAGTTGAGAAGTCGGACATTGCTAACCTCAAGAAGTCGGCTGTTGTAACCTCGAGAAGTTGGCGTTGTTGTATAACCTCGAGAAGTAGTTGTGAACGATTGCTAACCTCGAGAAGTTGGACGTTGCTAACCTCGAGAATGTTAAGAGACGCGTTGCTAACCTCGAGAAGTCGGACGTTGCTAACCTCGAGAAGTCGGACGTTGCTAACCTCGAGAAGTCGGACGTTGCTAACCTCGAGAAGTCGGACGTTGCTAACCTCGAGAAGTCGGACGTTGCTAACCTCGTGAAGTCGGAGCACGTTGCTAACCTCGTGAAGTCGGACGTTGTTAACCTCGTGAAGTCTGATATTGCTAATGTTGAGAAATCAAATGTTTTTAACCTCGAGAAGTCAGATGTTGCTAACTTAGAGAAATCGGATGTTGCTAACTTTGAGAAATAGAGTTGCTAACTTGAAATCTGAATTTGACTAAACCTTGACCAAAGTCTGACATTGCTAACCTCGACAATCTGACATTGCTAACCTCGACAAGTCTGACAATGCTAACTCAGAGAAATCAGACCATGTTAACTCGGAGAAGTTGAGCAATTCTAACCTCGAAAATTCAGAAGGTGCTAAATTTGAGAACTCAAACAATGTTAAGGTAAATAAGTGTGATGATGCTGAGGTTGAGAAGCTAGCCGATACACTGGTCATGTCAGATAATGGGTTGAGGTTGAGAAGTTGATTCTAAAATCACTAAGTTGAATGATGCTGAAGTCACAAAGTCAGATGATATTAAGAGAGAATTCAGATGATAAGGTTGAGAATAAAGATGTTGGTAAGGTTGAGATGAGAGAACTTGAGACAGGGGTGTAAGGGGGAACCTGAGAAGATGGAAATTGGCTTAGAAATAAATGAAATCATTAAAGTGTCTGAGGAGCATTCGACTTGTGAACCAATGGAAATATGTGAGGAAATTTTAAATGAAGAAATAGTGTATGAGGAAGGAGAGGATGGACTCATGTGTGAAGTTAAGAAAAATAAGGAAGATATCAAAAAGAAACATTCTGAAGAGAGAGCAAAGATCTGTTTGAAGCTTGAGCCGTGTGACAAGGAGCTGTTTTGTCTAGGTAGGACATATGGGACTCAGGACTATGTGGGACAACGTGTTCTTCAGATTGTCACCATTCTGCGCAACCTGAGCTTTGTGGAGGAGAATATGAATGTACTGGCAAGTAATGTGACATTTGTACGATTTGTGCTACTCTGTGCGCGAGCGCGATGGAACAATTTGCACCAAGCGGGACTGGATATGTTGGGGAACATTTCTTTGGACATGCGTGTAGAGGACCCTAGCACACACAGACTAAGTGGTGTCCTGTTGTCTGTGCTGACATTGGGTGTAGGCGCAGAGGACAGGTTTGTAGTTCTGTCTTGTTTGGAGGTGCTCAACAAGCTCAGCCAGAGAGAGGAGAATGAGGACATCATGCTGCGTTGTTTGGATCAACGTGTGAGTATCCAACAAATTTGAAAATGTTAGATTCAATAAGATTCCAAATGTATTGCCTCTTAAAACCATTTCTAAACTTTTTTAAATGCGCTTTTTTTTCTTTCTTTTTTTTTTTTTAATGCTTGTCTTATTACTTCTAAACCAAAGAGTTAGAGTAAAATTTTTCTATTTTCATACCATGTCAAGTACAAAGGTAGTATTGTGATCTTCATAATATTCTATCTATATTGTCCACATATTAGGCTATTCTCTTTTTTTATATGACATTTGTGTATTTGAAGCATGAAGCTGAACTGAAATATAGGTTCTGGTTCTTTTTTCTATTCTCTAAGTTTACATTTACTAGTTACTCCATTATAAAAGTTTTTAATAGATACAAATATTTTTTAAAAGTCACAGCAAATGCTTCCTATTTATATAAAAACAGACAAAGGATTTTATAATTGAAAAACTAATTAATTGCAATTTAGGGTGTAATTTACATCATAGGAGAATTTGTTCTTTTTTCATCATTAAATTTAGAAATAGCTTAGTTTAGTTTTATTTTTAAATTTATACCTAAAAACTTACTTTCTCATATCAAGATAAAGTATTGTAATTGTGAACATTTTTTAGTTCAAGTTTATTATGTAGAATCTTTAGTTTTATGTGTGTCTAAATCCAAAAAAGTGGATTTTACAATTCTGTATTTCTGTCCCTGGCCACAGAACTGAAACAGTGCTTAGGATTTTTGTTCAAACTTGATGTTATAGGGTAATACCTTGAGACATTTATTTCACCCTTGCCCTCAAATTAACGATGATTTACTGATAGAGGGTTTTTTTAATAGCTTTAACAATTTTGTTTAAAATAAGTTTCTTTGGAGTTTTAGACCTCCTAAATAACACTCTATTTTTGGTGGTTTTGAACTATTTAAGATATTTTGAAAATGTTTCTAATGATTTTGTTTTTGTTTTTGTTTTTGAGGAGGGGGGAGATTTGTTTTATGGTGTTTTACTGATGATTTTTTCTTATATTTATACATAAAATGGTTCAAGCAATTGGGTTCACAATGGGTATATACTAAGATTAATACATTATAAATAATTGTATATATATTCATTTTTATTTAAAATAATCACTTTAGGGTAGTTTACTGTTGTGTGATTTCTATAAAATTTGAAATTTATTTGAAATAACTCATAGCATTTAAATAAATGGTACTGAATTCCACACAGACTTTCTCACTCCATTATTTAAAAATGGAGGTATAACTCAAAACTCGTAATACCTGTGAAACGAAATAATATACACTAGCAAACCCAAGCAAAAATGAGGTTTTACGTTAAACATTTTTTGACTCATGAATGTAAATTTTATGATTTTGTTTTAGAGAATTAAATCCTCCCCAGTATACTTGGATCTATACATATATATATAGGGTCGACAATAGTCAATACATGAAATTAAAATTTCGTTTTGCGGTTAAAATTTTTGACATTTTACTAGGGGCTACACATCTTATGGTTGGTTATTGGTTATCACATTTTTATTAAATTACTCATTTATAAATCTAGACCAATAAAAAAGGTAAATTTGATTATTGAGTCTTAAATAATAGAGATGTACAAACATTTCCCTTAAGAGGTTAAAATAAAAATAACAAACTTTTTGAGAGACTTATTTAGCTACATACTCTATGGAATTAGAGAATTATTGCATTAAAACTTAAGTAGCATCTCTGTACAACTAAATCTCACAAAATTTTATTAATATATTTGTCAATATCTCAGAAATTATTGGTTTTATAATGATATATTCAAAATAAAAGTTTTTTTTAATTTGTAATAGTACTATAATTTTGCAATGATAAGTTATTTAGTATCTTAAATAGTTGCGGAGATAAGGAAATTTTCGCTTCTGTAAAGTACCATAAAAGTTATTTTCATGGGAAAATTAAAATAGCCAGTTTATTTATAATCTTAATCAATGCCTAGATACAAATTTTAATCAAAATTGTTAGAGACGATTTTGAGGTTTTTTTTTTGTTTTTGTTTTTTCTCCCTATATTAAACTATGCTTGGTTTTAAGTTAACTCTTTAGGGTTTGAGGGGTCATGAAACGTCGACATCCATCAACATCTCGGGTTATATCTTTTTTACAGTCCCAATACTTGACCTTTAGTGTTCTAAAAGTTAAAAAATATATATATTTGCGTTTAGATTGAGAATTATTCGTTTTATAAAAATATGTTTCAAATAAAATATTTGTATTATAAATAGTACTACATACTTGCAATGATAATAATTGAATTTTATTTTGACAAATTAAAAATATTTTTGGAGTAGTTTACATATAACTTGTTTTTTAAATTGGTAAAAAATATTTTTAACTATTTTGTTTAGAATTAATATGTAAAAAGTGTGTATTGTGATTATCAAGATGTGTTTGTTTTTATGAGGAAAACTTACTTAAGGGTTTATTGAAAACAAATTTTTGAACATTTTCTTCTAAACTATAATACACAATATGAGAAAGTTTGTATGATTGTGTCTTACCATTTATTTTTACCTATATTTTAGTCGGTGTGCACATTTAAAAAAACTAGTGTTATTTAATAGTTGTTTATATTTGCAATCAAAATCCCAGCACTCGGTTCTTGTTCTGTTTGTAAAGCATATGCAAGAATAGATGTCAAAGTAATGATTTTGTTCCAGTTGTATGAGACTGTGTGTCAGTATCTAACTCTCCATGACATAATGCTACTCATCTACACTCTGGAGTGTTTGTATAATCTGTCTTCACTCGGTGAGAGAGCTTGCAACTATATAACCAGAGTTCACGGAGCTATCGACACACTGGTGTCCCTCATCACCGTCGAGGTTAGTTATCATCAACACAAAACTTTAGCAAATTAGGTTTTGGTGTGTTTCACTCATCTGCACAATTTGTATCTTTCTTAAAACGTTTCATGTCGACCTCAGTGGTCTTGGGATAAAGTAGCTCGCCTCAGGACTCAAAAGTTTGGGGTTCGAACCTAGCCTGGGTCGGCAGATTTTTCTTCGGTGATAAAAATCCAAAGCATAATTTCCTTCAGAGGGGAAGTAAAGCCGTCAGTGCCATATTGATTACAAGTAGTGGCATGTAAACGAACCCTAAAAGGTATGTGGAAATACCTTTCCCAACAAAATATGTAGGCCCTTTCGCTCTTGCTCATATAAATTCTCCTGTGCTGATATAATCATTCAGTTCAGAAAGTGCATGTTAAATACCTCAAATAAATAAAACCTAGATCTGGTTAATTTTACTGTATCTCTTAGCTCTCCCACACATTTCTCCCCTCTCATGCTTTTCCACTTCTCTTTCCTTTGCCTTCATCTCTCCCTCCATATAATAAATTATGGACTAACAACAACATTTTAACAGCTTTTTTTTTTTTCTTAGCATCGCATCTTACTACCCGTTCAGGTTATACGCCTATGTACTAATTACACTTATGGTTTAGGGATTAGGAAGGTTTGTTTGAGAGGAAGTGTACCCACATTTGTGTGGAGGGAAAGTGGAAAATCATTTAGGATAAAACTCGGTGCGCCCGACCAGGGTTGAACCTCGATCTCCCTGTCTTTGGCATTACAATATAAAGCGAAAGTAAAGCGTTAGACCACGAGGCCACTGAAGCGGGTTTTAACAACACTTGATATTGATAGTAGCCACAAGTATATCATTGCTAAATATTTTAACATTTCTTCTGGAGCTAGGGATGTGGTATTGAAAGAAAAGTATCGATACTGTAATCATTAAAAGTATCAGAAGAAAAATATCGATACCGTATTAGTATCGTAAGAAAAGTATCGATAACAGTAAGTATCAGTATCGAAATTTTAATCTGAAAAAAGTTTTTTTTTATCTATTAATAATAAGTATTGATGCTTTGTTCACATCCCTATCTGGAGCCCATTGGCATCATAAAGACACAATATTAAAATTGTTGAGGAATAAAATGCGTATGTGCTGTGAGCTCCCAGCAGTTTATTTGTTCTTACACATTTCTAGAGTTGTATACATTTTTTTTAAATGTTTCTTTTTCTGCACGTCTATCAAATGTTTGTCAGTGTTTTTAAATTTTAACCCACAATTCTGGGAAAAGAAGCCCCTGATAGTGATCCGCGCTCAAGTTAATCTCAAACGAGTTTCTCATGAAGCTCCCGAGTATGGAGCAGAGTTGAGCTTGGATAGAAAAAATATATAATTCTAAAATTTAATTTTATAAATAAAAAACTAATTTGTGCCAGACTATTTTAATACTTTTTAATGAAATTAGATGCTTATATTTAAAAAAATCTAAAATCTAAAATGGTTTATTTTTAAATAATAAAAAAAATTAAGTCGTAATAAATTATAGAAAAAATTTTAGGTGTATTGTGAAAGTAACTTAAATTAATTATTCAATCCAAGGAAAGCAATTAATTATTATTCAATTTAAGAAAAGTTTTAAAAAAGCATTCATGAATATATGTTTGTGTGTGAAGATTTAGTAAAATATATATATATTATTATATTATATATATATATATATATATATATATATATATATATATATATATATATATATATTATATATATATATATATATTCCATGTACATCTTGAGTGCATCTGTTCACTTGGTGCTGGTTTCTTACCAGAGAGAGGAATTAAAGCATTAATGATTTTTAAGATGTACTTAGTTCACTTTGGCATTAAGTTGTGCTTGACAGGGTGTCTACCATCCGGGAAAACGGAAATTAGCCGGGAATTTGAAATGATTGGGGAAAAAACGGGAATAAGCCGGGAATTTGGTAAATTACAATAAAAATCTGGGAAAATGTGGTTTTACTCAAAATATGAAATATAATAATCATTAAAACAGTAAATAATAATGTTATTCAAACTAGTTTTTTTTTTTGTAGCTGTGTAATATATTTTATAATTCATAGTAAACAATGTTAATACAAATTTTAAAAAATTGTTTATTTAAATTTTAAAACTTATTATTCATAAAAAAAGATTAATAGAAAAATTAGGGGGAATTAGAAGGATGTGACATACTTTTTAGTCGGGAAATTTAGGAAATGATCAGGGAAAAAGTAGGGAATTTCAATGGTCAAGTTGAGTAGACACCATGGCTTGATAACTTGCCCTAAACATTTTCTGTTCTAAAATACCTACATATACCTTTGACCTTGACATTTCAATGACCATCTGGTACATTATACCCTCTTTGTTAGTCTCTCCCCTCCCCTCCAAGCCCTCAAACCTCATTGGCACAAAACACAACCCAACAAGTAAGAGACAAGGCTAAGCATTTACTCATTCATCACCAAACACACAAAGAAATAACCTTTTTCAAGTCACTGGAAATTAGATCTGTAGTAGTATCTATTTAAAGCTTGGCTTGAAGCCTTAAGAAATCTGAATTTATTCACAAAACCCTAATATCCGAAAGTTTGCCTTTGCTTCTGCTTCACTTTTATTTTAATTTTTGGTCCCAAAAGTATAAATAATGTTTATCTTTTCTTTATAATAAAACAATAAAAATCATTCATTCACAATTAAGTCTTATTGTCTACCATCTGATGCATTTCTTTGGTAAATATTCTGCCAAACACACAGTATATTTTTAACACATTTATGACACAGTGTACCAAACACAGCACTACATAGTTTCAACTATCTCGTTTCCTAGTTCCTAGTGACTATGTTAATACGAATTAAGGGAAATGGGAGGCATAATTTTGATTCAGAAATTTTAGGAAATGATCAGGGAAAAAGTCAGGAATTTCATTGGTCACGTTGAGTAGATACCATTTAATAAAGTGTTCTGAACTTCCTCTTGAACACCATTAGCTAGACTAGCTTTTATTCCCTCTATTTTCCCCTGCGTTAACACGAGGCCTACCACTCTTTATTTAACTTTTTTCAGTTATTTCACTGGAACAATGAAATGCCGAATTTTAAAAAATCTGATAAAATTGTAGGAAATATTGGTTAACATTTTAGAAATAAGCATAGCATTTAAGGTTTTAGTGTAATCAAATAAGAAAATGGTGTGTCAACGTTGATAGATGTATGAGAGAGAAAGGGGAGGGGGGGTAAAGGCAAGGTGTCTAATATCTGGGAAAATCAGGGAAAACTGGAATTAGCCGGGAATTTTAAATGATCGGGAAAAAATGAGAATAAGCCGGGAATTTGGTAAATTAAAATTAAAATCTGGGAAAATGTGGTTTTACTCAAAATATGAAATATAATAATCATTAAAACCGTAAATAATAATGTTATTCAAACTGTAGTTTTTTTTGTAGCTGTGTAATATATTTTATAATTCCTAATAAACAATGTTAATACAAATTTAAAAAAATTGTTTATTTAAATTTTAAAACTTATTATTCATAAAAAAAGATTAATAGAAAAATTAGGGGGGAGGTGGGGGAATTAGAAGGATGTGACATACTTTTTAGTCGGGAAATTTAGGAAATGATCAGGGAAAAAGTCTGGAATTTCATTGGTCAAGTTGAGGAAACACCATGTAAAGGGGAAAGTAGGAGAATATATATTGGCTGCTCAGGTTCGATCAAACAGGAAAATGGAATGTACGATAGAAAGGGAAAGCAGGAAACAATATTGACTACCCAGTGTAAAAGTCCGATGAACTGGTAAAAACTACAAATGTAAATCATGCAATATTGATGGTCCTAATCTTACATTCTTGATGTTGTGCACAGGCTCAGAGCTATGGACCCAAGGCCTGTATCCTGATGCGTGTTGTGGAAACAGTGTCTGGGTCGAATGCCGGTTCTTCCACTACAACCACGACTACTTCAGCTGCCATGGCATCAGGTACACCAACCCCAGCTCCACCTATTTCTACCTGTTTGCCTGGTAGACCCAATGCTCCAGCAAGACACTCCACCACACCACAGAGTGAGTGATACAATCAATCAGTCAAGTAGTCTTAGTAATATAAAATTATTCATACAAAAAATATCAAAACTATATCTACACGACCCAAGCATTGATGATAGCATGGCATTTTTTAGTAAACCTAGCTTCTATATAGTATTTTATATTCATTTATTAGTAAAAAAAACCTAGCATGACCTTGCTGTTAACTAAGAGCTTATTTTTTATTTAAAGCAAAGTAAAATTCTATTTTAAATAATGTTAGTTACGGTTTTCTTTAATATATGACTGTTTTTTAATATATGAATAGATATTTACAAAGAACCTCCATTTCCAAGAACAGAATATAAGTTTATAACAACATTGTTTCTTTGTCATTGGCACAAATTAGGAATATTTTCAAATCCATCAAATCTCATGGTCAGTAATAGTTTTTCATGAGGTTTTATATTTTGTGCACTCATAGAGCTACCAGAATTTCATAAATTCTATCTTCCATCCTGTTGAAAGTATCTCGAAAATATAGACTTTTACCATCCTTCTAGTTCACTTTCTTCTACTTTGTTGGCATTATCTTTGACAAACTTTTGTTGCATTTTTGGTACAGAATTTTTTTATAGCTTTGTTTGTCTTTGCTTAATGTATTACTATTCAAAATGGCTGATATGATGACTTTTGAATGCAGAAAACATCTCCATGAATGTTGTTAAAATAATCACTCAGTGCCATAAAATAAATTTGTGGAATTCTTATGTGTTTCTTCTTTTAGTTATTTAATGTTAATGTGGGTTTTTTAAAAGCGATTTTATATTAATCTTAATTAAGCAAAATTAATATCTATGGATGTAAAATTGTATTTTATTTTATGATGTCTGGAATCGTTGATTTTTGTCCAAATAATTTTCTCTCATGTTTAAAATACATGGTGGCAACAGAAATGGAAAACAGAAAACCTGGAAAAGTCAGGGAATTTTAGGATGACAGGGAAAACAGGGAAATGTCAGGGAATTTTAGGATGACAGGGAAAACAGGGAAATGTCAGGGAATTTAACTAAAAATAAGGAAAAGTCAGGGAATTAAAAAATATGTCTAAAATATCCCATTAATTTCACAACCAAACACTAAAACAAAAGTTAATAATACCTAAATAAAATAACATTTTAATTTTTAAAATAACTGATAAAATTGTTTATGTTTAGTAGATACAAACTTTTTTTTTATATATATGATCAATAATGAATACAAAAGTCATCATCCACCATTAAAACTGGAAAAAAAGTAGTCGGGAAAATTGAAAAAATGTTGCCTGGAAAACCTGGAAAAGTCAGGGAATTTTGTAAAATATGTTTTGTAGCCACCCTGAAAATAGGCCTAATATATAAAAATAATTTTACTATCATATTGTTTATATAAATACTAGTTATAATCTAAAGGAAAAAAGGCTTTGATGCCTATTTAAATATTGTGTGGATGGACATAATATGATTTAGTTTATTATATATTTTGTTTGCAATATCAAAATAATTATTATCATAGAATATTTTAACTATGAACCCTCATTGTATAAATTTTAGAAAATTAATGGTAGTTTGTGCCTCAGTGCTAAGCCCATCCTAGCCTCTTCCTTATGTTATTTTATAGAGTTGAGATTAAAATAACCGCTTAAGTGATTGAATGGTCTGAAGCATTAAATTTTACTGAACAAAATCTTAATTTTAAGCACACTTGAATGGCACAATCAGAAATATTATAAGATGTGTGGAAAAACTGGCAGACGAGCCTGAAATTAACTTAGCCCACCACATTAAAATGGTTATAAGTTGGGTAGTTTAAATTAACAAATGAATTTCAGGCACATACTAACACAAATGAAACACAACATACTGTATAAATGTTAACTCATTTGAGAGTGTGGCAGCCAATTATGATGTACTGTTCATCTCTTAGTAAGTTGTGTTGCGCGTTTCACACATCCTCCTATGAGTTCCAATAGAATGAAACCTAGGTCGGGGGATTGGACAGAAACACTTGATTTTCTTCAAGAGGCAGCCATTACCTCTTTGTCCAGTGACACCAATGTAAAGTGTGAATTGTGTTCTTTTCGTTGTAAAAGCCATTTTTTTGTGTTAGTTCCTTTTATATGTTTCTATGCACCTTTCATGTCTTTATTTACTTCCAAATATAATACAATTACATTCCTCATAAAACAAAAAGAGGTTTTCCTTAAAGAGGAACATTTGAAGTGCAATGTTCATACCCACAAAAATGATGAGGCACTTTAAAGGTGAAAAGGTTTTCAGGGCTGCAAAGTATGGTACCAATCAAGTTTTTATGTTGTCTTGGGGACTAGTTTGTGAAAATGCTGTTAATGAGTCTAAACCCGCAGAAGGAATGTAGGGTTAGGTTGTAGGCTAGCATAAGAAGGGGTCACATCTTTGCATGACAGTGTAGTTGTCCAAGAACCCTAAGTACTGGGTTTTCTCCAGTATGAGATATCTACCAATTTAACCTAGCACTCACTAGTAGGCTAAGAGCCAGAAGGTCAATGTTAATTTGCTGTACGTCTATGTATGTGGGGGGTGTTAGTGTGGAGTGAGGTTATAGTATTGAAAGAAGGTTAGTATCCTGTGGTGGGCAGAGCGGGAAGTTGTTTTAGAAAGGTGTTTGTCTCTAATGTAGAACTAAAAGATAATCACTAAATATTGGAGGTGTGAATCTTCAAGTGCAGATATGTGTACTGTGTGGGAGCCACCTTCTGATACAATTGCCTAGCCAGGGGATTGGATCTTGTGCTTGTTATTGATAACCTTTGGAAATAGGTAAAACTGTAGGGTGGTATATTTGTGAGGAGATATATTAGCATATTTTTTTCATTTAAGTATATATGCTGTTGTTATTGCTATAAACATAATATAGCTTATAATAAACAGCAGATTATCCTACAAGACCTTAATGAAAATATAGAATCTTTTTCATTACATTGATGTTAATCAGGAAGTACATCTTGTTTAGCCCCCTTTCTGAAGTCCAAGCCATTTAAGGGTTATATAATCTATTTCTATTATGGGCACAACACCCTACATTACAGTGGTAAACAAATGAAACAACCTGTTCCCAAGGCTCCATTCTGTTTCCATATACTCAAGATTGTCGGGTCATCAATCCAATGTCTTAGGAATTGAACTCTTAACCAAAATGTTATGATTGGTGTGCATTTTAGAAATGGTGATAGGGGCACCCCAGCCGGCTGTGGCAACCCCTGTTTCTCTGACTCAAACCCAGATTCAACAGCAACATGCCCACACTCAACAGCAGCAACAGCATGCGCACCAACAAGCTGTGCAAGAGAACGAACAGTTCACGCTCTCCTGGCTGCGCGCTACATTTGAACCACTGGTCGGAGCTCGCATAGAACAGGGGGACATGTACAAGCAGTATCTGACGGCCTGCTCCAAGATTGGAAGGAGAGGTGTCATAGCTCCTCTTCACTTCCCACGCTGTGTCCGGTTAGTATCCATTATTCTACTTGATTCATTGAACGTGGTTCTCTTGAGCTCACACAAATTTGGCAAGTCGTGGATAGATCCCAATGAAGAACATTCATCTTCAGTGAATTGAACTAAAATAGCTAAGAGATTTGTTAGTTTTATGTATGAAATACTATGTGTGTGTGGTGTGTGTGTGTGCGTGTGTGCGTGTGCGTGCATGCATGCGTGTTGTTTTTTATCCATTTTAAAACAATATAATTAACAAATCCTGTTACAATACACAAATAATATCTTACTCTTTTACAGGTCTGTATTTGGAGGCAGTGTTGGTCCAACCACCCAGAAAGCTTCCAACCTCACAGCTGGTACCACTGAGCCGCCCCCGTGCTTTTATGAGGGGATAAAGGTGCGCCCAAACCCTTTTCCTCTCGGTGTATCCCCAGGGGTTCAGCCACCGGCTGCTACGCCCCGCAAACTGCCTCTCCCCTTCCAGCAACATGTCAGTGTCTCGATCCCCCCTGTGAGGGCTGTGACGCCACCCCCGCCCCCTCCACCTGTAGTGTCTCCACCGCCGGCTCAGCCTCGCGCCCCCACACCTGTCCCTGTCCTGCCCCCAGTCCTTGAGACAACGGTTGTAGATACGTCCCTCCCCATGGTCCCTGCTCCATCCTCTCCCATCCTGAAAGCTCAGCTGAGCGCCCCTCCCAAACCCAGGGAAACTTCAACCAAAGGGGATGTGAAGAGTCAGGTATGTTTGGTTTGCTTTTTTATTATTTTATATTATATTTAGTTCGATTTAGTTGCATTTTATGGTTTTATTTATATTATTTCTGGTATTCTTTATTTGCGGGATTGCATCTCATTTGTTTTACACAGCCACCTTTCTTTCATCAAAATAAATATTTAGGCTTGTAAATAAATTGAAAAATCACAGAGAGAGCTTATAAAATATTTTGAATATAGGTTTGTTTACCATCATAGGGCTTCTAATAGGATTTATTTCACCAAACAAAAAATACTAATTAACATGCCTAAATTTGCAAATGTCAGGGAAAGAGAATTTAACATGATAAATTTTAAAGTTTATTTGTGATTAGTATTCGTTTGAATAAAATTTTCCATGTATCTATTTTAATTGTAATTTTTTATGAGCATGTAATTTTCCATCATTTTATTTGAATGCAAAATAAAAGTAAATAAAATAGTTTCGGGTTTTTTTATTTTAATTTATTTTAAATAAATTTCACAATGATTGAAACTTAATACATGAAATAATAAGTCTAAAAAATTACTCATTCTTATCTTGATTAGCAATTATTTTCTTCTTCTTTCTTTTTTAATCTTGTATGGTATCAACACGTCATCACTGTTTTCTTCCCTAACAGTCTAGTGTTTATAACTAAATCAATTTTTAATAGGTATGTTAAACTATATAACATTTAATTCTCATCTTATTATTATTAATTTATAGGTTTAAAAAAGTGTATTTACTGGCCTATTCTTTGGATTAGCGATGATAGTAATTATAGGAATAGCACCTGCATATGCTTACTTTATATTTGGTGGCCACTGGTTAAGGCAAATAAAATAAGAACATGATAATCCTCCCCCTCTAGGGTTGGATCAAATCCACTATTTTACAAATTCGGATCACCAATCTACCTTTGAAAAAGGAAATACAAATAATAACAAAATGTTAAAATTATTTCTTATAATCTATTCACTATAGCAGTCATATATTCTGTTAAGTGTTAAATTACTGGTCTGGGACCTGGTTGTTAAACTCCCATAATTATAAATGATTCTGAACCACCAATAAGTAGTTTTATAGCTCTAAAACGGATTCCACTTGAAAAATTGTAAAAAATAAAAGATAGGATTTGAGTCTTGAATCTGAAATTTCCTCAAATCCTCGAATCTTAAATATACTTAAGAACGTGATGCTCCCATCCCTAACTACTTACAAGATTGATAAAGAATCGGTTTGGGGTACATACCAAAATAAATGTATACAGTCTAGGCACAATTTTAATTTACTTTTGATTTTCAACTCTTGAAGGTCTGTCAAAGAATAACAAAATACTTCAATAGCCCAAGTTAAAATAAACATATTTACACAATCAAATATAAAAGTTAAAAAAAAAACTATTCTTTAGCACACTTATAGACTTTGAAAACAAGGGACATTAGTAAACATATTTTTACAGGCTCTTTAACCCTTTTGCTGCGTTAATTGGATATATTCGATCTCAACATTATAGTCATTGACTGTGGAAATCAACTTTACTCCATGAAATGTAAACTTTATGTACCTTTGCTGCGACAGTCGGAAATAGACACGAGAGTGTTAGAACGATGAATTTTTCATACTAGCATGACTTTGCATCTCTGACATCTGGTATTAGTTTTGAAAACTGTCATTTACCAGCTGCTAATTCATAACACTAATAGCGCTTGTTTACTTTCTCATTTCACCACTTGTAGCACACTTACAATATTTATGTGGCAGAAAACATTGTTGAGGGATTTATTAGTGAAGTATTTGTTATTCTACTGTGTTAGTAACATTTAATTTATGATTGATGAATTAGTGCCATGTGAAGGGTAATAAATATATTTGGTTAGTATAGCAATTGAAAAATTCAATAATTCAGCGAGTTTTAAAATTTATTTTATTTCTTCTAATTGATATTTTATTTTTGTTCTTTACCTAATACCTACTTTGAAACCATGCCTAACACAGATATATGATCTTATAAACTACACTGAGGAAAGCGCAAATGTAGCACAAAATTGTTCAAGATGTGTTGATGTAACCTAATTTTCAAAAGTTTTCTTTTTATTATATAAGGCCTATATTAGGCCAGTCAAATCTTCATTTAACAATTGGTTTGACACTATTGTGGGCTGCTAGTAAAATAAAGAATGGTTCTGATAGCAGAATACATTGCATTTGGGTAAAATCAGACATAAATAATATGACATAATATACAATTTTATTGATATAAAATATATATTATTATGCGATTTATAGACAACGTGGTGCTAAATTTCATACTTAAAATGCATTACTAGTTGAAAATCACATTATTTGATCATTATCATGATCATGCAAATTTTCAGATTTTGAATTTTTGACTTATAACTAGCATTTCTGAAGGTAAGAAGTAAAAATTAAATATGTAGCTAAAGGGTTAAACTTTGTAGACCTATCTAAAGATTAAAGTTTGAAACATTTAAGTAATGTTCACCTCTATAGCAAGAACACACACACATATATTATGAAAACTATTTCTTTTTTAAATAGCCCTTTAGGTCAATAAAATAATTCACATGTGTTTAAATAATTATGTTGCTGATTAAATCCCAGTTTTACTAAAAAAAAATTGTCGATTCATGTGATATGTTAATTTACTTCTTAATTGTTCCACTACATCGTGTGTTAAGCTAAGTGGGTAGTAGGTTTAATAATTACTGGACGTGTACGGATACCAAAACAGACTCGCTGGAAAAACATGGTATTGGCTAAGGTTGTTTTAATATTTATGAGCTTGTTGCGAATCAAATTTGTGCTTGCACAAGTTAATAGCAGTGTCCTTTGTAGTAATTGATGAGTAAGTGGTTGCTGCTTAGCTGGTGAAATAAGAGAGTATAGGTGAAAGGGAATTTTTTAAGAATTTCAAACTCAATCCTCTTATTTCATACTGGTATTGATCTTAAAATCACGAATTTCTATGCCTTCATAGCACAGGGTTCTTACGTTTCATGGGAAACCTGTAATTAAAAAAAAAAAAAAACTGGCCTGAAAATATTATGGAAATTTTCATTTTTCCAATCTTGTCCTTTTTCAGGTTTTCCTGGAAATTCGTTTATTCCCCTTTTTTTTAGACAGGGAGCCACCTCGGTGGCGTAGTTGGCTAACGCGCTAGTCGTGTTGAGCTCGACCGCCGAGTACGAGGAGATCGAGGTTCGAATCTCAGTCGGGTGAACTGGGGGTGGTTTTTCCTAAATGGTTTTCCACTCTCCCTCCATGCAAATGCGGGTTCACTTCCTCTAAATTCAACCCTCCCAATTCCTAATCCATTAGAGTAATTAGTACTTAAGCATATAACCTGAATGGGTTGTAAGACGCAGTGCTAAATATATTTTAGACAGGTCAGTAAATCGGAAGGAAACAGTAGTAAGTCAGTAGATAAAATTTCCGAGATATCTGAGAAAATTCGTAAGGTGTCTGCATCCCTCAAATTTTTTAATCAAGTTATTAAAACTAGGTTGTATTATTTTTATTTAAATCTTATTTTAATTTTGTAATTTACCCGCCTCGGTGGCGTAGTTGACTAACGCGGCAGTCGTGTTGAGCTCTACCGCCGAGGACGGGGAGATCGAGGTTCGAATCTCGGTCGGGTGAACTGGGGGTGGTTTTTCCTAAATGGTTTTCCACTCTCCCTCCACGCAAATGCGGGTTCACTTCCTCTAAATTCAACCTTCCCAATTCCTAATCCATTAGCGTAATTAGTACTTAGGCGTATAACCCGAACAGGTAGTAAGACGCGGTGCTAAATATTATTATTATTATTATTATTTTGTAATTTACATAACATAAACTATCATGCTTAATATGAACAATGAGAGTTGGGGTTAAACGTGCGCACTTTATAAACCAACTGATTATACCTACACACGACTTATAAACTGACTTAAATCTAGAACAGACACAACATCCAGCCCCCGGCCATTAATTCATTACTGTGAAAGGGCAAACCTACATTTCACTAATGATAATTTGCAAATGAGTTTGTTATGTTTTAATTATTTGAATAACTCATTGTGTCATGGAATGTATTAAAAAATAATAAACTGTTTGGAAAGGTGCAGATTTAGGGGAGTTGAGAGCCTGCATAAAATAAAAGAAAATATGTAATGATGTGTGTTTTCCATGATTACTAGGACTAGGATTTTTATGCCCTAAAAATTACTTGAAAATGCTTTATAAAAAATGTATTTATGGCTAAAAAACTAAAAATATGCCCTTTAGACCCTGCCATTAAAATTTACAATTTTTTTTTATTTCCTTGCAAAATTAATTAAGAAAATAATAGGTGTATGAAACAAAACAAAATAATTTAAAAAATATAATTGTTTGACCGTTTATGTGCCAACAAATTCTTTATTTTACTAACTTTACCTATAAAACCAAAACAAAGAATAACCAAGAAAAACCACTTAATATTTTTTACAGTTTCTTTGGCATACTGGAAGTCTTTAAACAAAAAATATGCTGTATAAAGTAAAACAGGGGAGTCGCAGAAGTATTCTTACTGTCGTGATGGCACCACCGTTTGCTTTGATGCGTGTACAGATGTTCTAAACACGAGCATCCCCCCACCCACTATCTTTTTTTATTCTCAGTCTTACTTCTGGCTTTCTGGGGAAAATTATACAAAAATGTCCTTTATATTAAAAATACCTTAAAATAACTACTCATGAATAACAAAAAGTACCTTAAAACTACTGAAAAACCTGAAAGCGTCATATCTCATAAAAACACAGAAATATGCTATAATATGCCCTAATAAAGCTTAGTTTCTTATTAAACACTTTTGTATACACTTGAACAACATTCTATGTTTGCCAAAAAAAATGTGCAAAATCATAAAAATCCTAGCCTTAATGATTACTTTATACATTTATCCTGGAGGAATTGTAGAAAATTTTTTTTGTAAAGACCTTGAAATGTCCTGGAAAAAATTTCATAATTTTGTTTAGGAACCCTGTAGCAACTCTCCAGGTAATTAAAGTTCTGCCATCTAACTGGAACTGTTGAATTTGCTATAAAAAAATCGCTAATGTAAATTAAAGTAGGGTATATTAAGAATGTCAACAGCACCTACCATAAAAGATTAAAATAACATACTCTTGAAGTTGTGTATACCCCTTCTGGTAGTGTGTTGAGCTTTCACTTCTAGAAGGAGTTCTATTGATGCCAGTAATGTTATAATTATTTTTTATTAAGTTAAATTATTTTAAAAATATAAAATATAGCAAAGGTAGACCATCCTGATCAACCAATTAAAATCACTAAATCCTTCAATACACAATAAATCAGATTCCTTGCAGATGGAGGGCATTGCTTAGAAACGAGTAAAACTTCATTCTTCATTTCACAAGATGGTTCAAAACATTCCCTCTTGATAGCCATAGAACCTCGCCATGTAAAAATAGAATTTCGTGTTCACTTCCTATTTCTTTGCATAAAACAATAAAGATTCTAGAATTCAGTGGGTGATATTTTATATAGTTTATGAACTTCCTATTCTTGTTTAGTGTAATTATAGCATTGTTTTCACAGTTAACACCTCTTTGTGAATATCACAATGTCCGGTGCTACAGCTCAAACCCTCAGGAAAAGTCCAGTTTTGGGATTTGCCATTTCTCTTGCTCCATCGCTACTTAATCCTACTCATTTTAAATTATACAATCATTAATAAATTGAAAATTGCTTCATGTGTTTTTCTTGTTCAAAGTAGTATGCAAAAGAAATATTATTCATGTATATATATTTTTATGATCATATCTTAACCCTTTGAGTGCCAACGTCGCTCAAAGCGATGCGCAAAATATTTACTAAAATTGCCAGCGTCGCTCACAGCAATCCCATGTTTTCGAGCTCTTAGTTCAGTATTAAGTCAACAGATAGGGTAGATTTTAATTCCTATGCATTCTCATATGTTCAAGCTACTTTTATTTGTCTTTGCACTAGTTTTGATATATCGAACATGAAAATTATTTTCTAACTTTATGAGTTTTATCTTTGGCCTTGTTTGTAAACATGGCTACTAAGAGGAAAGCTGGGATTCAAGACACACAAATACTTGCAATATTTATTGATAGCTCAAGCTAGAGTGATCAATTTGGTAGTGATTCTGAATTTGTAAATAATGAAACTGAACAGGAATTATACTCTAGTGAAAGTGAAAGATCCGAACAAGTAGGAGTGGCAGCTGACATTGATAAGGCGAGTGTGAATATGAGTGACTCCTATAGGGATGAAATAAATCTTGAAGATCAGGATAATACACCCCAACCTCTTCATATTTATGCAGAAGTACCAAATTTGAAGTCCCCCTTCTGATTCCAAGCCAATTTTTTATTTTATACTTTATTTTACTATAACCCTGCTAAAGTTGATGGTCACTGAAACAGCTGCTATGCATAACCCAATTTTAGATTAAATTTTTTTTTTTTTGTAAACTTTGTTATTTACTCAGTTTTTTATGTTCTTTTCAGTGATTTATTCTTTTTCAAGCTATTTAAATTTTCAAAGCTTAAAAATTAATGTTAAATAATTTAACAGTAATTCTTTTTTTAATATCTTGGCTAGTGATTTTTTACTATATTTAAAAATGAAAAAAGTATATGTATAGTTATATAATCGGATTGGCAAACATGTTAGCTAGTTTATGTAAAACATTGAGTGCAAGAAGTTCAAAGCACTGGGGCAGCCAGGATTCGTTTGGGGGGAGGTTAGTTTCACTGACCAACTAAGCAGGGTCCATTGGTTTTTCCCGCGGGAAAATTAAAAAATTTAAATACTGCAAAATAGAAAAACAATAATATCCAAAATAATTTAAAATCTATAAAAATGGTCATAATTCTGTAATTATTATGACTATTAAGTTGTTATGAACAAATTTTTATCCATGTGTACTGCTAGAATATAGAAACATGCAAGTTTCAATAAATTATATTTTGGAAATTTGATTTATAAAATTATTTTATGAGCTAAAATCTGAAAATTCAAATAAGCAATTTGCACTGACTCTTTAACACACAAAATCACTTTTGAACTAATTCACTTTAGTCTTGTGTTAATTTTCCTTGTCTTGTAAAGTTCATTGAGAACTCCATCCTACACATGTGGAAAAATTGTATCTGGCCAGTCTGATCCATATCTGGGGATAATCTGGCATTTTTCCACATGGGTCCGTAACTAACACCTCTGGATGTATGTACATGAAGCCCATTAAGTCTGTCTTCATTTGTAGAGTTCCTCATGTATGATTTCAACAGTTTTAGGGACGAGAAAGAGGTAGGTGGGTAGCGAGGTTTGGGGGAGGGGGGTTTCAACCCTGAACCCCCTCCCTTGGCTGTGCCAGTGGTTCAAAGACTAACAAGTTATTAAAATTTAAACAAAATCCTGTATTTTCCAGCAAAATAGCATGGCACTTTTAGCCCATTTTTTTGTTTTTTCTCTTGGCACTCAAAGGGTTAAGAAACACATTAAATTTACCTGTCCTTCTATATCTATACTTTCATCCACTTTTAACGAAAAAAAATTGACACTCTTTAATTTGGCTTGTAACTAGAGTTGAGTTTTTTTTTTTTTTTAAATCACAAATCCAACTCTCCAGTCTACCTTAAAATCACAAATCTGATTCTTGGAAAAAAAATGAACATAAGAGATAGTATAAATAGAATAGAAACCACAAATAGGAACAAATTGTTAATAATCTTTCTTACAATCCATTCATTATAACATTCAGTTTTGTGTTAAATTACTGGTCTAGGGCCTGGTGGTCAAGTTGATCCATATAGTTCTAATTAGTTCGGAATGACCAATAAGCAGTATTAGAACTAAAAAACAAATTTCACTTTTTAAAAAAAAATTGAGTCTTGAATCCTGAATCTCGAATATCTTTAAGGATTCGAGAGCCCATCCCCACTTGTGACAGTTTTCTCTACTCCCCTTAACCTGTCACCCTCCATCTATTATGTACCAATCACTGGTGCCTCCATGACATTTTGGACACAAATAATTAACCGTGTATAAGTTTATTAAATTCTCTACAAACGAGCATTTCTTTCTCACGGCCCAGTACCGGGTCGCAACCCACAATTTGGGAACCACTGCTATAAAACAAGACTGGTCATGTCACAGTGCATCAACATATTAAGTGTTTGTAAATAACCATTTTTCGCAGTTGCACACCTTGACATTCATGGGCCATCCACACAGTTCCTTCTACCTCTAAATAGCACATTTCACAAACTACATCCAAACAAGAGAGAAGATTAAAAAGGAGTCATTTATCATCACAATACAAGGCAGAGAAATGTCCTTCTATGGAGCTCAAAATTACTTAACTTACTTAATCTATGGTATAAGGAACTCGAAAGTTCATTGTCGCACCCATCCCTATCTTGACTTTAGTTCTATCAGTCCACCTCATTACACCTATCTCTTTCAAGTCCATTCTAATAGCCTCTGACAAGACGTGTATTAATCACAACTTGTGAATGTGAGGAATGCCAGGCCTCCACTGTGGTTCGGATTCCACGTTAAACTGTAGGTCCTCCATTTCATCTCACAATCACCCTACCATTGCACATTAGCGTAAGTGCGTATAACCGAACGGGTAGTAATACGCGGTGCTAATAATAATAATAATAATAATAATAATAATAATAATAATAATAATAATCCATTCTAATAGCATTTACAAAAAAAGTCATATTGTGTTTGTTCCCTTTTATACATATGTTTCTATCCACCTTTACTGTGCCTTCTTCCAAATATCACAAAATACATTAAAAAGGTAAAAGAGGTTTTCCTTAAAGAGGTCCATTATAATTTTTATCCTCCCATTTGTCTAGGTCTTACCAATGCATGTCCTTCCCACTGTAATCTACAAAACTTTATTATCCTAACAATGTCTTGTTATGAGTACAGGGTATATAAATCATCATTATATAACCTCCTCCTTTCTCCAGTTTACCTATATATTTGTCAAAGTATATTTTTAAAGCTCACCAGAAGCTTCAAATTCAAGCACCAACTTCTCACAGATCCCTATCAATTTGGTTACCTAACAATTTCTAACTTGGTGTATTTTTGGTCAATTATTTCATCTAACTACAGTAGATAAATCACACAACTCATAGGGCCGGTTTCACATTCCAACACCTCAAATGCAGTGCTGCACTAAATACAGGACTGCACCTACCTAGAACAGAGCTTAGGTAAAGTCTGTTCAGCATAGGAGTTGTTTTCTCAAAGGCCTTTTTCCTTAGCAGAAATCTCTTATATAGTAGGATATTGGTAGGAAAAAAGACCTTTCAGAGAGTAATTCCTGCCGTGAATGGAGTATAGGTGTCATCTTGTATTTAGTGTCGCGCCACTCTTGAGGCATTCTACGTTGGAATGTGAAACCGGCCCTTAGTGTTGTAAATTTGGGATACTTTTTCTTCATAAACCTCTTTGTTGTATTCTCTGCCTCGCTTCTAATACAGAAAGAAAACTATAACTACCTGAATGGTTTCTTTGATTATTTGGGAGATATCTACATACTATTTTCATCAAGATTTAAAGTATTTGTTTCTTCTATAATATTTTAATTGTTATATAAAAATAACTACAACATTTATTGATGTTTTAGTTATCTATTAGTAAAACTTCATTAAACATTAATAATCATGATAAAGTTGTTTTTTTATATAAATGAAAATAATACAGTGTTTTCTGCTAGGAAAAAAGTTTGTTGATTAAGATTGTACGATTGATTCCCCAACAAAAAAATAAAAATCTAAATATAATTTTAAACTTGCTTGTGTTCGTACACTCCAATTAGGCAGTAAGCGGGGTAAAAAAACTTGGGGATAGGTTTTCTATGCCTGTAATTACTTGTAAATCTATAGCTGTAGAGTTGTTGTGACCTTGTGTGATTGTGACTGAAGGTGTTGGCCCACCCCCATCTGACCCAGGCCTTGCTAGGCTCGACGGGGGCCCAGCCCCAGGCCAAGGAGGGCTGCAGTACATCACTCATCAAGAGCTTGCTGGCCACTAAGGTAACCCCATGCATGAGCCCGCCTGCTCTGACTGGAATTGTGAGCATGCCTGCCACCAGTAATACTGCATCCGACAGTTCGCAACAGGTAACAACTAGACTAACCCGTTATTAGTATTAGCCTCTAATACATTTCAAAAATATACACTACTATTGTCATTATTGTCAATACTTAATTTTTATTTACGACAATGTCATACTCGATTGGGGTTGTACATTCTTGTATTTGAGTGCAGGCAAGTTTATATTGATGCATTGAGTCAAAGCAGTTATTTTAGGGCTCATTAATAATCAAATTCCCTCATATAATATTTTAGAATTTTTATTTCTGCTTTTGAATTTAATTTTTACTTAAAAAGTATGATTTTCTGAAAACATTTGCATACAAAAAGTGTCGTTAGTAGCTAGGCCGAGGCTAAATCTTGGCTGGATGTGTTAAAGAGGTGGCTCTTCACCTGTAATTTTTACCTTCATTTCTCCATTCTCTATCCACGCTAATGCAAGTGAATTTCTTCTCAGCAGTGGTGGCCACTCATAGGAAAAAAATTGGGCACTATGCTCGAATCTTGAGCATTGGGGAAAAAACGGCTTACGTGATTGAATTTGATCATCTTTGTCAGGGATTTTTTTTAAAATAAAGGATTTTATTTGAAGGTCTTAGTCAAACTACTTGAATCTTTCTAGTTTCACTTTGGTATTATATTGCCAGAAAAAAAAACCCAATAAACCTATCTATCATTAACATAGCTGCCAACATATCTTGTCTAGTTATTCAAAAGGTGGTTAGCACTTAGCATGCCCCATTTATTTCATTTGGTAGAATATCTCTCTACTGAGCTAAGGGTCCCCAGTTCGATCCCCAGCATGGCTGAAAAATCTATCATTGATGTAATGTGGGTTTACCCTTTCTCAGTGATGAATTAACGGCCAGAGATAGAATGTTGTGCCTGTCCTAGTCTTAAGTTAGATTAAAAGACATATGAAGCTAGGATAGGTCTAGCCAGCTGGTAGTGGAGAATATATGGCTTGGATAAAAAAAAACTGACCCAGGCCACAGGATGGAAACAGTAGCCTAATGGATGTAATGGAAAGGTTAACATGCATACATACTGTCAGATTCAGATATGAAGACAATTTCTCACCAGATACATCATTTGCTAAACCAATATCAATATGTTTATATATCAAGGTATGTGATCCGCAGATGTCACTTGTGGTAGATATTATCAACACCTATTAAATAATAACAAAGTTTTGACCGCAAATAATTTGTTTTAAAGAAAAAATTTGGGAGATAAGCTTTTAAATAAAAACCCATTTTTTTCCGATCCCTTCGCTGCGTAAGTAAGATGTGGGTGTAACACATTTGGATGATTACATCTATAGATGATTCACATACACTATTTTACTAATACAAATCTTGGAGAAAAAAATATGAACATAAGAAGAATTAGGACTAATTAAAAAATCATTTGAGAGTCTTGGCCCTACTACTGTTTAACTTGTCTATTCTCTACTCGCGGCTAAGCACACATTACAAGTAGAACAGTGACCTTCTGATCCAGACATTAGATAAAAGTGCAATAAGGATGTAGATTAATGCACCTAAATATTTTATGAAGGGTAGAGGAGAGGTTCTAACTGTGGTAGCTCATGGCACAGTCTTTCGACAGAGGAGGGTAGGGAGTTTATCAACATTAAAGTACCATCTTGAAGTAATGTCAAGTGTTTTAAAACATAATTAAGTTTGTAGGACAGCGAGTAGTGTATTGTTAATCTGATAATCTACCAGCCCAAGCACTGGTGGCTACTTATTAGTAATACTTTCTCAAGTACTTAAATTTGGCAGCCCGTGAATACACATTTTACAAAACATCTCCATACAGAATCATTGGTTCAAAGTCTCACAACCTGAGGAAAAGCCCTTGGAAAAATCAAGAAAAGTTTATTATTATTTATTTATTTATTTTTCCAGAAAAACTGAGAATTATTCTAGAATTTTATTCTAAAGATGGAGTGGGCACCCTGAAATTACTCTCCTTAGCTTAAGTCGTTAATAATCCAAGTGTTAGACCTATTAATGGAAATAATATCTCTTAATTATTTTTATAATATCTCAAATTTCAGTAATACCATTTAAATTGTGACGACATAAGAATCCGGGTCTTGCTTGTTCGGATGCTGGTCACACGCCGACTCTTTACATCGCTGTCAATACTTGGCAAGGTCTTTTTGTGTGTGTTGAAACAAACTACCAATCTATTCAGTATGGTCCCTAACTTTGGAACCACCAAAACTTTTTTTTTATATATCTCTCTTAATTTTGGGTTTTAGTAATATATCATTTTAAATAGAAAACATTATTGACCAATAAATATTTGATGTACTGGTTAGTGAATTTTATATTTATTTTAAATGGTTTCTAACAAATACATTAGACACAATTACTCTAACCGAAAGTTGTGATAGTTAATTATTTACATTTGATCATTGTGTTTGTAGTGTTTCATAAGATTTGATGCATTTTTATTTTGAGTTATTGTTATTTTATATAAACCTGCTAACCATAATTTTGATTTTTGTAAATGTAAATTTTACCACGTTTTATGCATGACAATTTGTAATTAAGTTTGTGTTCTTATTTGGTAACTTAACACCATCATTTTGAAGTGCTAGTTACATTAATTATACAAGTTTTTTTTTTTCATAATCTAGTTGTAAGAATATTTAAAAAAAATTGCTTTAATAAAATACAATGTTTATTCAAATAGTTTGCTGTGAAATGGTCCTTTTAGACCCAAAAATACTGCATATTTATTAATGTTTAACAATGAGGTGGCCCAATGGCTAAATAATTTTATAATACTGGAAATTGATAAAAATAAAAAACAAGGAAAGATAAACTTATAAGAGTAAATTTAATGAAGAAAGCGCCCACCTAGGGAAAGAGGAAAAACTGGGAAGACTCCAATGCACAAAGGTGACATCTTTTATTCTTTATTCTTCAGGGTGTTTCAATGGCAGGTCCACTTTTTAAATAAGTAATTCTCTCGACTTAACAACTAAATGTTAACATAAATGCTTGTAAATGAGTGGTTAATAATGGGAGAATGACATCATCACATCAAGTGTTGAAAGTGTCCCAACCCCTCCTCTTCAAGACATGTTTGCACACTTTCACTGAGTTTTCTGGTACACTCTCAACCTGCCTGCATCAATATTGTTTATTTTGGCCGTGATGTTTGCCCAGAGATCCTGACTGTGTGTGTGTGTGTTTTTTTTTTTTAACTTTCCCTTGAAGCTGTTCCCACAAAAGTAATCCACTGACTACACTTCTGAAAACCTGGAAGGCCACAGGCTTTTGAAGATAACAAGTCCACAAAGAAACTGTTGATGAGCACCATGAACCCAGTGTAGGTGTGGCATGTAGCACCATCTTGCTTGAAGTACCCCAATGTAGGCTCGATGTCGGCTAGATGCTCCACCAAGGCCATGAAGATGTTCCTTACATATCAGATTTCACAGTCCTTTCAAATAAAATTGTTCCAATGACTCTCTCAGCGAAAGTGCACATCACACGCTCGCCTTGTGGTGTCTCGTGGATCCTGTGAGGGAGGGTTTTCTGACACCCAAATTATTGTGTTTTGGGAATTCATATATCCTTAGAGATGAAACCAAGCTTCATTGGTAAACCACGTTGTCATCAATATTCCAGGATTTCTTTCCACAAAGTAAGGAACCAATTGCAATAACGTACAAGTTTGATGTGGTCGAGCTTCATCAATGGTGTACAGCTGTCACTCTGTTCAGCCTGTATTTTGCCTGCTTAGCTGCTCCTTGGCACACCATCACAGAGAAGCCAGTCTACTGTGACGATCAGCATAGTGATTTCTAGGGGAAAAAATCACTCGTTCACGAACATCTTCTACACACTGCGACACTTTTGATGGCGAGCTGTGCTTCCCTTTCTCGCCTAGTAATGGAACCTGTTTTTACCAGCTTCGCCATGAGCCTTAAAGTCATCTTCGTAAGACCTCACAACACTGTACAGATTAAGTTTGTGTGGCAGCACCAGAATTGGTGAGCCAATAATTCTTCGTGTTGAACACGCTCTGTTGGACTGTGTACGACATCATCGCAAATACTGACAAGTTAACTCGAGCCACTAAAGTCAACACCAACGCCATTTGAATCAACATTGACATTCAAAATCCCACGGCCACAAAGTTATAACGAATTAAAATGTAGGACTTCCCATTGAAACACACTATATCTTCTATAGTAGAAATAGCCAAACACAAATTTTAACATAATGGAGTAATATTTTGGCATTGTTGCCTCTATCAAACAGAAAAGAGGGAATAAGGATGTAAAGCTTAGTCCCTCTTTTCTTTTGTTTGATAAAGGCAACAATGCCAAAAAATTACTAAATTTATGTTTAAATGTGTGTTTGACTTTTTTCTACTATAGTAAGACATAAGAAAGGAAGATGATGTCACCTTTGTGCATTGGAGTCTTCCCACATTTTTCCTCTTTCCCAAGGTGGGCTTTCTTCATTAAATTTGCACTTATAAGTTTATTTTTCCTTTTTTTTTATTTGTGATCAATTTCCATTATTGTACATATTTACTATGGTGGTATAGTAGGTGTGGGAGAAGTCCACTTTTTCATTTCGATAGCAAAGTCGCATTGAAGAGTTCGTTTACATAACCATGTAAATTTATATATTAAATATAATTTACAAAATGCTATTTAACAAACACAATTAGTGCATTTTATTTTAAAATGAAAAATTACGTTATGGTCACAAAATTTAATTTAATTATTTCAAATTTTTTTATGCATATATTAATTTGTGTTGGAAATAACAGAAAATAAGAGAGAGAAAAGGGTGTGTTTTAACAACTTTATGGATAAGCTTCTTGATTGTTGAATAAGGAATTTTACTTTCAAATCGAAGTTGAAGGTTGAAGTTAACTAATATTTGAAGAAAAGGCAAAGTTTTCAAACCTTTATACAGCCCTTTAATATAATTTAGCTGAGGTTCTCAACCTGGGGTCCATTAAATATCCTGTAGGAGTCTACGAAACAAATCTATATTTTTTAACTATTTTTCATTTGTATTTTCACATCATATAAAAAATATTCACTATTCACAATTTGCTTAAACTCCCCCACCTCCCCCCATTACAAACCTTTTTCCTTTAATTAATATTAAATGGGTTACATAGAATACTAGAAATGTTTGCGTAGGCCTATAATTTCACCTCTATATGACGGGGAAGATTTGGGAGGCTGCGACAAATTGTCGTTGGCTTCAGGGGTTCACAATATAGCAAAGGCTGAGGTAACCGCTTGATTAGGGAAAATGTATCTATACAGTCAGAAACAAAGTGAGTTCAAAACGTTACTATTGACATCCATTTGCTTAAGTGTCGTGCTAGCAAAGACAACAGATGTATTAATATTTTTGGCAGCGCTCTTTGTGAGAGGGTTTAGTAACTTAAATGTGAAAGGTAACCAGGCATTCTTATGAACAAGACTGCGGTTCACTTTTATTTATTCGGATTAGTTTAAATAAATTTAATGTTTTATTGTTTAAGAAGTTATTAAACTTCACGGCACTTTGTTCTGTAACCAATATAAACAATTTATCTATCGGGTCTCCTAGTTGTTAAACACTTATTTGAACCCAGACAATTTGGTTCCTTTCTGATTAAATATTGCCCTATGATTCTAATTTTGTTATGAAATTAGTTTTTAGTTTTTTATTGAAATGAATGGAAAGGATAATTTTGGACTAAAATTATAAATCTGAAATATAAATATAAGCATAAATTGGAAAATTTAAAAATGTATCCTGTTTCTAGCGTTGTTGTGAAAATGTTAATTCCCGCCCAAAAATTTCCTGTAGCTTAGCTTTTTTTAAACTCTTAGCAGGATAAGATATTGCAAAGAAGTGTTGTGTATTGTGATTTAAAATACATTTTTATACAATTATGACAGCATCTATAATAATTAATTAATATGCGTTAAAATTATTTTGAGTAAAAAATATTCACTACTCGAGAAATATTTTCTTCGTTTTTGAGATAATTGATTCAATTCAATATTTAAATGGTTTTTAAAATATTAACCTAAGTTAATTTTTGTTTTTAATTAATTAATCTGCATTGATTTGTTGAATGCATTTTCAACTGAGTTTTTGGCATGGTGTGTATTATTGTGTAATAATAACAAACAATAATATATTTGGCGTATAACTCATACAGGTAGCAAGACGTGGTGCTAAAAACAATCTATTTGGTTGATGTAAAGAGTTCTCCATGTTAAATGTTTAATAAATTATCTTTTAAATTTATAGTTTATTTTACATACATTTTTTATTTTTCTATCAACATTTAATTAAAAATTGTAGTAATGTTAGTTTAGTTTTTATTAATCACCTTTTGTTTGATTGAGTTAAGATATTTCACTAATTTTTTTATAGCTTATTCTTCTGTTACTATCTCATTTGAATATCATAACTTCCCCCCTCAGACACCAAAACTATTGATTATTAATTGTAGTAAACAAATAATTTTATATAATTTTCCAAACAAATGAAAAGTAGTGATCACTTGATTAGAATACCCTTTAGTTAAAAATAATTGTATTTAAAATGGTAATACAATCAATTTGTCAGTGCCAATGGCGGCTAAGAGAAGTTAAAATCATAACTTATTTTAAGGAAAAGCTCATTAATGATTTAGGAGATCTCTCTAGATGTGAGGATAGTTTCGATGGGAAAGGGAAAGTTCTGTCTCGCACATGTTCGGCCTGACTCCCCATAAGAAGCTTCTCACAGGGCAAACCTCTCTCGTTTGTAGGTCACCCAGAGACAACAACAACAACAACAACAAAGGCTACTCCAACAGCAACTCCATTCCCAGTCTACATCTACAGATTCCTCATCAACACCGGCTACCCCCGCCCAAGCCAACAAGAGTAAACCCATTACTTCCTTACCTTGCAAGCTGGCCGAGCAGCGTAGAACTGCTAGGATGAATGGTGCTCGCACCTCCGTAGCAGTTCAATCTCAGGTTATTTCACACATTTAAATAAACTCTTAAATATTCTCGCTCGAGGAACGTTAGACTTTTGTGTGATCTCTTCCTCCTACAACTGTGTTATTATGGACCGACAATTCGCTCATCTTGGTTAGATCTTGACTAACCTCTCTTCCACCTCGTGCCACAACTCACCAACCAAAATGTTCTGGGAGCCGCCTCGGTGGCGTAGTTAGCTAACGCGCTAGTCGTGTTGATCTCGACTGCCGAGGACGGGAGATCGAGGTTCGAATCTTGGTCGGGTGAACTGGGGGTGGTTTTTCCTAAATGGTTTTCTACTCTCCCTCCACGCAAATGCGGGTTCACTTCCTCTATATTCAACCTTCCCAATTCCTAATCCATTAGCGTAATTAGTACTTAAGCGTATAACCCGAACGGGTAGTAAGACGCAGTGCTAAATAGTAATAATAATAATAATAAATGTTCTGGAGTTTATATATATCCACATTTAACTCAACCCGTCAATATTTGACCATATTTGTAGAATTTACAAATCTACACACAGAAATTAAATGAAGATCGCTTATTTCTATTTTGCCAGTTTCTGTTCCACTATTCCTTTGGCTACATTATTTTCTTCTGCCTTTCTGTATACTCTGCCACCCTTAATATGTTTTAATATAGAGTATATACCACGTTTAAAGTTTAAGTTTGAATTTATATATTTAAATTTTTTAATTTCTGATTGTAACAGTTTAGTCATCCATCGCAACTCAATCCTGTTACATAAAGAGTGTAATTAATAACTTGGTAGGGGTTCCTAATGTGTTTATTGTTAACAAGAATTAAATGTTTACAAATACTCATGTTTGTTCAGGATCTTATATTTAAATAGTAAATAAACCATTAAACTTTTTTTTTTCAGGTGGCACCAGTTAAGGAATTTAGCACTGAATCCAACACAAACAGCAATTCATCAACAGAGTCGACACCTATTGTTGGGGCAACTTCAATTTCCACTATTACGCCTCGCCTAGTGGAAAACCACTCGGCAGCAGCCGGGGGTAATTGTACGTTACGTGGCCGCAGAGAACCGCCTCAACCACCTCCACCTCCGCTCGCACCATTGAACTCGGGGACAAAACTACCTCTCGCCCCAAGATTTGACCCTGAAGACTCTGACTCCACCGGCAATAACTCACTGGCCTCTAGTAGTCGAGATTGCAGTGGTCTCGGGGCAAGCAATGTGTCCTCCACTGATGATGGCGAAAACTCTCTTACAAGCTTTGAAGGTTTTTTACTAAACGGCATCCCTAATTCCATTGATATTGATGCTGCATCGAATGATAGCTCATCCAAAGACTCAGTCCGCAGTGGTGTTATCATTAAACCGGGATGCAAAAGTCTTATGCTGGCAGATTTACTTGAAAAAAGGGTAGATAAAAAGGAGCCTCCCATTTTAAATGGCATTGTAGGTAAGGAACTCCGTATCGGTGACAAAGGTTTGGAATTGGTTGAGAATCATTTAGAGAAAGTGTTAAAGGAAAGTGTAAACCTTAATGTAACTGTAGAAACTAAAACGGGTGAGTTGATAGAGACGACTACAGAACAAGTGTTAATGGAAATGTCTTCGGATGAAGGTCTTGTAAGGATAATGGGGGAGGTAATGGCTAATAAATCAAGTGTTTTGGTGAAAACCGACAAGGATAGTGATAGTGCGGCATTTAAGACTGTGGGAACAGTGACAGATGACAATGTTATGGATAGCATAAAATATGCGACAACACAAACGCAAACACAGGGACTGAAAAGGCCAGCAGATACGGCTATTGGAGCCACAGTCGCGAAGAGACCACATCTCGTAGAGAGTTCGGTTTTGAATGGTACTTCATCTCCCATACCTGTCATATCAATCAAAGAAGAAAGTACCCGACTGAAAGAACAGGAAGTGGTCATAATAAAAGAGGACATTTCTACGGTTAGATTAGAAAATACTACAGAAAGTGATTCTTCCACAGAGCGTGTCAGTGCTTCTTCATCTGCAGCAAATCTTTACGCAGCCTTGGCTGCCTCTGCTCTTGAAGACGAACCAGAACTAGAGCTTGAAACAATACCCCATACAGTTGGAGGCCTACAAATAGCAGGAAGACAAACAATGTTCCTTGGACAGGGAGTAGATTCCTCGGGCAGCAGCTAATTATGACAGCAGCAGCAGCTCCAAGGCAGATTATCGTGTCTCAAGGTCAACTGGCCTCCCAAGGGCAGGTACTAATCTCAGCTGGAGGTCAGATCACCTTGCAACAAGGGGGGCCCACTGCGGCTATCAAGGCAGCTGGAGGCCATCAGGGAGTCCCGGTGTTGGTTCAAACTGGTGGTGGCTCATCTCAAAGAACTCAACTAGCCGCAGTGGCCCAACAAGGAACACAACTGGTTCAAGCAGGACAAGTGGTTTTGACTCAGTCTAGCACTGGGCAGTTCATTCTCTCTCAGACACCTCCCAGCCAGGTTCAGCTAGTCACTGGAGGTACTCAAGGTGGGCAGTACATCATGTCGACAGGGGGCACCACAGGGCAAACACACTATGTGGTGGCCCAACCACAAACTGCCTTGGTACAAGGACAGACACAAACCGTGTTGGTTGCACAAACACCACAGCAGCAAGGTACCACAGCCAAAACCATCATAATCTTGCAGCCTCAAAGCTCAGGACAGACTACACAGAAAGTGATGATGACATCACAGGGCCAACAAGTGGTAGTGACGCAAGTTCCAAGGCCTATAATGCAAGGCACGCCATCAGGGATACCACCACCAGCACTTGTGCCAACTTCCAATTCTGCCAACAACTCTGTTAGTAGCTCCCTCCAAGTCCATCAACAGACACAAGTTCATCAACACACACAAATTCACCAGCAAACACAAGTTCAGCATATTCAACCTCATCCACAGCAACAGCTTGCAGTTCAACAGAAGCCATTGCAACAGGCATCACTAAATCAACAGCAACAGTTCCACCACCCACAACAACAGTCTTCACTGCCGACCACAAAACTTGTCGCAAATGCTTCGTCAAATACACCTCCTTTAAAATGTCAATCTCCACAGCCCGTCAACCAGAGCAGTGTGACAAGACCGGCCGTACCTAGCCCTACCGTGTCCTCTGTAATTCAGCACCATCAACCTACAAGGCCTATAAATCCTACATCACCTTCATTCACTGGTACTCCAGCCAAACCCTTTAGGCCACTGTTGACTCAGGCGACATTGAGACCAGCACACCCCCAGCCACCGGTACCTGTGAGGCAGCCCACACCCTCTACAGTACAGAGGCCTTCCATTAAGACATACCAGAACACACGCATGGCAGTGGACGACAAGTCTGCAGCCACTCAGACAAGGAATGTGCGGCCTGCTGCGATTGTAGGCCAGAGTACGACCACAGCCCAGACTCGAACAAACAACCCTTTAGATCAAGCTATGTTCCTGTGTGAATGGAGAGGTTGTATGAGGTAAGAACACAACTTTATACCAGAGAAAGATTGAGATTTTTGTTTATAATGCATGTTGTTAGAACAAATAATAGTCTATTTTTAACAAAAATTATTTTGCCTTGGTTTCTATATGACTATATACTGTATTTCAATATAGATACTATATTCAAAACACTGTGGCTTCTTGCCACTGAACAAAGAGGTAACGTTTGTCTTAAAGAACAAAAATTGTTATTCCTTTTAATTTCTCTGAACCCGGTTTCATTCTACTGAAACACCCCAGGGTGAAAATGTGAAATGAGCAACACAACTTCCTCCAAGAAGAAACCAAAAAACAACTGTGATGGAAAGTAAAGTACTAAAGAATGATAGGAAACATATTAGGAACATATAAAAGGAGCAATTAGCCTAAATTATTTACCCTTTTCTCTCCTTTAATCTTCGTTATAGTTTCCATTGATGAAATCACTCTGCCAAAATGTTGGATATCTAATCAACATGGACCAGCTCCTAAAGCCAAAGATTAAGATTCTAACACAAACTTTAATTTGTTATAAAAACAACTAAACCTGTGAAAATACAAATTTTCACTTTTTAACATAAATGTATTCAAAATCAAATATCAAGTTTTGGAAAAAAGAAAATATATTGAATTCAAATTGAATATTTCAGAATGTAGTTTTTTTTTAGTCAAATTTACATTGGATACTAGGCTAAATTATATAAATGCTTAAATCGGAACTAATAAAAAATAAAGTTTGCCCTTTCTGGTTGTGTGTTGAGCTTTCAGCTTTCAAAAAAGATCGCTTTGTTAATCTTATACAAAATAGTAAATGCCTGCCATAAGATTTGGCTGAATTACTGGATTGATTAAGCACTTGGAAGGCTGGCTGATCAGCAGTCAGTCTCTCTCTTTCTCTTTTTCTCTCTCTCTCTCCCCCCTCCCCCCAGAACTTATGTGAACCAGCTGGGGTCAACATATTTTTCTTGGGTGATACAAATCTATAGCAAAACTTCCTTTGTAGGGGGAGGAGGAAGCGGGATCAATCCTATGGGACCTATGGGAATTGACAAACATATAATTATGAACCCCCCACCCCCACCCCCTGTTCTCTATATAATATAAACACTAAAAATAAATTCAAGTGTACCAACAAATGTAATACCCATAGGCAAGATTTTTTATTATCATACGAATATATACATTAGAACCTATAACTTTCAAATGCATATGAAATCCTAGTAACATGTTTACACTATCATAAATTATGTAAAATGCGCAAATAATAACTATCGAATTATCATTCAATAGTTTTCATCGTTTGATAGACGATAGTTTAAATATATTTTGATAGTTCCCATCATTACTGTAAACAGACTGAATTACCCACATAAAATGGCAGCCAAAACGATTCACTTCGCACATCATGCCGAAAAACTGCGGAAGAGCGAGACAAGCGGTAAACATTGTTAACATGTATATAATTGAAAACTGTTGTATTGGTGGAACATCGAGGTCTCATCCTTTATAGAAATAGAAATAATACTTTTTAAATCATTGTTAATATCTTAGGGAGCAGAAACTGTCTTCTATTGAGGTCTGGTGGTAATCCATTGGTGGGCCAGTTCCCACTGTCTGATTCAGAACTATTGTAATGTTTGGGAAATTCTCTTTATATTTTGGGGGTTTAGCAAGTTTGAGAGTTGTAGTTGTGGGTACCAGCATGGATGGGTACAGGCTTGTCAGGGTCTTTGTGTTTACTGTGTCAAAACGATGATTGTTCATTCGCTGTCTGAGAGAACCTGTAGTAAGGTGTATATATTCTGCACCACATGATTTGTTTTGAAATTGTAATGACTGGAGATCTTTTATTCCAATTTAGTAACTTTACTGTTGAAGCTTGTAGCTGGTAGGTGGATCCCACATGTGCTGCAACAGGGGTTACGGAAGGGGTAGGATTAGGTACACTTTTTTTTTTAGCGATAAAAATTAAATGTCATCAAAATAGGTTGTTTTTTAGATGTTCAGGTTTCATGTGGTTTGGTTGAATTTTCAAGGACTTTTATATTTTAGATATAAAGTGATAAACGACTATTTCCGTGATAAATACCTTTATGTGCGAAGAAACAGCTATTTCTAATTTTTATGCATATAAATTGGGAAATTTTTTCAGCTATATCATTTTTTAATACTGTACATCCTTAAAACACATTCGAAGTGCTTGGGATTGGTATTGCATGGTATTTTCCCATTGTAAGACCAAATCTCATGGTAAAGTGTATAAAATAGACCCGCCCTGCACATCCCCCTCCCTCCACCAGCGAGCCCTTGCAAGTGAGCTTGTGAGGGTGTCTACTGCCTAGCAAGGACAATCACTGCATTCTACCGGTGGCTATTTGATCATATACATGTTCACGTCACATGCTCTTATCATGCTCACATTATTTTAAAACTGACAAATCTTAAATGAGTGATTCAAGTATGTTAATGTGTGGCTTATGTAACAGTCGTCTCGAGTGGGGAAAACTGTACACTCTGAAGAAACATGTCCTCTCTAACGAGCATGTTACAAATAAATTGTTGGACGCAGGAGTCTCTGGCTGCAATAAATGACAAAGCACGATTTTAGAAATGAACCAAAGGGTGAAAAAGCCAATACAGAAAAGACTGCCTTCATAAGCGATAATGTGAAAATATGTTTGAAAGCAAACATTCCTCTATAAAAACTAGATCACCCTGCTGTACACCAGTATCTGAAAACGGAAGTTGCCTAGACCACAGACAATTAATGTACCAAGACACCCAACCTCTGGGTTAAAATGGTTGCACACCTTTTGGCAGCTTGAGTCCTTCACCACTAGGATCACTGCAGTTAGTCCTATCATCACCCAGCAGTGACACTAGCGAAGCCCAGTATTTAAATGCTCAAGCTGGCAAAAGGAGCGCAATGAAACCCCCGTAAGGTTGGGAGTCTGTTTCTTACTTTTCTGTGGCCTAGACCTATATGCCTCTCAATTTGCTATATAATGCTATTTTTTTTAAATATAAATGATACAAACGCAATTTTTCAAAACCAAAATGCTATTTTTACAAATAATTGATGCTTAAAACACAGTGTCTCTAGGTATGATCCTTTGGTAGTATGGGTTTATACTGTGATTCTCTTGGGGTCAGGAAGTTTAGGGCGGACTAGAACATTGTGGTGGACGTTTGAAAGTGACTCTTGAGGATGAACTAAGAAGTTTTAGGGTCTGGGTGAAACTAGTTAAGTGCCTGAAGCCACTTTTAAGGATAGTATTTATTTGGTGTAGACCTAGATAGTATTGTGTTGTGAGAGGATCATTGTCATATCTGGAGAGTGCTCTGGAGATTTGGTTCTATATTAAAGGCTTGGGGTAACCTCTTCATTAATTTGCACTTATTTTTTACTCTTTTTATTAATTTCTATAATTATTTATTAAAAAACAAAGAAATTTTAAAATCACTTTGACACATCTTCTCAGGAGAAATGTTCTTAAATAATTAACATATTTAACTAAACTTTGCAATTACTACTTCTACATTCTACTTTTGAAAGTAAACTTAAACACTTCATTTGATTTGAAGAAATATTGCTGAATGGTTTAAAAAAATATATCATTCATCAATTTGTAAAAAATAGGTTTTTTTCTACTAAGGGCCAGTTTAATAGTCATAAGTTAATTGACATTTTGAATTTGACCTCATAACACATTAAAGCTATGCATAGCATTCACTATACATTGTTGGCCATGTTGTTATTTATGGAAATCCTGAAGTTTTGACAAGAGTAAAACCTGCCCAGTCATATTTTTATGAACATCATAGAGTTTCCTCTCCCAAACATTATAATGTATAATATTAGCTAGAATACTCCAAACTGAAAATGGTATATTTACAGGAGTTTCAAGTCTGCCAACGAAGTGTACCTTCACGCTTGTGAAGCGCATTGTCCTCTGGGCAGTGAAGAAATACAATGTCTATGGGAACGTTGTGATGCCATGAGAAGAAAACGGTTCTCCCTCATGACACATCTCTATGACAGACATTGCAATGCTGATGTAAGTTATCCACTGACCAATACACATACAAGAAATCTATAACGCAGCCTAGTCATATTTATTTTCAAGAACATAATCATTTTCACAAAAGAAACTCAATACTTTACTTCCTTTTACTGTCAAAACTATAATTCTCATTCAACTAGGTTTTGATTTACTATGAAATAGTTCTACTCAAGCATCCCTCAAACTTAGTGCGACATCATAGTTCCGATGTTTATGAAATCTCTAAAAAATGTTACCCATTGCGATGAGCTATTTCATGAGAAGTTTGAACATGAAGACATTATCTCCATATTGTATAACTGCAAATAGCAATTAGTAGTAAAACCCGCCTCGGTGGCGAAGTTGGCTATCGCGCTAGTCGTGTTTAGCTCGACCGCCGAGGACGGGGAGATCGAGGTTCGAATCTCGGTCGGGTGAACTGGGGGTGGTTTTTCTAAATGGTTTTCCACTCTCCCTCCACGCAAATGCGGGTTCACTTCCTTTAAATTCAACCCTCCCAATTCCTAATCCATTAGCATAATTAGTACTTAAGCGTATAACCCGAACGGGTAGTAAGACGCGGTGCTAAATATTATTAGTAGTAAAATGCGTTAAGCAAAAATGCTTTGGTAGTTTACTTTGGTAACACTTTGATTGGTTTGTTGAAATGATTCTCAAATTAAAGTGGCACATTAACATCACTAAATATTTTTTTTAACATAAATATTATCGCTGACAATGTAAATAGTGTTGCTATACATTTCATGTTTCTAGGTGCTGCGTATGATGGCTGTGCGTCGAAAACAGCTGTCGCAAAGTGGTCGCAGTGAAATTCCACCCCCGCAACCGCCTCCTCCACACCCAGGCTACGCCCCCAATGCTGCCTTTCATGCCATCAAGAGGCACGCCCTTGAGTTCGTAAATCCCAAGGAATTGATGGTGAGTCGGGTTTCTCTTTTTATGAAAGGAAAAATAAAATTAAATGTTGAAGTTTTCTCAACATTGGAACCACATTCTAAATAGAAAGTAAGTATGTGAGATTATTAAAAAATAACAACTGGACGTAGGAATCAAATGTGGGACTCTTCTTGCGTGCAGGTGCGAACATTGTTCCTCCATTACAATTGAATGATAACTTCAACCAACTGAATGTGAGATTCTTTCAGAAAGTAATGAAACTATTTAATTAAACCAGTGTTTAAATGATGAGTTCATGTTCATTGGAAAGGCAACAGCCCAGCTTCCACTGAAATAATCTGGTTCAAGGTTGAAACACATTGGTCCTACTCAGGATACACACCGAGAAATATTGTGACACATCATTAGCATCATCATCAAATCAACTGTTTCCAGCCTGTGGCAGGGTCAGTTTACTAAAATGCCTCCATCTTCCTCTATCCTTCCACCACTCTTCTTCTTTAATTCCTTCCATTCTTCTCCTCTCACTTGAACACTTTCTGTTATTTGCTCCTCCCATCTCTTTCTTGGCCTGCCCTGCGGTCTCCCCCCCCACACTTCATTTCCAACATTTTCTTCTGTATCCTCTCTTTTTCCATCCTCATTACATGTCCATACCATCTCATTCTTGCTTCCTCTTTTATCTCATGTACTCCCTTTACACATCATTATCATGTTTTAATTCCATTTCAAATCAGCCAATACAGGTTTTTTTTAAACCTTGATTAATCTAGTTTAGTAAACACTAAAGTCCCTTTGAAGTTCCAGGTATGTAAAACAAAAAATTAAATCATTTGGGCTACCAATTTTGTATTTGCAGAATTTTTCAAACATAAACACTTTTAATAAACTATTTAACATCTTGTTAATTTTTAAAAGTTGTGACTAGTCGGGGAGCTAACATCTAAAGTATTACTTATTTATATTTAAAGTTATGTCAGTGTTCGTAGAGTGAGAGCTCACAAAAAATAAAGTTGATGTTCACATAAAGTTAAATAATAGTCCACAACAGTCACTAAGCTTAATGTAGAACACAGAGAAAACTTTAATTGGGAAATTGCTCTCGGAACTGGAGTACAGACAAAACACTATGTTGTACTCACTCATTTTATTAACATTAGCTATATTTATCCCCATAGTATTGATAGACTAGGAATGGAATGAAATAGAATGGGTTCATGAATTTGACTTTTTAATGATGGTTTGTTAGTATTCTGGTTCAGTTTCTATATATTCTCAAGATTTAGTTAACTATTAACGATGTTTGCAAAACATAATATTGAAGATTTAGAAATCCAACAACACTAGTGTGTTTCCACACACAGACTGGCGTGTGTTCAATCAAACATTACTTACATAATTACTCTCCGGCATTAGGAACCTGAAGAGTTATTGCCACATTCAAAAATATGCCACCTATCCTTAAATTGAGCTAATTTTATTCAGTCCACCTCATTATACCCTATCTCTTTCAGATCCTGCATTTGTTAGGTTATCCAACACTTTAGCTCAGTCGGTAGCTTGTCTATCTACTGAGCTAGAGTCCCGTGTTTGATTCCCATCGTGGTGAAATGTGTGTTTACCCTTTCGCAGTGATGAATTAACGGCCGGGGACTGGATTTTGTGCCTGTCCTAGTCTTAAGTTAGCAGGGTGTCCAGTGACCTAGAATGGAAAACAGGGAATTTGATAAAATTTCTAGAATGTTCACAAATTTGCTCAAAATTACAAAAAAATTATTTACAATAGTGAAAATTGCATTTACTTCCAGTTAATACCCACTGCTAATCTAATTTAACACAATTTTGTCCCTGTTGAATATAATAATCTCATTTCTTAAAGTCAACATGTGATTCTCATGTCATCTTTGCACACCTCTACCACACGTATTCGGCCAAAGTTTAGTCGTGATTATGCACATGAATTCGATTACGTTATAGAAAGAATAAGCTAAAAAAAGAATGTGTCTCACAACAATTTTAAACTGTACTGGTGTGAGTCATTCTTTTAATGTCTCAATATGATATTACTGAAATTTAACTTAAATCACACCACCCAACAGCCCATTGATTTCAGGATACATTCCTTCATTGAGTGACACAATTTCAGGATGTGTATGGGACTAAAAATATTATTACATTAAGTTGCGATCTTAATAAAATATGTGTGATATATTATGACTGAAAAAGCTGGAAATTGACTCTGGAAAAGTCAGGGAATTTTAAAATAGAGTTTAGCTGGACACCCTGGTTAGAATATACGACATATGAAGCTACAACAGCCTAGCCAGCTGGGAGTGGAAAATATATTGCTCGAATAAAAAACTGACCCAGGCCACGGGCTGTAAACAGTAATAGATGTAAAAAAGATTAGTTAAAGGTAATTTAGGTTGGTTAAGAATAGTTTTTAATACTAACAAATGCGCCTAATGTGACAGGCAATTTAAGTTAAATTGAGATGAAATGCGCCAGCATTTACCTCAAGAACCGTGTGTGCTGCCGTAATTCCATCTGACCTGTTGGCTGAAATTAGTACAATATAGCGAGTTAGCTCTACCAATAATTAGGATTAGTTGAAATTATATGGTTAAGGTCATAGAGGCTTTTTTTTTTAAGGAGAGCCCATTTCTTGTTTTTTAAACCTTTACTTTTACATTTAAGAATTTCTTTATTGTGGTTTGTCTGGTTCTTAACACCAGCGACCCCTATTTCTACCTCCCATCACACTGATGAGTAGTTTATCCATCTAGTTTTGGAAATGTTTAAACCCCTCATTTCACCAGCCCCCTCTTATAAAGAAACAAAATTTAATACTAATGATGTTATTTGGATGTTCCCTCTACATTACGTAGCAAATATAATTTTCTCTATTCCCTAACAAGTTTTTTCTACTGCTTCCAGAGCTATATTTTGAAATTTAAATGCTCAGACCTTTATATTTATTTGGAATAATCCCTAAGCCCATTTGTTATATTTCAGTACACAGACACATTTTTTGTATTAGTTTTGGAAATGTTGACCCCCACTCTTTGTCCTCCACCCCTTCTTTCCTCAGTAATTTTTCCTATTTGTTCTCTTTTTAATTTGTTATCTGGAGGAGTCTTTCTATCTGCTTGCCAATTTAAAAAAAAAAAAATTTTACCACACCTAAGTGATTTTTATATACATTTAAAATTTTGAAATTCTTCTGGTTATTTTAATTGGCTTGTTTACTTTCCTTCCGGATTTAAGTTTTCTACCACACTGAAACTATAGTGTTTTTATAAATTTTGGAAATTTGAAGCCCCTCATCCCATTTGCCCACTTACTGCTTAGAAATTTCAATTTTAAGATTGGTTTGGTTATCTGGAGTTATACTTCTACCTTTCTGCCAAATTTAAATTTTTACAAGACTTTTAAGTTGTTGTTTTTTAACCTCTGCCCTCTATATTTCCCCGTTTTAAAATTGTCAGGCTTTCATAGATATTTAGAGTGATATCTTTCTTTACTTTCATGCCAAATTTCAATTTTCTACTACATTGATAAGTAGTTGTGGTTTTGGAAATTTTTTAACCACCCTACTTCAAACTCTTTTTCGAAATCACTCTGAGAAAGAGAAATTTTAAATTCTAAGATTCATTTGGCCATCTAAAGTTTTTCTCTACCTGTTAAGCCAAATTATTATAATCTTCTACTTCTTTTCAAAAGTATTTTCTAACTATAGCTTCACCCCCTCCATTTCACAGAATTTCATTAAAAACTTTAAAATTTTCAGACTTTAATGTTTATTTGGAGTGGTTGCTATATCTGCCTAAAGAATTTCAGGTTCTATACCACACAGAGAAGTAAGTTGTTTAATTATTTTTGGAAATGATGAGTCCTGTCACCCCACCAGTTCTTCAACTCCCACTTATAAATTTCGAATTTTAAGATTAAATAGGACATCTTCAGGGCTCCTTATATCGGTGTGCCAAATTAAATTATTTTCTTTACCTATCCAAATGTTTTAGACTCTTATGGTCCCTTAACCTTCTTTACCAACACTGGAAGTAGTTTATTCTTTTAGTTTTGAACATTTTAAACCTCTCTTTCGCCCACCCTCACCCCCATTTTTCTAACTACCATTTAGAAATGTCAATCATTCGTCGAGTATAAGTACCTATTGTAACCCCCCCCCCCCCCCCCTTTGATTTGGTAGGTTCTTATTGCTATAAATAAAAGGTAGGTTTAGTCACAAGAGAGTTTATTTTATTTTACAAACAACTCGCAGATATACGAGAGCGAGGCACTCTAGGTAGGTCGAGTGACTGGCCGACAAGGGCCGACATAAACAATAATAATGGGAGAAGACCCCAAGTCTTTAAGAGACAACACAATGATTGATACCAAACAAAACATAATTAAATTGACCCACGCAGAAGGCGGTTAACCTAGCAAGAAGTTAAATACAAGTAATATGTAAAGGTCTAAACGACCCGTCGATGTTGACTCTACATTGACATAAGTAAGTAGTAATATGGTAAACTGCCATTGCAAAGTGCAACGCATGAATTACCTAAACTTAACCTGTTACAATAGGTTCCAATCAAATTAGTCCAATCTAATTAGTTTTACAATTATAGCCAATGTGCTGGGTGCACGACTTCGCGCCCCCCGAGTTGAGTAACAAATTGAATTATTACAATCATAACAAATCTTTAAATTTTTTTTTGGCAAGCAAGACAATTATTCTGAATAAGTTGCACATTTATTAAAAGATAACTAGCGCCCCAAGATGGCGACATGCCAAGGTTTCATTAGCGCCTCAAGACGGCGACAAACTAAAGTTCCAACCCGTCCGTGAGGCGGACACAACGTTAATTACAAAGAAACAGAGTTAGCGCGTAAACCATAATGGCCGACAGGCAAATCCTGCAGTCTCAGAGAAATATAGTTATTAGTAACCATGATTTATATTTAAAGTCGAAACTTGAATTTTGAACAAAGTTAACCCAAACATAATTTAGAAAACGTCGAACAATAACCTACGTCTAAATCTAAGACAAGTGTCTCACCTAATTGAGTGCAGAGAAATGAGTGACATCACAAGACAGTCCAGCCGTTATATACAGTACTAAGTCAATCACGTGTTCACAAACGGCGGGAATCACACAGGGGGCGAAGGGAGAGGGGTATACACTGCTTCGACAAAATTCACGAATATTCTCATAACAATTTCAAACCACGCGCCGGTGGATGAGTCTTGTTTCACTCAAACACAACCGTCGGCACATACTGGTTAGCGCATCTCGATGTTCAAATGTTCGAGTCTTGCTCTAATCGGACCTCGAGCCACGGGCGGTCAGTAAGCCGCGTGATGTAGAGTGGAGTCGAGTGTGCGTGTTTCGTGAAGTCGAGATCCAGCCCAGTCAAAGGGGACCAAGATTAGGTGAGCCAGATCGTCCTTATTTGTTTTATGTCTGTGACAACGTCACACTATTCAGGCTATACGCCAACATTAATTTTGCTTCTTTTTTTAATGTACTAATTACACTAGTGGTTTAGGGATTAGGAAGATTTAATTGAAAGTAAGTGCACCCACATTTGTATGGAAGGAAAATGGAAAACCATTTATGAAAAACTATCCTCAATGCACCCAACCAGGATCAAACACTGATCTCCTCGTTTTCAGCAGTCTAATCCATCACGAGAGTAGCACGCCACTAGACTATGTGGCTACCGAAGCGGGTAATTTTGCTAGTAAAATTGGGATGAGGAAGGTAGGATTTTAGAGGAAAAAGTATATGCATTTGCCTGGTGGAAAATTGGGAAACCCTTTAGGAAAAACTACCAGACACTGGTTTGGGTTTTGGGACTGTTATTAAAAGAAATTATACATAACATATATAAATTATACATCAGCTCCGTCCTTATATAATAGATAGTTACATATTAAGCCCAATAAATATACATGTATTTAAAAAAACTATAACCTCATAGCACACTGACTGAAAACAATTATGTATGTAATATTATATAGTGCCTAGAAGTAGACACGTTGACTAAACATCATTCTCGTTTATTATCATATAGTTGACGAGTGGCAGGGGTGTGAATCCTGACCAAATGTACTAAGTGTTTTTAATCAATTAAATGGTGAATTTCATCCTCCCTCTACACTAATTCGGATGTATTCCCTCTAAAAGCCTCTTCCTCATTTCTAGCTCACTAATGTAATTAAATGTGGATAACTCAGCCATGTTGTTAGACAGTGCAAATACATAATAATATAAAGAGAGCCACTGATTAGGAGACCCGTTTTACTCTAAACAAGTGTATATTAAAAATATACAAATTTTGAACCAAATTAGTACATTAAATCAGATTAGAGTTACTGTACCCGAATTTCGAATATTAGAAAGATAATCATGCAATTATTTTAAATATATATTATTTTTGCATCACATCTTAATACCCAGCCGGTCTTTTCGCAACTTACTGGTGTGGGCAGGATAATTTTGGATTAAATGTACCTTCATTTACATGGAGGAAGAGTAAAGAAGCCATTTAGGGAACAAATACACTCAATATATGTGGCTAAGATGCAAATGCTGATTGACAACCTCGTTAGAAAGCGAATTAGAAGAACTTGTTGAAAATAAGATAAGGCGATCATTCTTATTTTTCCATGGCTTGTGCCCTTAGTGGAACGTATACTCTTATTTGATGATAGTGTCCAAGTGCTGGAGATGGTTATGAGGGAGGGGTCATTATTTGGGTTTTAAAATGAGGTAAAAGTTAGTTAGTTAAAATGAAATGCCCCTAGTAGAACATGTCATGTATGTTATATATGTGTGAAAATGTCTTATGCGAAGTTATTCATCAACCCCTAAGAGCTGTGAACTGAATGTGGTATTTAACATCAACCACTGACATTTCCGATTGTCCTCTGTAAAGCATAGCCAATCAGATTTAAATATTAGTTCATCAAATTGTATTATTTGTTTAAATTACTATAGTTGAATTTTGTAAAATAAAATGTTATATTATAACAACACACAATATATAGTAAAAAAGTATATTTGTTTTTAGATCCTGTGTGAACTTTAAATTCTTTAAGTACCTATTTCTATTTGATTTAAATAACCGACAACCCTTCGAGGCTATTAATGACCAATCGACGCAAAGCTAGTTGTTACAGTAGAGCCTCGAAAACTCAACCTAATGTGGACTGAGAGGGTGTTGATGTATTGAAATGTCGAGTTTCACAAATAAACTTGCATAATATGTATGTTTACTATGTCATGTTTACTAAACAAGGATGAATCACAATACAGTGTTAAATATTATAGCTACAGTTGTACTCTCCTTTATTATTGTACAGTACAGTAACAGTAATATATGTACAGTACAATATATAACGTGTTAAGGTAATGGGGTATGCACATACTTGTAAAATACAGAAATGAAGTATAGCATGTTTAATATTGTTGATTCGAATAACACGGTACTGAATTGGAAAACTAACAAACACAGCATGACTGTTACACTCAAATGACCCTTGGATTGTAATAACTGGCGCCAACAACTGTGTGCACATGCACGTGTCAAGTTATGTGGAATGTCGAGTTCTCGAGACTCTACTGTATTGACATTTAGCTTCATCCCAAAGAAAAGATAGCGTTTGGTTATTGTGACTTCCATCTCTTCTTTCTTTCTTTTTTTTTTCTTTTTCTTTTTTTAAACACTCATTTTGCCCCAACTTTACATCAAAGATTAAAAGCAATTTACAACAATTGGCGACTCTTTCCCAAATAAGTTAACCTTTTAAAAAGCTATAGGCTAGAAATTAAATCACTCTATTTAAAAAATAATTTTATCAATTAGAGATGGTGTGGTTTTGAGAAACTCAAAATTCATAAAAATCAATAAAAAGTATCTCAGTATCATGCAGACCTTTATTTGAAATACTATTTAAATCAATTATTGATTAATATATTGTGGTTTATGATTTAATAGACATGACATACAAAGTATATCGTTAGTCAGTAGACACAAGTTTTTTTTGTGTGTTTTTTTCATCCAAAAATATAGGATTCATCTTATCTTTAGTATCGATTACTGACCATTATTCATATATTTTAATTATCCGGATAGCTGATCACAATATCAATTTAAGAAATCTCTTGCATCATCTTATTTTCCTCCAACCTACAATGGAAAAATAATGTACATTTATAACCCATATTTTACAATGTAAGCACACAAAACATTTTAGTCAAAATATGTGTATTAAAATATAGTAATTATAATTGGGTCAGATTCATTATTTTACTAATCCAAATCTCCAATTTACCTTCAAATCTGAATCTTGGAATAAAGGATAAACATAAGAGGAAATATAAATTTATTAGAATGATATAAAATACAAATAGTAACTAAAAAATGTTAACATTCTTTCTTTTAATCCATTCATTATAACATTCATACATTCATTTTATTGTTAAATTACTGCTCTGGGGTATGGTTGTTAAGTTCATCCTATAACTATAAATGGTTCTTAACCATCAATAAGCAGTGTTAGAGCTCTAAAACAAATTTCACTTGGAGAATTGAAAGAGAGAGAAAAAATGAATCTCGAATATCCTTAAGTATTCAAGGGTCTATCTTTAATTAAATTACAATAAATAAAATATCTTGCATATAAGACAGTGAAGTTGACGAATAAAGAATTAATTTAGTATTAATGTGCATGTTTTACATCCTGTTTGTTTTTATACTCAAGATCCATGCTGCATAGCTCCAGATACCAGTACCGGTACAAGTACAGTTTTTGTAAAAAGTTTAACGACACCATGAAAAAAATGTCAGATTTTCTATATAGTTATTTATTTTTAAGATTCTGAAACATTATTTAAAAAACATCATTTCATTGTTAGTAATCAATGTGCCCTCCTTGATCCCTCAAACGGTCTGCCATAGAGTCAATCAGCTTTTTGCATTCCTTGACTTTGACCTCTTGCCATAAGGTGGCCAGATTCTGCTTCAACTCTTTGCCTCTCCTCCAGCTTGAACGGCAGGTCCAATATGGGCGGGATGGCAGAAACTTTTCTGTTCGAGTACGCCTAACCTTCATTTGTGGTCTAAGATATAGCGCAAATCTGCTTTTATCATAGAAAACACATCTTTGCCATGCTTCCTTCATCCAATTACGCCTCTCATAGCACCACTTCCTTCGCCTTTTCTTAGCCAAGTAATTCATCAGAGACCCGCCTCGGTGGCGTAGTTGGCTAACGCGCTAGTCGTGTTGAGCTCGACCGCCGAGGACGGGGAGATCGAGGTTCGAATCTCGGTCGGGTGAACTGGGGGTGGTTTTTCCTAAATGGTTTTCCACTCTCCCTCCACGCAAATGCGGGTTCACTTCCTCTAAATTTAACCCTCCCAATTCCTAATCCATTAGCGTAATTAGTACTTAAGCGTATAACCCGAATGGGTAGTAAGACGCGGTGCTAAATATTATTATTATTATTATTATTAAAAATTCATCAGAGGCTTATGAAAGGATACATAAGACATTAGTACAGAATCTCTTAGGTAAGCTAGCTCTACAATCATTTTACGGTCAGTTCTAATTATTGAGGTTAGCTAAGGCCTAACTGTTAGGGGAGCTTCCAGCACAGTACCAGTCATTTTGAATTTTTTTAATATCTGTTCTACACACATTATCGACACTCGAATTTTCCCTGCAATCTGCCTATAGCTCAAATCACTCTTCCACATATCAATAATCTGCCAATTCACGACCATACCTTCTGAATTTCAGCCCATTTTCACTATATTAAAGGAAAAAACTAACCTTTTCACAGTTCTAACAAAATCTACAGCTGATAACTAAAGATGGAGGGAATCAGATGTTTTATCAGTGTTACCAACTCCAAAGGCTGTGATGTAAATGGCTGTGGCAGTTCTAGATTGATTTGCTGCGAATTTTAGATAATGGCATTAGAAAAAATCTGGTTTAGACGCCTTGACCAAGCCGTCAAAAATTTTTTTTTTATTAAAAATTATAATAGCACAAGGAGCGGTTCTCGCAGGGCTACCTACATGGCAAAATTAATTGGTCTAGGTTATCTAATCAGTTCTATGAATAATAGAAAGGTTGGGATTGCATTAAAAAAACTTTGTTTTTCAAGGACATTTGTTTAATGCATAATGTGCCAATAATAAGTTTTCGAGTGGTGTCCTTAAACTTTTGACAGACACTGTATTTCATATCCTATTATATACCCGCAGAGTGTAATAGTAGGCCTACCTTATATTAGCTTTATTTTACTTTAGAACATCTCTGTTTTATAACTAAACATAAATGCCTTCTTAACACTTTGTCTCAAAAACAGCACTTATAAAACAGTAAACTAACATTTTGTGTTTGTCCTTCACTTGTTTGCTAAAACAGTTTAAACTCAGAAAGTGTAAATTAAAAATATATATGGCTGTTTTAATATTAGTTTTAGCTTGGATAGGTTGAGGTTATATTAATAAATTATATTTATGGTCAATTTGAGGATACATTTTATGTGCTACTTTTGTTATTTTTGAGGGTTAAAAAGGTTAAGTTAGGTACATATAACGTCCAAGCCTCAATTAGATACTTTCTTTTGTGTGATGATATTAAAAATGATAATAAGCTATTTAAATTTGATGGAACAGTTCTAGAACCCCCAAAAATAGTGTTAACATTCTCTATTCTCAGGAGCAACTCTTATGACCTGATACAGTGGCTGCATGGTCTAAGGTGTCATTCTCACAATAGACTAGACTGTAAATGACTGCGATATCAGGGTTTGAATCCCAGTCGGGCTTACTAAGGGTGGTTTTTCAAAAATGGCTTTCCACTCCCAACACATGCGGGTACACTTTCTCTAAATTCAATTTTCCGAATCCCTTACTCACAAGCATAATTAGTACAAATGTATACAACATGAACAGGTAGTAAGATGCAGTCCTAAAAATAATAATAATAATAATATTAGCACCGCGTCTTACTTCCCGTTCGGGTTATACGCTTAAGTACTAATTACGCTAATGAATTAGGAATTGGGAGGGTTGAATTAGAGGAAGTGAACCCGCATTTGCGTGGAAGGAGAGTGGAAAACCATTTAGGAAAAACCACCCCCAGTTCTCCTAAAAATAATTAAATGTCAAAACAATGGGCATTCATCCCCAGTAGGCCTACTAAGTGGAGACCTCTAACCATTTAACCACGAAAAGAAACAGTGTCTAGGAGGGTTCAAAAATAAGATTGTTTTGTATCAGGACCAAATAACATGCAACTGGTAATTTGAAGGGAATGCTTGAAGCTTTAATCAAAATTGACTAAGCATATAACAACCTATTTCTTTAGAATGAGTTGTTTGTGCGATTTATTCCCATCAGAATAACTTATTCTATCAGTATCATATAAATTTACTAACCCCTTTATAGTAAAACACTTAAAACCAAATCACACCTTAATTGCTGGTACCTATTTCTGATAAAGGCTAAGGGTTCTTTCCGGTCCTGGTTGCAATATCCCATAAAACTCGTGTTCTTAGGCACGATTCAGTTGAAATACATCATGAAAGTGTTGTGCCCGGAAATATAGACACCTATTGTTAATCTTATTAGATTAATGTAGCAGTATTTTCACTATCATGTGTCTAAGACAAAGCAAATAACAGTAAAAATATACATATAATTAGTTCTTTAAAATTATATAAAAAGGTAACATTAATAAAACAGACAAGAGTTAAAGAATAAATAATATGACATAACCTAGTAATGTAAACCAAAGCACAAGTAAAATGGCCTTGCATCATTCTAGTAGTAAAATGTTTACATTCACAAAGAGTTTGGCTATAATAACTTTTGACACAAAGTCTAGCATCCACCCGTAAGTGTTCGCAAAACTTTTTGTATCATAGTCTCAATAGCCCTGCAGGCCCTTTACATACTTGCTAGGCCGCCACTGCTAATGACCGAGAGCTGTATATATGACATGTGATATTTGTTGGCTCTAGAAGACTGCACCGGCGAGTGTCCAGACTCGGACTGGGGCCAGTCCTCCGGAGCAGGTGAGCCAACCACAAGGCTCATTACAGTTATTGTTTTGTTGTTGTTTTTTTAATATATAATTAATGTTTTGATTGGTTTCTCTTTTTTTTTCAGCATGAGACTCGCATGCTTTTGAACTTTTTTTAACAAATTTTTATTGCACTTTTGTATTAATTTAATGTGTGTTTATAATATTTTTGTAGAATTTTCTTTTTTTAATACGATTAATTATTGTTGTAGATATTTTATTAATGAACTGGCCATATAGCTAAACCTTCACAAGAAGAAAACCTTATATTAAACAATTAGCCTTAAATATACATATGACACACTATCACTGCTGCAGGGAAACACATATATAAACAATATGCTTTAAATTTACAAATTGGTTGCATCTTAAGTTATTATAATGTTATTTACAATGGCCATTCTAGAAGGACTTGTCTAAATTTGAAAATTAAAACTCTGATTATTTTCAAAATAGTATCCCCCAAAAGTAATAAACTTGTCCCACCTCCACTGCCAATGTTCAAACCATTTTGAAGCACTTTTTTGACATCCATTTCAAGGTCACCTCTGGCGACTAAAGAATAGCTTCTGTTGACTCGGTTATAAACCTTCCTCTTTTTACATGTTTGAAAGTGTAATAAAGTTTCAAATAAAGTTTCAAGTTTGGGTTGTATGGGATTTGGAGATGATTTAAATGGTTGGTTTTTACCAGATAATCCATCACAGTATCATGGTGCAAAATCCAGCCGTTAGTGGAGAGATGATGGTTCTTTGGATGAATATGGTCTGTTAACGTATTCTTTAGCGATACATAGTTGTTCTTAAACCATATGCTTATAGACCATTCCGATGATCAAAGATGAACGTGACTATAGCCTTAACCGACTGTAGGAAAAATGTTAGTGCCACTAGCCGCTCAACACTTGTTAATTCTGTAACTTACGAGACTGAGGATGAGATCCCATTTCAATCCAGAGAATTAGATAAGAGTATGTGCAAAGGAGACATTGTAGTAAATCTGATTAGTGAGAATATAATTACCGTATTTATCTGAATCTAAGACGAGTTTTTCCCCCAAATTTGTAGCTTCAAAATCTAAGGATCGTCTTAAAATAGCAGACTAGGGATTGGGCTAGGCCTACATCAAAAGGTAATATTTTACATATTTGTTTAATATAAATACAATAGTGCAGAGCTTCCCCCACCCTCCCCCACCTCCCCCGATATCACTCGATAGTTGGGGATAGTGATGGGCATAATCGAATTGAATTTTATTTAGTTGTGATGTTTTTGATTATTTTTCCATTTACTTTGCTACGATATTAAAAATTCAGCCATTCACAATAAATAGATTTAAATAGATAGTTAGATTTAAGAACAAATAATGAATTATCAATTATCAAATGTTACATATTTAATTCTTAAAACTTTGCCTACATAGCTAGCGCTTGTCAAGTAAGACGTGATGAGAAAACTCGGAATTGATTTTAAACAAACATTCGATCATACGTAGAGTTTACTGGAAAATTTTAGCAATGCCAAACTTTCGTTTTAATTCATGAAACTCCACAAAATATCTTAACTTTTTAATAATATCAAGTAAATTATTATCTTTGATTGGATGTTCCTAGATCATCGATTTTGAAATAAGAATAAAGATGCTTGTTTATTTTCACTAATATTTTTACACTTGGCTGTCATGGCGACTGACTTTTACGGTAGTTCACAGCAGACATGTTTATCGGTTAGATTTTTTGTAACATGTGAATGCACTTTATATTATTTTATTTTCTGTATATCATTGTGAAAGTGAAAGTGTCATGCTTTCGAAGCTAGCTTGTTAATGGTAGAGTACAATGTTTGTATTTAGGGGGAGTAGGGTAAGTATGAGAATCAGATTTTCACTAACGATTATCATAAGTCATAATAAAAACTAACTTCTCATTGTTTTATGAAACTTTTTCAAAGGACCTACTTATGCAAAAGCAATATTTGTGATGAAAAAAAGAGATTCCTTATCAATTCTGCAATCCTAATTAGATTTTAAGTCAACATAGGTGTTTTTTTTGTAAATAAAAAAAATTGTTAGCATTACAAACATGGTGGCTACAGACAGGGAAAACCTGGAAAAGTCAGGGAATTTTTGGATGACAGGGAAAACAGGGAAATGTCAGGGAATTTAACTAAAAATAAGGAAAAGTCAGGGAATTAAAAAATATGTCTAAAATATCCCATTAATTTCGCAACTAAACACTAAAACAAATGTTAATAATACCTAAATAAAATAACATTTTAATTTTCAAAATAACTGGTAAAACTGTTTATGTTTAGTAGATACAAACTTTTTTTAATATGTGATCAATAATAAATAAAACAAGTCATCATCCACCATTAAAACTGGAAAAAGTATTCAGGGAAAATTGAAAAATGTTGCCTGGAAAACCTGGAAAAGTCAGGGAATTTTATAAAATATGTTTTGTAGCCACCCTGTACAAAATAAGTCTACCATAATTATTATTTTCTTCGTTCATGATAAAATAAATACCACTGAAAAACTGGGGGGTCTTCTTAGATTCATGGTTGTCTTGGATTCAGGTAAATGTGGTATTATAAAGTGTTGTGTTACTAAATGGTATGAACCATATCAAGCTGTCATTGATGAATAGTATGTCTTATGGTAACAGGTTAGGTACAATATAAAATTAAAGTTAAAATGTGAGTAAACCATTTAAAATGCTTACTTTAAAATAAATACAGTTAATTAATATATTTTTAGTTAATTAATCAGTTAACGTTATTTGATAAGTAAGGTTAAATAAAGTCACAGATCAATAGCTCGGAAGAGACTCTATTTCATTGTTTTTATTTTTAATCACATGTTAATTCATTTTGTTTTAGTCTAGTATATTTGTATCATTGTAAGATAAATTTGTCAGAAATTTTTATGAATCTATTGTATTCAATATACTCTTATGTTTAACTTATTATCTTAAAACATCCTACTCATCATTGACTGTTTGATGGGGATAAAACCATATTGTATTACAAGTTACTCTGTACAGACTTTTTTAAATAAGAGTTAGGGAACATAAGGTAAACCTTTTTCTTTAATGAATGTATGTCTGCAGACATTACCCTTTGGTGTTAGTGGGTGCCCTTGGTGCATAAATGAAATACAGAAAGTGGGAACAGCATTGCATGCCTGACAGCGTTGACGCATTTATTGTCATATATTTTCACTAGCCCCATATGCTAGATGCATGTCAGCCATCTTAAAATCTGTGAAATGTTTCATGCTAACTGTACAAATTCCACATTACCAATGACGATGGTGAAAAATAGCATTTGATGTGCCGCCCAACAGCGCCCTCTAACACCAAAGGGTGACGTCTGTGGACATACATTTATTAACAATAAAGGTTTGTTTTAGTGTTTTCTATCTCCCATTAAAGTTTGTACAAAGAGTTTTAAATCAACCTGTATAAAATGCATTTCTCCTTAGCAAAAGTCCAAAAAATAACTAGCTCAAATCTTTTTTGGACAACCCTCACGTTAATAAAATCTTTTATTCAACAGTTCTAATAGAAATTCACTGTATTAGTGATGATTTTATGATCTGTCTAATGATTATTTTATAAACTACTAAAAAGCTAGGGCCGTGCAAAACTCAAAAATATCTCAAAAGTTCAAGAAAAAAATGATTCCGTCTCAAAAGTTAAAAAATGAATCTCGAAAATTCGAGAAATAAAGAACAGCAAATAATGGCCCTAATAAATTAAAAAACCAAACTGGGAATTTATTATTTCCAATAATACCGTAATAACCCGAAATAGGCCGCATTTCACCCCCCAGAAACAGCCTTCATCAAGAAATGTTTTGATTATAAATATTGTTTTTCAACATCAAACTTTGACAATATAAGTTATTACACTACAAAATAAAATGTGTATGAGTTATATCTCAAGTGTTTTAATGAACTATATATAAGACAATCTAAAGCAAGTGCCAGCTCAAATGTCAAAAAGGAACTCTCTGAACTCTATTTACTTTAATAAACACTATTTAATTTTTTTTTTTTTTTTTTTACTTTCAAAGGACGTTTCTTGTATCGTTCTCATGTCTCGACACTTTTTTTATATTCTCGTTTTGAGATAGTCTCGAATTGAAAAAATGGTTCTTACACATCCCTAATTAAAACTCTACATATGTAAACAAATAGCCATTGATCGCTACTAGAATATTTTGAAATCAATTCACTATAATTTAAAATTACAATCCATATATGGTGACCTGGTGGTCTAGGGGTAAGTTGTCGAACTTCTTTGCTTGGGGTCCGGGGTTCAATCCTCGGTCCCGGAACAGATCTATCTGATTGCCAAACCCTTCCTTCACCTCTGACAAGACTTTTATTAATCACAACTTGTGAATGTGAGGAATGCCAGGCCTCCACCGTGGTTCGGATTCCACGTTAAACTGTAGGTCCTCCATTTCATCTCACAATCACCCAACCATTACACATTAGCATAAGTGCATACAATCTGAACAGATAGTAAGACGCGGTGCTAATAATTATAATAATAATAATAAAACAACCCATATGTATTTTTATTATTCCAAGTATTCTGACTGAATTTGCAATTTGCCTTACTATAACATTAAATGGAGTAAACTTATTTCTTGACAATTCATATGTTTTAGCTACGGAAGACAGAACTTAAAGCCATATAAATATTTCTCTAAATCAACCATCTTACACAATATCTATCAAATATAGGACATACAGATGTCATATATCAAAGCTTTTTATTTCTCTTTTTGGTGACCTGGTGGTCTAGGGGTAAGGTGTCAGACATCTGTGCTACGGGTCCGGGGTTCAATCCTCGGTCCCGGCACAGATTTGTCTGATTGCCAAACCCTTCCTTCACCTCTGACAAGACGTGTATTAATCACATCTTGTGAATGTGAGGAATGCCAGGCCTCCACCGTGGTTCGGATTCCACGTTAAACTGTAGGTCCTCCATTTCATCTCACAATCACCCTACCATTACACATTAGCGTAAGTGCGTATAACCCGGACGGGTAGTAAGACGCGGTGCTAATAATAATAATTATTATTATTATTTCTCTTTCTCTTAGTTTACTTCTGCCAAATAAGAGCGATATTAATCAGATTATTCTTTTTGAGATAGATTTATTTATATTTAATTTTAGCATGGCAAATTTTGTTTTATTTATTTGCAGGGCATCCAGCTGCATCATATTGCATCAACATTTTACAAATAAATACTAGTATTATTAATTATAATAGTTTTAGTAGTAATTTAACTAATAAAGTGTATTATTAGGATTGTCATTTAATTGTTTGTGTTTGGTTTTACAGAACAGGACCTTGATTGGCTAACTTGTGTCTAGTTTTGTAAGCATGTGTTTGTGTTGAATATGTTTATAATTTGTGTTGAATATGTTATAATTTGTGTTAAAATGTGTAATATTTTCTAAATCATGTTCATTATTTTTGATTTTCCCGCTGCCCAAGTAATCTAAATGTAGAATCAAATAGCCGAAGCTGTTATTAATTATAGATAGGAATTCACCATCTAGATATCATATTCTGAAAATTGAAAAATGACACCTGTACACGGGAAACGAACCCGAGACCTTTAGCTTAGTACGCCAATGCTCTACCACTGAGCTATCCAGGAGCCGTCCCGTGCCCAGGGTCATTCTTCACTCATATTTTAAGGCAGAGTCTATGATGGACGTGCGGAAATCGTCGGCTTTATTCACGAGCCATCAGATAACGCAGCCATCTTCGACTCGGTAGTTGGCTTGTTACTGCCACTCATACGCCGACTCCTGGATAGCTCAGTGGTAGAGCATTGGCGTACTAAGCCAAAGGTCCCGGGTTCGATTCCCGGTCCAGGTGTCATTTTTCAATTTTCAGAATATGATATCTAGATGGTGAATTTCTCTCTAAAATTAATAATTGTACGAGTGGCAGTAACAAGCCAACTACCGAGTCGAAGATGGCTGCGTTATCTGATGGCTCATGAATACAGCTGACGATATCCGCACGTCCCTAGACTCTCCCTTAAAATATGAGTGAAGAATGACCCTGGGCACAGGACGACTCCTGGATAGCTCAGTGGTAGAGCATTGGCGTACTAAGCCAATGGTCCCGGGTTCGATTCCCGTGTCCAGGTGTCATTTTTCAATTTTCAGAATCTAAATGTAGTTATGAACAAACATTGAATTATGTTCCTAAACCCTTCAAAATTATTTTTTTGTTTTTTTGCTCCTGCTGTTACTAATCACTCAAAATAGTAGACTAATGATCAGTATATTAATAAACTAGTGTACATTGAATTCACTATTTTACGAATCCGAATTTTAGGAAAACTTATGAACATAAGAGGTAATATAAATATAATAAAATAATAGAAACTAAAAATAGTGACTAAATGTTAACATTCTTTCTTATCATCCATTCACTTTAACATTAATTTAAATTTTAAATTACTGCTCTGGGGCCAGGTTGTTGAGTTCATCCTATAGTTATAATTGGTTCTGAATCACCAATAAGCAGTATTAGAGCTCTAAAATAAATTTCACTTGAAAGATTGAAGGGAGGAAAAAAAGTTTTGAGTCTTAATCTGAAATTATCTCGAATATCCCTAGAGATTCGAGGGCCCATCTTATTAAGAAACATTTCCATTTGTTGTATGAGCTATGACTTGTTTCTTATGACTTGTTTTGGTCATTTGACTAACAGACACATAGCAAAGTTATCTTCCCCATTTGCTCAATCATGTGCATTGGGTAGTATTAACCAGGAGTTGGGAATATGTTACCTTTCATAACGCTCTTAACAATTGCAGTATGTCATAAACCGTGAAACTTGATAGCAATTATTGTTCAATAATTTTTATATTCAGGCATAAGTTTATACTTTTTTGTTTATAATTATTAAGCTTATACAGGACATAGACAGAGGAATTGAAAACTAAGCGAAAATCGGCTAAAAGTCAGGGATCTTGATCATGAAACACGGAAAACTAGACATTATCTGTAGGCTGCTCCGCTCTTAAATTGCAGTACGGGCCCTTATGGACAACATCCTATTCTAATCCATTGGTTTCCCTGTGGGCGCTTTGCTTTTTCTACCCAGGAAAGTTGTCATATTGTGGCGAAAAAAAATTGTTATTTCTATTAAATGTGCATGCATTCACTGATGTCTCATGTGAAAGCAATATAAAAAAACACTAAACCCCTTATTTTTCACAAACTATGGAAATTAACATTTTGTCTCATTGTCTTGAATTTCCAAAAATACCAAGTCATAGGTCGTGTGTGTGTGTTTTTATAGTGACAAAGTGTTAGATTTAATTCCTTGCACCATTTTATTGCAGACAAAGTGTATGTGTTATATTGATCAAGCCTTATCAAACTAGGATGATTACGTTGCTAATCTTGCTGGCTAATTTGCAACATCCAGGCCATTCTCTTAACTAAACTACTTAAGAGTAATGAATACACAGGAAATGTCCAGTTGATTGGCTCTGATGGTACATCTGGTGTACATCGTTGAAGTTCTCTCTCTCTCTCTCTCTCTCTCCATTTACTCCCTATTTCTCTCTTGTTAAGCGACTACTCCATAACCGCCCAAGTGTATGCAAGGTCCAAGGACTAGACAAAATTGAATAACTTGTGTCCACATCATGACAAGAGAATTATGTAATTATATTTGATTGGCTTTAATTAATATTTTTGCTATGTTGCTAAAATAATTTTTCATTGCAGGATGACAACGAAGGTCCCGTCACAAAAAGTATTCGTCTAACATCGTCCCTAATTCTTCGAAACCTAGTCATTTACTCAACCAATGGGAGAAGGTAAGTCATTAGCCATTCAGAAAATTTTAATTTTTAATATATCTTATTTAGTAATAATAATAATTTAATTTTCTATATTTTTAATCCTTTCCACATCTTTGAATTAAATAAATAAAAATCTTGGGGAAGTCTTTAAATGTTTAAAAAATTCAAAACTCAATTTCAAAGCCTAAGAAAAATATTTAAATCTGGCATGACACCTAGTATTAATCAATTAGTATTATTTTACACGCGCCTTTATGTCATTATTTGGCAACAAATGTCTCCCATGTGATTCCTACTATTATATACATTTACTGTTTCTTTGTTACAGATTTCTACGCAGTTATGAACCTCATTTGGCAAGCGTCGCACTAAGTAATGTTGAATCTTCACGAACAATTGCACAGGTTCTATACGACATGAACCAACAAATGTCCAGCCAAAGGTGACCCCTCTAGGCCTAATTGTACGTGTGTGTATATAGTTAGCACATCGCTCGGCAATGGCGAGTGTTAGCAAACGATTTGCGCTATTTTAGTGAAAAATTGTACATTTGCTGTTGTTGTATATTTATTTTCACAACTAAAAAAAACTGTACTGTTGTGTGTACAAAAATCTGTCTATCCTCGTGTGTCTCGAAAACATTTTTTTTTTCCCTTGAAAAGTTAATGACAAGTTGACTCTTTCTATTATTGGTGGAATTAGTTGACGCTGTCATCATTTTAAGTATTTTATATAATGATGAAGATCTTGTTGGGAAACAATCGTTCAGCCTGTCTCTATAAGCAGCGATGTAAATCATGTTTGTATTTTCTCCTACCAATCTGTAGTTGGCTCAGAGTTAACTTGCTTTTATGTCCATTTTAAATAGTAATGAAATGTTAAATTGTTATTTGTTTTCATAGTTTTTTTGTTTCATACATCTTGTGTTGCAAGCTTAATGTGCAATTCTTTCTCTAATATATTTATTAAATACTAATGTATTGTGGAGACAAAATCTGGTTTAGTGTACACTTTGTAAATAAGAGTTTTTCCCATTAAAATGGAAAATTGAAAGAAACTTTCTGGATGTGGAATACATGTCTTTTTGAAAATACTAATGTAAGTGTAATGACTATTATACTTTTTTTTAATATAGTTCACCTTATTTAAAAAAAAATTGTTAGTGATAAAAATAATAAAAAGAACTAAAATGTTGTATTCGTCCACTTTAAAAAAAAGTTTTATACAAACCTTATTTTGTGAATTTTGAAACATTTTGTCTTCTAAATAAATAAAATTTGTCTTTGTTTATGTCAGTATTATACAAAATTTACCAAAAATATCGATACCAATGAAAATTTGGTTTTATTCTTAATTTGGAAGGTTATATCTTCTACTTTAACAATTGTTTTGTTTTAATGCAAATAATACCAAGTTTTACAATGATATTTAAAGATTAAGTAATAAACCATTCCATGTAAAAAGTAAAAGCTGAAATGATTGAAAGATTTTACTTGCACTGAAATCAACTAAACAAGATCACATTAATCATGTACCATCTGATTTTTGAGCAGTATCCATCATCTATTTTCATGTGCTTTTTGTCATTCTTTTTGTAAGAAAAGTAAATAAGTTTTAGAAAGCACTGTAAAATGTTTACATAAAATTAATCTGAAATAAAGGATTGCATTTATTGATTTGTAATATTTAATGTTATTAAATTGATTTATCACACAGTATCCTTACCTTCAAAGCTTTAAGTGGAAGGACTACTTTGTAAAACTTGAGAAGCATTATCAGCACAACTCCTAAGGATGGTTTTATCAAAGACCACTCTCTGCATAAATATGCTGCTTTATTTTGAGGTTGAACTCAAATAATCAGTAGTATGATTTTCTTAATATTTCTTACCTGGTGGAAGAAAACATTTTTCATTTGACTTTCTCATATTAGACTGGTTTGCTAGTAACGAGATTGGGGTTTAAATCCCAGTAGAGTGTACTGAGGGTGTTTTTATCTTAAAACTGTTCCAAACACGCTATTATTATTTATTTATAGCACCCGTATACCACCTGTTCGAGCTGTACACTTATATACTAATTACTCTAATGTGTTATACATCAGGAAGGTTAAATTAAGAGGAGGTGCATCCATATTTTCGTGGAGTGAGAGTGAAAAACTATTTAGGAAAAACCACCTGAGTGCACTCGACCGGAATTGAACCGTGATCTCCCGTCTTCAGCATGTCAGTTGGACACAGCGGGTAACACACACTATTAGACTGGATTGCTGGTGGTGGGGAGATTGAATTTCAAATTCCAATCAGGTGCAATAAGGGTATTTTTCCCTAAAATGGTTCCCCACTCTCACTCTACACAAATGTGGGTACATAAAAACTAAAATGTCACCTTCCTCATTCATAGTTCATTAGAGTAATTAATGCATGTGTATAATTCAAACGGGCAGTAAGTCGTAATGAAAAAAAATACTATTGTGAGGACTACCAAGAGTGTCGACGAAACTTTATTAGTGTCGGGCGAGGTAGTTTGTAAAAAAAATACTATTGTGATGACTACCAAGAGAGTCGACGAAACTTTAATAGTGTTGGGCAAGGTAGTTTGTAAAAAAAAAATACTATTGTGATGACTACCAAGAGTGTCGACGAAACTTTATTAGTGTCGGGAAATGTAGTTGTAAAGAAATATATTTTTGAGGAGTTTTTAAGGGATTGACTCCAAGCCAATGGAAAATGTTTGAAAATGGAATGCGGCTAAAAGCTATTTGGGAACATTTAAGCATTTAAAAATAATATTAGATTGTCATAGAACCTATTTGAAGTTTGATGCAAACCATCTTTCATCTTCAAACTCAAGTATATCAGAGGGGAGTTAAACAAACTGGAGGAAGGCACATTTTGAGGGGGGGAAGAAGAAATTGGTGGTAATACCCCGCCCTATCAACCCTCCCTCCTTCCCAATCCACCCTCAATGAGTAACATTGGATATAAAACTATCGACAGACACATTGTAGAATCTATATCATTTCCTCAGCGTCTGACTTAACCCAAGCTATGAGGGGTGAGGACATTTTCTGAGAGTCACAATGGTTACTTCATTTTCTTTAAAAGATTCATACGTCAAGTCATGTAATTTTTTTTATGGAAAATATAATAATAATGGTAATAAAATATCTTATCAATTAATATAAAAAGTTTTTATTTTTTTAAACCTTTTTGCATGGACACAGAAAATTGGGGGTCAGAGATCTGTAACCCCCTTGAAAATTGTTAGAACCCTTCAAAGGAAAGGGGGGGGGGGGGACACACACATACATATAAAACATAAATAAGAATTTTTTTTTACTTTAGTTTCTTATATTACATCACTCAGATTATTATTATATAAACTTAAGATGCACTAAAATTTCCTATTGTAAAACTAGCTTGACCTACATTAGCTTGTAACATGTACAAAGGCGTAATTATGCAGTAATGTACCCATGGGGGTTGCCCCCAAGAAAAAAATACACCACCGTCCCCAAATCTCTTGTATAATTTTAGATTATAAAAAATTATTTTATAATACGTAATAATATAGAGTAGGTAGGTTGAATTTAGAGGAAGTGTACCCACATTTGCGTGGAGAGATAAGAGTGTAAACCCATTGAGGGAAAACCACTCTAAGTGCATTACTATACAGCCATAACATTTGATAAAATTGTTGCTGAAAAGTTTCAATATAATGTAAAAAAACTTATGAATTGAATAAAACAATATTAATAAATATTATAAACAAATATATAGTCATTTATGAATATTAACACTTATAGAGGCTAAGCAAACATTGATATTAATAAAGTGACTATAGAGTAATTTTTGATTGAATAATGAGATCTTTACGAAACCAAAATAGGCTAAGAAACAACGCTTTCATGTATTACCAAATTAATTTTTTGGGTGGGTGGGCCTTATTTTGGGCATGGGCCTGCTGCGTTTTGCCACCACCCTAGAGTTACACCACTGAAATTGTAAGAATCAAGAATGTCTAACGCACTACTCTCGTAGTAAACTAGACTGCCAATAACGGGGTGATCAAGGCTCGAATCTCTGTCGGGTGTACTGAAGTTGGTTTTCCACGTAAATGTGGGTACACTTCCTATAAATATAACCTTCCTGATCCCTAAAACAATTAGTTCAATTTTTGAAAAACAAGATCTATTCACAAATTATATGTTTATTTGACAAAAATTTGAATCTGACCATTTTCCTCAGGAACTTTATATAAAAGAAAAATTTTGACCAAACTAAATCATATTATATTTATAAATATAATATAATGTGAATAAAAATATTATTATATATATATATATTCAAATATGAATATAGCATATAGATAGACCAATTTGCTGCAAAAAGAAACATTTTATTTTTAAAAATGTATAATTTTTATAGAATAAGTACTACACTTATTGCCTCTACTACAAAAATTATAAACACTTACTTTAAAAATAAGTAATTAAAATTACAATAAAACATAAAGAAATATACTGCAAGAAAAGGTATTTCACCCGATTGTATGGAAAATATCTATCTATTGATTTTGACCAAATTTGATAGGCTTAAACAAAAGTTTTACATTGAAGCATCATCATTTTATAATCTATGTCTTCCTTATCAATAACTTTTGTGTCAGGGATGTTCATAATATATATACACATCACTAGCTATTTTATAATTTTAACCTGCCTCGGTGGCGTAGTTGGCTAACGCGCTAGTCGTGTTGAGCTCGACCACCGAGTACGGGAGATCAAGGTTCGAATCTCGGTCGGGTGAACTGGGGGTGGTTTTTCCTAAATGGTTTTCCACTCTGCCTCCACGCAAATGCGGGTTCACTTCCACTATTCAACCTTCACAATTCCTAATCCATTAGTGTAATTAGTACTTAGGTGTATAACCCAAACGGGTAGTAAGACGCAGTGCTAAATAATAATAATAATAATTTTAGCTACACACATTATATAATAATACGTCCATTCTACAACTTCATACAGTCAAAGTCTTTCATCAAAACTTCTGCAATGAACACAATATTATGTTTTTAATTTTAATTTTATTAGGGACCTGTGCTACAAATTTCTGTTGAATCCCGGCCGTGTGAACAGAGGTGTTTTTCCTCAAGATTGCTCATTCCCTCCACACAAATGTGGGAACACTTTATCTTAGTTACCGTATTTATTATTATGCACCCTACTTTATTATTGTAAATTTATGGATAACATCGAAGGATATTAAGAAGTGAAGCATTTCTAATATCACAAGAACAAAAAAAAATGACATAGAAATAATCTTTACAATGCACTCTCTTATATATGTTGAGTAACATCCTCCTCTTAGCATTTGTGTTCCCCCCTCCACTTACTCTTTAAGGCTTACGTTATTTCCAAATCTTTGACTATGGCACGCGAGGGGTGCGAGAAAGTAAAAATTATATTTGTGTCGAAATTATTTCGTTAAATAATAATTGTCAAAAGGAAATATAGACCTGTATTAATTTTATTAATTTTAAAAGAGTGGTGGTCAAGGCATGTTCAATAGTGCCCCTACTCCCCTTTCATCATCCACCTTTACAATTGATAGCAAAATAGTTTCAAGACATTTATCTACTGTGACAAGTGTATTTCTTGTTCAAATTGCCAATAATCCATAGTGATTTAAATAGCTATGTATTATAATTACCAAACTATTGACTCTGTTTAGAGATCAGATTACCAAAGGTAGGGCCAAAATGTTTGATTGGTACACCTAAGAGAACCGAGCCCGTGTGGGTTTTACCCCGATGTACTAACTAAGCTACTGTGTTAGAGAAGAGTAAGGTTGCTTTTAGATGACATATACCTCAGTTTTAGCTTATGTGGTGCTGACTGACAGCTCACAGCTGACTTCTGACGGCTTTGAAAACCTACCAGACCAAATTATGTATCCCTACGCCGAACCATATGATCTGAAAAAAACATGTCTTTAGCAGTCTTCACTTCTGACAGTCAAAATTTAGGTATATACCTAAATGTTGACTGTCAGAAGTCAGCTGTGAACTGCCAGTCAGCACCACATAAGCTAAAACTGAGGTATACACTCACATTTGCGTGGAGGGTGAGTGGAAAACATTTTTAGGAATAATAACCTCATAGCACCCAATTGGGATCAAACATCGATCCCCATTCTCGGCAGTAAAAAGGATCTAAATCACAATATTTGCAAGCAAATTGTTTTTCCCTCTCACCTTAAGCATGGGGCCCCTATAATGTGATTTAAACTGCTTTAGGATCCGCGTGGTGGGTAGGCTAGGGAGGCATAGTTGTCACATAGTGGGGGTTTGAGTGTTAATACTGTGCAAGCATACTTGGTGACTGTCAAGAAATCTGGCAACGTGCATCGGTTGCTATGACAACTACCCTTCACGGATTGTTTGAGCATGTGACAAGCCTCCACTCCCCACTCTGGATGCACTGACCTCAATCCTAAAGCAGTTTAAAACGCAGCATAAAACCATGGGGCCCTGTGCATCTGCACCATTTGCACACCCTCGAGGGCAGCCCTGGCCGACATTGTGAGATCTGTGAATGAAGTTTCTAAAATCACTGCCATCTTTGAGCTTCAGTTCTGTTGGAAGATTATTTGAATAGTATGAACTTATGACGTGAATACGTCTTTAAATTTGCTACCATACGGGGGCAATCCAAAAAACCTAATGATAACAAAATCGGGGGATACAATTTGGTGTTGTAATTTCGAATCTTTCCTCTACATCCAAAATTAAATTATACCACTGGATAGCTAAAGGATCAAAGAATTCATTACAATAAGCGAGAACAGTGACGCATCGCGCGCGGTGGAGGGGTACCGTATCACAGACCTATAATTAATAAAGTTATATTGTAGTACAATAATTATTTGTTTCCTTGCTTTTATCCTAAATACATAAATAAAAATATTTTATTTAAAAAATATAACCTGTTACATAAATATATTCATGTACAACACACGGCCATGTCCATGACACAGCCACACCCCATTTTTTTTAACAGAGTCTTACTACTGGTTTGGGTTTTGTTATATTGGTTCACATCCAGACTTCAATGATGAAATATTGTTTCTCATCCAAAGAAGTTAAGTTGAACAGATTAAAAGGGTTATATTTAAAGGAAGTGTACCTACATTTGTGCTAAGGGAGAGTGAAAACCATATTGGACAAAGCCCACTCAGTGCACCCGACCAAGATTCGAACCTCAATCTCCCTATCATTGGCAGTCTAGTCTACTGTGAGAATAACACCTTAGACCATGCGGCCACTGAAGCCATCTAAGTAAGTTGCCTGAAAATTATTTGAAAAATAAATGCATCTGGAATCTATTTGAAGTTTGATACAAAGCAATCTTTAAGCTTATAATGAAAACTTATGAAAATTTCCGGAGGGGAGGGTTTTTTTTAACCCATAACCCCCCCTGCCACTCCCTTCATCCATGATTACTACACCCTGATGGTAGAAAGCTTGATCTGGAAGGCCTTATTTTGTACTACTGTATATGACTATAAGTAGTGGATTTTGGTAGGATAAACAGCCTTAAAGAACAGTAGTAGGGAGTCCCTTCTGGAAGGTCTTTTATCCAATCAAAATACTTCTATACAATACATGCTTCCAAAATCATGGTATATATTAGCATACATCAACTTATTTAAAGAAACAAGTCATGAGTTTCGAACTTATATACGGTGTTCAGACCGTTTATTAACACATTTATTTCATGTAACTATTACTTTATATATACTTTAATATAATGATGTTTCTAAGTTATTCATATAAATTAGTGAATGATATCAAAATGCCACATTTCCTTGAATGTATGTAAGAGAGAAAGATATACCCAAAAGTTTCTTCCTCTCCAACACAATGGTGTCCACTGTACAGAAAACACCCAGAAAATTTCAACCGTAGATATACAACCAGCAGTGATCGCTTGCTATTTAACTGAATGGACATCAGTGGATAAAATTTTCGAGCTGTCGTCTTCACACCATTGTTTAAGAAGGAAGCAAAATTTCGGGTGTCTCTTTCTCTCTTACACACAAACAAGTCAATGTGGCGTTTCGGCATCATTCGATAATTTTTACAAATATATTAGATATATCATTATCTGATTAGTTAAACGAAATTAATGGGTTAATAAAAGGTTTGAAGAGCATAACTAAGTTCAACACTCATGACTTGCTTCTTTAATTAAGTCGATTTAGTTTAAAAGAGTAATACCTCCTACAAGCTTATAAACTAAATGATCGTTTGAACGTAGGATTTTTTAAAAAAAATTGTCAATCGAACAAAAGTAATCAGAATTTTAGCGACATTATTTAATTATTATAGTTACTAAACAATAAATATGGTTTCTAAACGCAACATACAAGCTGAAAGCCAACTTTAAATATATTGTAATATAGTAATTCTTCCTACAATCCCCATAACCTAAATCATAGTTTGAATGTAAAACTACTACACAAAGCTTGTTATTCAAACACATGTAATTAATTTTTAAGCTACCTTATTTCATTATAGTTTACGAACATTAAAATAAATATAATATGGCTCCTGAAAACAATGAGCCATACAAGCTAAGAGCCAACTTTAAATATATTTTAATATAGTAATACTTCAAAGAATTTAAAACTACTACACAAAGTTTGTTATTCAAACAAATGTAATTAAATTTGAAGCTACGTTTTTTCATTTTAGCTATCGAACTTTGAGTATTATAATGTTTCTGAAACATTATATACTAATAACATATTTTATATATATTGTAGTCTTGGCATAATGTTAATAATATGGGCGTTAGCTACATATATTAAATATTAAAGACTTTTTTATTTGTACAATACTACCTTTAAAATTGAATTATATATCCTTTAATGTAAATGTGCCCTTAGTCAAGTGGGGTATAATACATCACTTTTTAAAAAAATGCTTTTATTCACTAGACACCCGTTTTTGTCCAAGAACATTGAAAGTAAACCGTTAAATCTCTTCTCACGCTAGCAAGCAGACGAAAAATTTTAGCGTTATGATTTGGTCCGTTAAAAGGGATGTGTTTATGTATATCTAGTATGATATTGAGATCACTGTAATATATTCATACAAACTAGCGAACCGTATATAAAAATCTCACTTTATCTTGAAGGTGTGTCAGAGAGAAAGAAATACCCGAAAGTTTCTCTTTATCTTACATAATGGAGTGCAGATGACAGTGTGAAAATTTCAGCTTTAGTTGTCCAGCAAGTTATATTTGAGAGATTCATTAATATTATATGAATCAATGTTTCTAAGTGATCAGCAGCTTGGAGGACAAATTATTGCTGTTAAGTGTAACATCTTTTATCTGGATGTATTAGAAAAACTGAACTTGTCGATTAAACAGTTGCAAAGAAAAAACAGCAATCTTAAATCTTTTAAAGAGACCATTACCTAATGCTTTCTTTGTAATTGCAAGTTGGTGATCTTTTAGTTTTTAATAAGCATTCAAAGAATTTGTGTATTGACTAATTAAATGCAATTATTTCTATTTGAGTTAAATGTGGTCGATGTTGATATCATAATACAAGAATGTCTTATTAAACTGCAGTGTAAAGTGATATAAAAACTCAAGCTATATTCGAAAATGACAGACAACATTTTGGGATAAGCATAGAAATTGCCAATAACTTTCCACAGTTTTGGGACAAGTCAATTTTTTAAAATCAGATTTCCCACTTCATATCTTCTTGAATATGGATTTTATAAAGTTATTGCTCTTCATCTGCTACCAGAACCTCGTAACCATCTTGATATTTTTAACAAAAAATCATACTTGGGCATGATATAATTTTTGATGAACATTCGTTCATAACCAGTGATATTATTGGTTCAACACCCTCTCGAGCTACTGAGGCCATTGGTTCGACTCCAAATGAAGTTTTTTACTGAGGAATTGCAGGAGTAGCCATCTTCAGAAAAAGAACCAGAGACAATTTCTAACGAATAAGAGAATCCTGGCCCTAGCAAGTAACTTGAACCTCTGCGTAGGAGCATGAGACCTCACACTGCACCAGCATACGTAAATGACTATGTGGTACTGACTCTTGGTGATGAGTCATCTATTGACAACGTACCAGAAACTTTTGAGGACATCCATAGTAGAGATTATGCGCAACAATAGATGGCTGCAGTTGAAGAAGAGATGTACTCATTGAAGAAAAATGAGACCTGGATCCTTACTGAGCTGCCGTCCAGTAAACCAGCTATCAACCGCAAGTGGGTCTTCAAGATGAAGCAGGATGAAAATGAAAAGCTTGACAGGTACAAGGCAAGGTTGGCGGTGAAGGGCTGTGCACAGAAGAGCGGGTTTAATTACAATGAAACGTACTCACCCGTGGCCCATTTAACTACTGTCAGGACCCTGCTTGCCATCATAAAATAAGAAGATTTAATTGCCTTCTAGTTGGACGTGAAAATGCATTCTTACATGAACAACTTTCTGAAGAGGTGTACATGAAGCAGCCACTTGGCTTTGTAACTGATAGCAACCTTGTTTGTAGGTTATACAAGTCCCTCTATGGATTGAAGCAGGCACCACGGGAGTAGAATGCTAAACTTGACAAATTTGTGAATTCTCTCGGATTTGAGCAGTCTTAAAACGAAAAATGTATGTATTTTGACTTCATAAACAGCATAAAAACTTACCATTTGGTTTATGTAGATGAAATAATTTTGGCAGGTAGCAATCTGCAGAAGTTGAATGATATAAAAACATCTCTTATGTCAGAATTTGAGATGACACAGCTTTATAGGTATAAAAATTGATCAGAAAACTGAAAGTTTGTTCCTTAGCCCAACAGCCTACTTGAAGAAAGTTCCCAAGAAATTTGGTATGGAACAGTGCAAACTTGTCAAGACATCGAAGGAGGCAAAACCACCTGAAATAACTACATCAGAGTGCATTGTAAAAAAAACCCGTACCGTGAGCTTATTGGTAGTTTGATGCGTGTGATGCTCTACACTCGCCCTGATCTAAGCTTATCAGTGAATTTATACATCAGGTATCAGAGCAACGCAACAGAAGCACACTGGAATGGACTCAAACGAATACTACGATACATTCAAGGAGCATTTAAAGTTGGTCTCTTCTTTCAGAAGAACTGTGATGTCGCCTTACGGGCCTACGTTGATGCAGACTGAGCCAATGACAGCGATGGTCGTAAATCTATATCTGGGTACCTATTCCAAGTTTATGGTGCCATTGTTGGTTGGACTAAACGTAAGCAAACTACAGTCGCCCTTAGCTCAACGGAGTCAGAGTTTGTCTCCCTGTCAATCGTCTTATCCGAACTACTCTGGTTTAGCATAAGATGCTTGGATAAATGGGAACATCGAAGACTAAAGCATATTTATGTCAAACACAACTTTGTTCGTGATTTGTATCTAAATGACGTTATTGATGTGATTTATTTGGAGACAAATGAACAATGTGCTGACATTTGGACAAAGAGATTGGTTGGAAACAAATTTGAGTATTTTTGTGATTATATTGTTTAATCAGATGCTGATTCACTTGAGTATATTTCCATTTATATTATACACCTAATTTCATTGCTGAGGGAACTACATGCTTACTATTGAGAAACAGCGTTGTCATTATTTGGTTTTCCGTGACCAGTCTTCCTTCGAATGTATATCAAATTTGGCAATGCTAGCTGTCGTTGTTGCCGGTAATTTGTGCTTCTTCCTCCAGCACAGTCGTAACGTGACAGTAGTCTGAGTCTCGTTGCAACAGCGGTTTTTCTTTGAACCCCAGGTACGTAAACAGGGAATACATTCAAGATAAAGAAAACAAGCAAAGGCAGAGATATTAATGGAGATAAAGAAATAGACTTTAATTAATCAGTCATATCAACACATACAGTAAAAATTGATACAAACACTATCCAGTTAGTGAAGCTTTAGGTTAAATATGAATCCCTAAACTTGACAACTTCTAAGTGAGTTATCTAGTGTTCCCATCTACAGCTATTAAGGCGCCAAGCACCAACATTAGTACAACACAGGCAAATCCCTGGTTGTGCTTGGTATGGGTAGTCCCCCCATTAGATACACGAATGGCGTATTAGTCAATAAACAATTACATTTACCAGAATAACCTACACAATAAGTTAACCAGTTAACTGGTTAAAACAAACTAGCAGACTTCCTATTGAGGAGGAAGACTACCCGTGCTAGTGAGGCTAGCTTAATTTATTTCCATTCAGGTACAGTTGTTACAAGCTACATAGTTTAGTTCCGGCTTTACATATTCCGGATAAACTGTAGACAAAAGTTCCAATCCAGGGTTCTAGGCCAAGCACATAATGACCAGGCTAATAACCAATTGGTTCGAGCCAAACTCGAGGTGATCAAACCCGAGATGGTCAACTATCAAACCCAGAAGGGGGCAACACGTCCTCTCTAAGGGACGATATCAAAATATGTAACAAACGCGAGCCATGCCTGATGGGCAAGGAGACCCAAAAGTTGAACAACAGTCATTAAATAACTCTACAAACGCGAGCCCTGCCTGATGGGCAAGGTGATCCACAAGTTGAACAACAAACATTAAATAGATCCACAAGTTGAACAACAATCATTAAATAACTTTAGAAACGCGAGCCCTGCCTGATGTGCAAGGTGCTCCACAAGTTGAACAACAAACATTAAATAGATCTACATCCATGGTGATAAGCGCCACCAAATAACTCTAAGAGAGCCGACCAACACCTAATAAGGCACACTGCTAGGCCTGGAACAAGCTAAACAGCCCTTTTGCCTGAAGGCACTGCTGACTATGACATGGTCGTGCAGGCCATGGAGTGACACACACTACTACCTAAACTGTAGGTCTGAAGGACCCAGCATATATCAGTGACACACAACGTCACACAAGGCTAGCACTGCGAGCCAGAAAGTTTAAAACTAAGCTACATTTACAAGAAACACCCTAGGGTGATTAAAGCTCTCTTGAATAAGTAAGTTAAATTACTCCTAAAACCTAACCACGGCCATTACAGCCATCTACTCCCTATCAATACTTGATGACAACGCTGTGGCAGTCTTCTTCCACCAATCGTGCCAGTCCCTCGGTACCATCGTTCCTCCCTCGTAAATAAGTCTTGGTCGACGATGTGCTCGATGTGTTGTTTCCTGGGATAACCAACGCACGGCGTTCCACCCAGCTAGTCTGTCAGATGAACCAAAGCTCGGCCCGGTGAAAGTGCGGTGACACTGACCAGGAGAATAGCATGGAGTGTCTAACGGAGCTCGTGTTCAGCGAAGTTGTTGTTGTTGTTGTTGTTGTTGTTGTTGTTGTTGTTGGGCGAGGTATGTAACACAACATGTATGGTTATGAGCATATTTTCAGCAATCCATGTACTTTTTATTTCAAGATCTTTATTGATGGCAGTGCTTTAGGTTGTACAGAACTTAGCTAGTTAGCCCGCTACATCGTGTTCCTAATAGCTAGCTCAAAAACATTCACTAAATAAACACTCATATTTTATTAGTACTCTGTGTAGAAAAATATTTGTTATTGATCACGTTAAGATTTTGTGTGTATGTGTTGGTTGTGTTTTTTTGTTTTTTTTTGCCTTAAGGTTGTGTAATTATAGTTTTATGTGCATATTAATATATTATTTGAATAATAGTGTGTTGTTAACAGTTAAAATATAACACAAATTATGGAAGCTACAGCTTGTTACAAAGAATTAGCATTTCAAGAGGAAAATATTAAGTAATAAAGAAAGGGCAATGGTGTTAAGAGTCTACACATATTTTAGTTAAGACGGAACTTGTTCAGTAAATCAAGCGGCAATGCAGACTACATAAGTACAGGTGTGGCTTATAAGTTAGTAATATCCATTAAACAAGAATTCAAAACCAAGGGAAAGTTACTGATACCAATCAAAAAAGGAAATAACTGCACTCAAATGAATCGTTTGGATAAATATTACAATTTTTCTCATGCAGCAATTCGCAGAAAGGTACATTCACTTTACCGTAACAATGAATTACCTTCCTAGAGAAAATTAAAACTTTGATTGATATTGATCTTCCTAATTTTCTGATTAAGAACAAGTAAGAATGTAACTTATAGCATTTAGTATAGAATGCATGTTGTAATTATATTTGTTTGTATATTAATTATGAGGAAAAACGCTTTATACATAAAATAGTTTTTAGCATAATTACGTGAGGAATAGAAAAAGTTAATAAACTTCAATCTTGAAAAAATACGATTGTGGAAATAGTTAATGTTTCTAGAAAAGAATGTACACCGATAGGAAATGTTTTTGCCTGTCAATTGAACCCTCCAACCTCCCCATGCCACATTGTTTACAATAAGGGATTTCCAAGTAAACCCTCCCCCTCACTTCCCAACAACCGAAAGCTAGAAGATTTGGCAACCGGTAACAGAGAAAGAGCGAAGATAAATCTTTTCTCCATAAGACCTGCAGTTCCCTCAGCTATGAAATTAGGTGTAGAGATCAATGCATTGCACAAGGCTATGGCCTACACACCCCTGTGTGTGTGGGGAACAAAACAGAGTGTTAATAGTGAGGCCCATCATGTATAATATGGAGATTGTGTCGGAAACTATGACATGGACGATAAATGAGTGTGTAGCTTTAAATCCGTGAACATTTCTTTAATTTAAGTCTTATAATTTTATTGTTAATTGATTAGAAATAAATTGTCTCAGATCCTTACTGTTCTCGTCACCCATGATATTCTATACCCTTACGTATCAAATATATATGAAAAATTGAAATTTCTTATATATATTATTTTTTGTTTGCATAGTGAATTATGCTTTTTTAAGTTGGCTAAAACTTGTTAGTAATTTAGGATGATTCATGACAAAACTTGAACTTGTTGGTGTGCCCATATGGCCCTCTAATTAATTAATTTAGTTGTCAGTTGTATTTAATTTTGTATTTAGTTTTGTAGAATGGCGCAGGAATTGCTGAAATTCAGGCAAAGAGCTGAAGCTGCAGTAAGTCTTTCAAGTAAATTATTCGATAACTTACGCTATACAGGCTATATATTTTTAAGTAACCCTTTGGTTAAGTTAGACTAATAAATAAGCTGTAGTGTGATTCGAGGGCGGTACTCTTTATTATTTCTATGTCAACTTAGGAGGAATTTAATGGTTTCGAAGCAACTTTACACACAACAAGATTCTGAAGTTCCCGATGATAACAAAACAAACATGACGAAAAAAGTTCTAAATCGCTAAAAAAATATTGGAAAACTCATCTAGGCCTACTTGGTATTTTAACTACGGGTCATAGGCCTATAGTAAATAGTTAATGGAAATTTTTTTGGGCTTATTTATTCACACATGAAAATTAAGGTAAATCTAGGTCGTTTTTATCTGTTCACACGTGAAAGCTTAGGAAGCTAATTTTTTTTAGTGAATGCATTATTATTTTGCATAAAAAAATCACCTTTAAAAAGATTTTATATGCCTTTGAGATGTACCTATGGCTATCCACTCATTCACAGCACATTTGAGATAGTTGGCCTAACAATCTGCTTCAGTGTGCTTCTTTGGAGCACATTCAAAGTTAAAAATAAAATAAAGATAGGTAATAAAATAATATAGGGCCTATACCGTATTGTAGTCATTTACAAAATTTAGGAACTGCTCTACAAAATTTTCACTGACACAAGGAACGTTTCATTCTGTGCATTGCTATGGCAAATGGCTGAATGTAACCCAGTCAATTAAGGTGAGATTTAGAAAAAAAATTAGGCCCTATTGTCTGAAATGTTTTGACAAAGTTTTGTTATGATCATAAACTTCAGAATCTGGTTAAGTGTGTATAGGTGCTAGCTAAACCATTATATTTCTAATAATTTGACACTGAAAATAAATAAATATTCCTGCCTTTGCTTCATAATATTCCCAGTAGTCTAAATGCTTATTTTTCTGTTTTTTTTTTGTATTCTAACACTATGTCTTGCTTCCTGTTCAGGCTATACAATTAATGTACTAATTATGCTAGGCCTAATGGGTTTATGGACTAGGAAGATAATATTTAGATGATAGTATAACCGCTTTTGTGTGGAGGGAGAGTGGAAAACCATTTAAAGGAAACCACCCTCAGTGCACACTACCGAGATTTAAATCTTGATCTCCCCGTCATCGGCAGTATCATCTACCACGAGAGAGTAGCACGTTAAACCACTCTGTCGCTGAAGTGGGTCTAAATGCTTAAAGGAGTGGAACTATAGGCTAATTCAACAATAACAATACTAATTGTGTTCATTTACAATTCGTGTGAATGTCAGAAATTATATAACATTATCTTAGGATAAGTTTTTACTAAAATACAGTTATTAATGTAAAGAGAGAATGATACTTAAGAACCGGATCTTTTAAACATTTTTCTCTAAAAAAACCCAAAAGTCACAAAATTTTTACAGAAACAGCTGTTTGGTCAGGACGAGATTTTTATAACAATGAAAAGCTTGAATGAACTGAGATTAGATCCCCTATTAACGTCTATTTTACTGAATTCAAGATTACTAAATAGCTTTCATCATCATTATCAGCTGATTTCTTTAATTGGACACTTGGAATCAATTTTTTTTATGATATTTTTTAAAAGATTGAAGTACTTTAACTGCTTTGGTGGCTGAAAGGCTTAAGGCGTCTTTCTCCCATTAGACTGAACTGCCGCTTAAGGGAAAGATCAGGGTTCGAATACCCATATGATGTGATAACACTTCCTCTATTTAGTCAAACTTTCCCATACCTAGCACAGTTGCGTAATTAGTACGATCTGCGTACAAAAAAGTTTTACTTTTCTACAGAGATATTTTCCATGAAAACTCTTGAAACGTTATCCCACTTGAGGATGTGGGAAGCTAACTTTTCTAAAAGGGGAGGGGGGAATTTCGCTGTTCCTTTAACTTATAAAAGTTTGTGTATCTGGACCTCCTATAGGAGGGTCCATCAAATCACAGGGAAGGGGCTCCGGACTTCCAATACTATACTCCCGACATACTTCATATATATGAAAATAGATTGATTTTAAATGTTGTGATGTAAGTAATATTCGTGGTGTTCTTAAGGTATGTGAACAGGTTTGTGCAGTGGTGCACTTGGGAAATTTACTGGGAGGGGTGAAGATGGTACGGGGGCGAAGGAGGGGGGGATACAATCAACACCATAGTAGGAATAAAATTTCTAGGGTAAAGGGGAGTTACACACAGGGGCCCAAGAAAATCTATGTATATTAATTGATTCATGTAGCTATTTGAAGTTATTTTTATGATTTAACCAAAGACAATTAATTAACTTATGTAGGCTTAAATGTTGTAAGCAAATTTTTTTTGTTGTTTATAATAGGTAGCTATAGTAAAAATCACTCAAATACGCAAAATTTATACACTACAGCACTTTTTGGTTCATGAATAAAGGAAGGATCAGCCATCTTAGCTCAGTCGGTAGCGTGTCTGTCTGCTGAACTTTTTTATTTTACACTATTAGAAGATATTAATACTGTTTGAAAGACATTTTAATCTCTCATCAGCTTCATACTGTGACTGAGACCTCTATAATGCTATACACAGGGGACGCGACGTTAGCGGGGGAATGGAGGGAGGGGAGACTCGCTTACCCCCACCCCACCCACAATAATCTGCACAAAGGGGACACGCTTAGTACCTTTAAATAATTAGTGAATTTTTTATTGAGAAACTTGAAAATCCACTTTTGGTGCAATGCATAAATGATAAGTTCCTTTGACAAAAAAAAATATTTATTGTTTTCTAATTTCAAGGGAAAATAATTTTTTTATCACGCCGCCTCCTCCCCCTTTACCCGCCCGCCTATCTTTCAATAAGAGCCAGTGACACTAATGGCACTCTACGTCAATGAGTTGACAAACTAGCTCTGGTAGCTTTGTCAGTTCAAATCTTTCAGGTCGAAGTTACCTGTTCAAGGAAAAAGAAAATACCAATATATGCCAGAAATGTGTGCACTGCATTCATATTTAAATGATTACTCAAAATTTTCTGTGGTGACGATGGGAGACAAAGTGACATAGTTTATTGTTAATAAGGAATGCCAGGCCTCCACCGTGGTTCGGATTCCACGTTAAACTGTAGGTCCTCCATTTCATCTCACAATCACCCTACCATTGCACATTAGTGTAAGTGCGTATAACCCGAACGGGTAGTAAGACGCGGTGCTAATAATAATATTGTTAATAACTACAGTATGTCCCTATAAGATAGAAAGATTTGTGCACAATGCTTAGCTGTGAAGCCATTCTAAAATGGGCAAAAACGGCCTTTTTAACGCAGTTTCTATCCACAAATCATTTAATATTTAATCATTATTCTGTACTAGGAACCTCTTTTAACTTTTTGTCTCTATTAATGTTTAATCAGAAATAATCCACGTGCAATAATATTTGTATAAATTTAAGATTTCTAGCAGACTGTATCACAAAGCTGATGGGCATGTGATGCACATTCTTACACCACTGAGTTAGGGATAAGGAAGGTTAAATTTAAAATTTTACCCGCTTTGATGGCCACATGGTTTATCGCGCTACTCTCGTGTTGGACTAGACTGTTGGAGACGGAGAGATCGGAGTTCGATCCTGGTCGGGTGTACTGAGGGTGGTTTTCTTAAATGGTTTTCCACTCTCCTTCCATGCTAATTTGGGTGCACTCCATCTCAATTAAACCTTGCTAATCCCTAAACCATTAGAGTAATTAGTACATAGGCGTATAACCCGAACGGGTAGTCAAGGCCGTAACCAGCCAATAATTTCAGGGGGGTTTAGTGGGCACATCCCCTAATTGCAGGAGGCTAGGAAAAAATTCTAGATACTAAACACCTCTAGAAGCTATCTGAAGTGCTTTTTATGGTAAAATAGCCCCCTAATTTGTACTTGTGGCTTAATTTTGATATTGTTTGAACCATAAGAAAAGCCTTATATATTTTGTTAATTATATTTTGGAGGGGGTTTGAACCCCAAAACCCCCCCTTGACTACGGCCATGCAGGTAGTCACAGTGCCAAGAAAAAAAAAATTTGTCTACAAACATGTGTGCATTTTATCAAACAATGTGTATGTATATAAAAAATTAATTGTTGATTTTAGGGCTAGCCTACTTTTAGTATGCAAAGCAGTAGGTCTATACTTTTTAAATATCTTGTCATAATCCTGACCTTAAAATGTAGCCAGTGTAAAAACCTATAATTGTGCACTCTATATATTAGTTATACTTAATGTGATTTAAGTTTTTATCAATATTATTTATGGTCTAGGGAGGAAGGGGCCAGATCCCCCCTCCCCCCCAATCACAGTATGAATTTGGCTATTTCCTGAAATAAAGTAGGCTATCTTATTTATTTTTGTTCAATCCATACGCTTTTTGTCATTGTTTTGATTAACAGAAACTGATGAATTGACTATGTCAAACCATACATTGAATAGTTTTAAAATGCTTGCAGTTGGAAGTAAATATATGGTAAATTTGCTTCTTTTGTATAAACCGGTTTGTTTGGTAGTCCGTAAGCTCGATTCTGACTCCATCCCCTTCCTTGGCTGATCTTGGGGATGCGCAGTCACATACCTTGTATATTCGTAGTACCATGGGGAGTGACAAACACATTAAAAATATATTGTGCAATTAGATTAAAATATTTGTATTGATTAATTGAATGAAATAGTTAGAGTAGCTTTAGACTTTCATGCTATAAATTCAAAGATCGTTAAGGAGCTTTAATAAGGGCCAATATTGTTTATTTATTTGAGGTATTTAACGTGCACTTTCTGAACCAGCTGGTTATATTAGCATGTGAGATTTTCTATTAGCGAGAGCAAAAGGGCCAACCAATTTTGCCGGGCCACAATCAACATGGGACCGATGGCTTTACTTCCCTTCCAAAGGAAGTTGTGCTACAGATTTTAATTGCTCAAGGAAAATCCGTCGACCTAGACTGGGTTTGGCCAACAATGACCAGTGCAAGATAAATTGTACTTTTGTCAAATAAAAATAAATAAAAAAGTTCACTAAATTTGTCTAACAATTTGTAATTATCTTGTGTTGTAACTTTTTAGGCCTACACTAAGTTTAGACAATAAATTTACTAAAAATTGACCCCCTTTCAACTTTACATTTTTTTAAAACCTTTAAACAATACACATTACACATGCTACTGAAAAAAAATATTATTAAATGAGTCATGATTTCATTTGTATCATCCCTTACTTATTTTTAGGTTTACAAAAGTACGGTACCTATGTATAATTTTATTTTCCAAACTTTTGGTCAACTTCTCCCTATTGGGGTGAAAATGACCAGACATTAATTTTATGTCATACATTTTTGTTGTTGTTGGGATGAAGGTGACACAATTATAAGTTGGTTGTGAACACTTTTTATAAAATAACTAGAATTTGGTTTTTTACATATAAGTTAGTAATGGCTGTGAAATTAACATGGACCATAACATAACCATTCAACCAGTGATGCAGGTAACCTTAGTATCTCGATATTTTCCAAAACTTTTAAATACTTTATATTAATTCTTTGTTCACTGTGCCTTGCTACCTATTCAAACTATCCACATGCTTATATTAATAGAAAGATAAGGAAGGGAGGAGGTATGTTTACAATTCCAACCACCATCTCTTTTCCCACAAAATCCACTTTCTTTTTTTGGGGGGCACTAGGAATAGGACAAAGAAAATTTAACTTGATAGAAATTTAGATTAAGTAGGCCTAATCAAAAGTGGTTTGTCTTAGTGGTTTACAGGGTTCATACGGTCCTTGAAAGACCTGGAATTTAATGTGTCTTTGTTCAAGGCCTAGAAAAGTCCTTAAATTGCTCTGGGTCTTGAAAAGTCCTGGAATTTTCAGGTTTCACTTCATGTGTATTCACCATTTTTTTTTATAAGTTGCTCTAAAACCGTCATTTGTAATCATTCTTTTAAGATATTTGACTACCTATCATCACTTTAAGTACTTATAATTACAGCTTTGAACTAAAATGCCCGCCGATAGGTATTAGTTAATCTCCCATCCACCTTAGCGCTCAAATTCCTGTTCTAGCCATAATGCAAAATATATTGAATCTAGAATGACTGCACTAACCAATAAACCAAGTAGAGTGATGTGACAAAAAAGATAGGACTTTAAAAATAGTAATCTATCTGTTCATTAAATTTAGAGAAAAGTTAGTGTTTTCTATCTATTTAAAATTTGATATGGTTTTAATTCTGTTTTATTTATGTGTTTAGCTTCAGGCAGTACGAGAAATAACGTTTTTAGTCCTTAAAAAGTCCTGAAAAGTCCTTAAATTTATGTTTCATATGTCTGTAAGAACCCTGGGTTTAGTATTTTCTTCAGTGCACAACACCTACAGTAGATTAATATTGACGAATGTCTCTTAATTCAGTCCTTAGCTTTTAGTAATATTATTGGTTTCTTACGGTTCCACCTTCCACATCCCATGTCCAGAGTCTAATATATTGCTATATAGCTTGATATAACCTAATTGGAGGGTAGTTAGACAAATTTTTTTAAAATTATTTACTGAGCACTTTCTCACATCTGTTAATATCTGGTTCACAGCTTTAACTCATACCCCAAAATTACAGTAAGTTGGTATGAAAAGTGCTTGAAAAACTATTTAGAAACCTAGTTATTTTAAATATGGGTTTATTAATATGGACTCGAAACTTAACAAATCAGCTATACGTTTCATGGGGATGGAGGAGCATTAATTCATAAAAATGATACCATTATTATAAAACTAACAGTAGCCACCATATTTCTTATCTCTCTAAGTTCTTGGAAAAATATTATGTGGCCCAATCTGTATTCCGGTCAGCTAGCTTCCCAATTGATTAAACAACCAAGTAATTCTGCCAACATGATGGCAGGAACTACTAGTTTGTGTAAGATTAGCAACACCATCTATTTCAAGGGCTGAAAGCTCAACACACCACCAGAGAGGGTAGGCACAGCCTTAATTTATTGTCTACTAATATATCCTCATCTTTATATTGCTGGGTGTGAACCTTGAAATATTATTTAGGAGATGCCGCCTCACTACAAAGTCTAGTTATTTTATTACAAATAATTACTTCTATGTCTATTTTATTGATTTATAACCTTTATGTTAACTATACAATTAATAAATATTATCTTAATTAATTTTAAAATAATCCCAACACGTTTATATTTATCATATGGATGTGGTGCAAAGAGAAGTGGGAAGTCAGGGATATTGTGTAAATGGAAAGAATGGGAAGTCAGGGATATAGTGCAAATAGAAAGAATGGGAAGTCAGGAACTTAGTGCAAATAGAAAGAATGGGAAGTCAGGGATATAGTGCAAATAGAAAGAATGGGAAGTCAGGGATATAGTGCAAATAGAAAGAATGGGAAGTCAGGGATATAGTACAAATAGAAAGAATGGGAAGTCAGGGATATAGTGCAAATAGAAAGACTGAGAAGTCAGGAATATAGTGCATACAGGTAGATTATATATTCAGTGATATAGTGCAAAGAGGAGTAAGAAGTCAGGGATATAGTGCAAATAGAAAGAATGGGAAGTCAGGAACATAGTGCAAAGAGGTAGAGTATATATTCAGGAATATAGTGCAAAGAGGAGTGTAAAGTCAGGGATATAGTAAAGAGGTAGAGTGGTATGCTAGTTCACACCAACAAACAAGTTGTCAAAATTACAGGATTTATTTTAGTGTCTTTCTTAAAATGATTTTACTAATACTTTAATGTATACTTTATTTTCCAGGAAGAGGAGATTAAAAACCTATACAAAGACATCGAAAGCATCAGAAACCAAACCAATAATTTTGCTGGCAACAACATTCCTAAGGAACTGGCTGATCTTGTGTCAGAAAATAAAAAACTAAAACATAGAATTGCGATATTAAAAAGGGTAAGTGTTAACATATCACACCATTCATTGTTTGAACTAGAAATACAACTAACACCCCCTATAGGCATGGCTCCATGACTGGCAATGTTTAAAGAAACTTTATTTGTGTATTACACATTTATTGATACACTTTGTTGTGCTCATTATTAGGTATCCAATTGAATAAAACAGTTTACACTAAATAATGACTTTCAATTAATGAATTCATTCCAACTATTGTATATTTTTTGTGTTAGACTCTATTCTTGTTGATTTTTCTTTTTCTTGCTGTTCTAACTATAACTAATACAATAATATGTGACACCTGGTGATTTGCTTGGTACATGTTGGCAACAATACTCTCTAACTAACCTTTTTTCAGTTTATATTTATCTTACATATAAAATGGGCATTCTACCTAAGAGAATAAAAAAAACTCTTACTTTTTCCTTGGCTAGCTCTGCCGGTGTCACATCGACCCTTGTCTCTAGACCACTGGATGTTCATTTAGGAAAATACAACTCACCTCACTACTAACATTGTTAAATCTTGTTTTGATCTTGTAAAAAAAAAACACACAACAATATACTCAAAATACAACTACTTCTAATACCTCAGGAAAGGTGGTAATGTAAACTGCAAAAATAAAAGGAGGGTGAAGCCATGGTAATCAGGGACACAGATTAACATTTTAAATATCATTCAAATGTGACTTGTTTTACACCAAATTTAAGGAAAGGACAGGCCATCAACACAATAAAATATGCAGCATTTCTGGCCAAAAATAAAGAATAGTTGCAAGAAATGACGAACAAGTAGAGGCAGGGGGAGGTAGGAGGCGAAGATATGGCATGGAGATAAACATTTAGAAGTCAAAAGTGATGGTGATTTCAAAAATGAAGAGCCACTATAAACCAAAATTATAAACCAGGAATTGGAAAAAATAGAGCAGTTAAAGTACCTGTGAAATCTGCTTACAAAAGGATGCCTAATGCCTTAAAGAAATTAGGTCAAGGATGGCCATGGCTAAGGAAGCTTTCAACAAGAAGAGGTTACTGCTGAACAACAAGTTGAGTTTGGAACTAAGGAAGCAATCGATGAAATGCTACATTGTATGAAGCAGAAATGTGGACTCTAAGGTAGATGGAAAAGACATATTTGGAGAGCTTTGAAATGTGGTGCTGGAGAAGACTTGAGAAGATTAGGGAGACAGATGGGGTAACAAATGAAAAAGTCCTAAAAAGAGAGTGTGAAAAGAGAACCATTTTGAATGTGATTCTTTGGCGCAAAGGAAAATGGATTGGACACATCCTTAGGAGGAACTGTCTTCTGCACGACGTTGAGGGAAAGAGAAGCTTAGGAAGGAGGAGGATTCAAATACTAGTTGACTTGAAGGAAACAAGAAAACTTTGGTAGCTGAAGGAGGAGGCAGAGGACAGGGCGCATTGGCGGTCTAAGTTCACTGACAAAAGGAATGATGGACCTGTCATAAGACAGAACAACTACTAACTAATATACACTGTAATCTTGAGACGTTTGCTACTAATTTAATATGGTGATATATATTATGTAATGGATACATAATAACTAATTACTTTTAATTTAAATAAAAATCAAGTTGAGTTTTCCTCGATGAAACACTGGTAAGTTTGGCTGGAGAGGTAGTCGGGCGGTCACCTGGTGTCGTGCACCCGGTCCAACCAGCTCCACAAAAACGGATGATCCAGGCAACCTTCTATTCTAACAACCTTGTGGGTATACTACCGCCTGCTCTGTAGGACAACAAGACACTACCTCCAAAACACACTACTATCCTCCAAAAAACCACAGTATATAATTATGGTCATCCGACTTATAAATGACCGCATGAAATTAGCAACAGGTTTACACCGCTACTGTATTTGGTTGTTCTAAATTGTTGTTTCTAAGTGTAGAGTGAATTATAATCAACTTTAATCAGGCCAATAATTACTCAAAATCTACTTAATGTAATAATTTATAAGTTTGGCTATAGTTGAAAATTTGGACAAATGACATTGACCATAATAACATAAAGTGGAACCTGGATAATTCTAACTTGAAGGGACCAGGAAAAAATTTGAACTATCCAAAAATTTGAATTAATTAAGTTTCGTAAAAGGAATTGAAAAGAAACACAGTTAAGTTTGCAACCAAGCTCAAAAACTTTATTTAACATATTTAGACATAATCTGTTCACAATTTATTTAAAAAGTCACAGAATTTAATCTATTTTCTTGATTTAAGTCTCTCAGTCATAGTGTATGATTCTATTTGATTTATTGACTGGAAAATTGAATCACTTACATTGTTGCGACTTTCAAAAAAAAGTTTGAGTTCTTGGATATGGTCCACGGCTTCTTCCACACTCGGGATAGGCCTTTCCTGAGATACTGACGAATTATCCTCTTCATCACCAGATGCTCCATCCTCAGCCTGGATGTTATTGTTGAGAACTTTGTCGACGATGTCTGGATCAGTAACTTCACCACACACTGCCACATCTTCATCCACGCTGACGAAGTCCACATAGCAGACAGCAGGATCAGGAGTAACTTCCTCCCAGTTGTCAATAGCTGGCGCAGCTTCATTCACAGTCTCTCCATCATTTTCTTTCTTGGTAAAGCCAGATTTTTAAAAACAGTTCTGAATGGTCTCAACTTTCACTTGGTCCCACGCTTGCTTACACATTATTGAGGCTTGAACGTCAAGCGAAATTTTCTGAATAAACAAATCTCCAGCAAGAATTTTTTCAACCAACAATCGTCTGTAGAAATATTTTAGGTGCTTAATTATTCTTTGGTCCATAGGTTGAATAATCGGTGTCATATTTGGCAGAGAAAAAAAACCCTTACATTTTCCAAAAGGGGAGCTCTGTTATGATCAATGTAATTGTCAATGAATAAAAGGATTGTCTGATTTTGTTTTCCAAACTGTTGGCGGATTTTTAAAAGCCATTTTTCAAACAGATCACCTGTCATCCATGCTTATCTATTTGACTCATATTCCACTGGCTTTGATTTTACATTTTTGAAGCAACTTGGGTTAGCTAATTTTCCAATCATTAACAAAGGCAGATTTTCAGAACCATCCATATTTGCTACAACTAACAGTGTTGTTCGATCTTTACTAAGCCTTCCTCCACTGCGCTGTTCACCTTTAAATGCAAGAGTTTTGTCAGGAGTACACTTGTAAAAAGTCGTGTCTAATCGACGTTAAAGATGTTTTTTGGTTCTATCATTTCTTTCAAATCTTCCTTCCAATTATCGGCTAAACGCACATCAAAAGCACCACTTTTAACACGTACAGCTTTGAAGGAAATCTCGTTTCGTTATTTGAATCCATCTAGCCACCTTGCATTCTCTTTGAAGTCTGTTGTTGAAGTTTGAATTATTCAGGTTCCTCTGTATCTGCTAGGGGTAACTTGAAGTTTATAACTAGTTAAAAAACTAAACAATATAAACTACTTAGAATAGTGGTGGAAATGTTGCTAACCAAAGATATTTTATGGGAAGTAAAAATTGAAAAGCCCATTGCTGCAATGTAAGTTTTATAGACATTCAGTACTTTCACGCACAAGAACAGATTGTTCTCATAACCGAAGATGACCAACTCATTTACAATGTGAAAAAACAAACAAAAACACTTGAACAATAATTTGTTTCACCCGAAAGATTTACAATTTATAATTTCAAAAATGACACAATTATAAGCAACACATACAACTACAATGCAGAGATGGGTCTAATTCTGCCACTTTGTAAAGCGTTTTTAAAATGCTTTCAAATAAGTGTGCTAAACAAACTATTCACAATGAAGAACTTATGTCCCATTTGCCATTTGGTACTGCCTGTACTAGAATGCTCTTATCATACTCCAGAGCGATTGCAGCACTTGACCAAGAGATGCAATGTTTTCTGTGTCCAGTAGTACATTGGTATTATATAGTTATTAAATTCTTATTTCGTTCACATTAATTATTTAATTGCTAAATGAATTATAAATGATAGCTATATGATAAGTGATGACATTTTTTTCAATGATGTGAAACCATATCCACTCACATGTAAGTGATAATTTAATTATGGGATTTGATTGTTAGATTGTTGGACTGAGAAATGATAAGCATCAAAATAGCTCAAATTCAAAGTTGGTAGTGGGGGAAAGGTTTTTTTCTGTTTTGAATCTCAAACATTCCTAAGGATAGTGCTTATGTTGAAAATAAATGAACATTCTGTTTTAATTTTTTTTTAACATTTCATTTTAGCAAGGAGAACAATAATTAATTAATAATAAACAATACATTTCAAAAAAGTTGTTAACCTATTTCATCACAATCATTCTTGCTCTGAAACAAGTTGCCGTATAATGGTGGTAGGATACCATTTATCAATTATGATAAACAATATGGTATTTAACTTATATTATAGGGCCTAAGGCAATTTTACGAAGATTTTAGACTTGTTTTAAGAAAAGAAAAAAAAACTGCTAAATTTGTAGAATTATTTGGTAAGATAAAATTTGATAAATAAAGTTAACATATTTATACATTGAGTTGGTTAAATTTACATAAAACACTACACATACTAAGGGTTGTTAATGTGATGTGAAAGGCTCATGAGAAGTAGAAACACCTAGATTGGGGGTATAGTTTATCTATAAAATACTGGAATGATCTATTTATAGTTAACCTATTAGAGTTTTTCCTACTTAATAGTTTGTTAATGTAATTGTTTATTCAGGCTGTTGAAGCAGAGGGGAAATCTAAATCTGAACCCCAAGACACGTCAAACAACAGAATGCAGTGTATTAAGAGTGTCCTCATTGACTTGTTCACTCGTACAATCAAGGAGGCATTCCCAGATGTTCCTGACCCTCCTGTACCGGTGGTACCATCTCAGTTCTGTGATTACCAGTGCAACTCTGCCCTCCCAATCACACAGCTGCTCAAGGCTCAAGGTCAGCTCAACCCTCGTTATTCTAACACTCAAACACAGGAAGTATATCTCTCAAATATCTCACTTGTTGGACACAGGAAATGTTCTTCCTGGGTAGCACACTTGATGAACACAAAAAAATTTACTTCCTGTATAGCTTCTTATTGAACATAAATGTGGGAATTCTAAAGTCATAATCATCATAGTCATCATAATCATAATCATGAACTGTTTCCAGCTTGTGGCCCAATCCATTTAGAAAAATACCTCCATCTCCCTCTGTCCTTCCACCATTCTTCCTCCTACACTCTCTTCCACTCTCCAACTCTCACTTGCACACTTGTTGCTATTTGTTCCTCCCATCTCTTCCTTGGTCTTCCTTGCGGTCTCTTCCCTACATACTCTATATTCATTAATCCTCCTGGAATCCTCTCCATATCATCTCATCCTTACTTACTCAATTATCTCAGTTACCCACAAGTTCAAATATGTGTGCAGTATATTATGGTAAATAGACGCAAGAAAATATTGTCTCAAATAAAAATGATTTAATAATGAAAATAAGTTTTTGGAAATATCAATTTTCTTGAGAACGAGTGACATTTTTATGTTAATATTTTCAACACCCCTTCTAAGATAATGTATTGATGTTTATTAATTGTTTCATTTACTTATTTTTTGCTACGAAGCCGGCAGTTTTCTATTGAAAAACGTCAATTTTATTGATATTTGATCACTGTTAAAATCATAGAGGAGGTGTGTATATAAAAAGTATAACTTAATCAACATGCTTCTATTCTTCAACAAACTGTTTCCAAAAAGAAAATTACAAAACAATTAAAAATTCTTGAAGATAACCGTTTGTTCCCATGGCTCTGCATTTCCATGCCAAATGAATGGGGCCAATCGCCTAATACTTGCAAAAAGAGTGCAAATAGTGCGATATTTAGGCACAAAAATTTTTTTTATTTGTCTAAACAAAATAAAATTTATATTTTTCTCAAATAAATAAAACACAAAGAGACATGACTTTTAGTTTTAAAGAAATTTTATTTAAAAATGAAAAATTTATAACATATACATGAGGCAGTCATATTTACAAAGTGTTTGTGAAGACAACATTATTTGTATCAATTTCACCCATTGACTCAGTGGTTCTAGGGATATGTGTATGGGGAGGGAGAGGGTTGAAGGATTTATTATTATTATTATTATTATTTAGCACCGCGTCTTACTACCCGTTCGGGTTATACGCTTAAGTACTAATTACGCTAATGGGCTAGGAATTGGGAAGGTTGAATATAAAGGAAGTGAACCCGCATTTGCGTGGAGGGAAAGTGGAAAACCATTTAGGAAAAACCACCCCAGTTCACCCGACCGAGATTCGAACCTCGATCTCCCCGTCCTCGGCAGTCGAGCTCAACACGACTAGCACGTTAGCTAACTACGCCACCGAGGCGGGTCGGGTTGAAGGAGGGAGGACTTTTTTCGAGTAAGGTCTCAGGGGGTACCCCCCACTCAAAGATGGACCCCATTGCCCAAGCGGTTCTGGAGATGGGTCTGCAGGGGGTGGACAGGGTAACCTTTTAGACTTCTGGTAAATATTGATGTAATTTTAATAGCAGATGCACATCTTCAGGTCAACACATTTTTATTAAAGTCCTCATTTGTCAATTCAGACCCATAAAATAGGTTGTTATTGGGTCTGACAAGAATATACACTTTTGTATTAAAAAGATAAACAAAATTAATGGAAATAAAAGTTCATAACATTCTAAATTTAGAATAAGATTTCCAACCAACAAAAAAATAAAAAATAAATTCATGCCTTGAGAGTGGATGATTTTAAAGGACATTGATGTACTGATTCCAAAATTTATACTAATTTTTGTATCACATCAACATAAAAATACATACCCAAATTTAATTTTTTTAAATGAATCATCAATTTATAGTACCATACAATTAGTTGTACATACACAATGCAATTTTCACCATGAATTATTTTCATGTTAAAATACAACAATTTCATCACCCGCCTTGGTGGCGTAGTTGGCTAACGCGCTAGTCGTGTTGAGCTCGACTGCCGAGGACGAGGAGATCGAGGTTCGAATCGCGGTTGGGTGAACTGGGGGGGGGGGGGTTCCTAATGGTTTTCCACTCTCCCTCCACGCAAATGCGGGTTCACTTCCTCTAAATTCAACCTCCCAATTCCTAATCCATTAGCGTAATTAGTACTTAAGCGTATAACCCGAACGAGTAGTAAGACGCGGTGCTTATTATTATTATTATTATTATTATTATTATTATTATTATTATTATTATTATTATTATTGTTGTTGTTGTTGTTGTTGTTGTTGTTGTTATTTCATCACTTTATATATCATAAAAGGTAATATGTAGGCCTACATTCTGTTTAAAAATGAATGCCGCTGATACTTTTTATTAAAGTTTATTTTGCAATTCCTGTTAAGAAACCAACGGTAATCTCCCATTATGGAGGTATCCCAGCGACCTTGATAACACTTTTCCATCGTGGATATGTCTTGCTCAGAACATTCACCTTGATCATCACTCCTCACGGCACCCCAATTATCAGGAAAAAACCCCAAACGGGACAGTATAAAATTTATTTTCAAACACATTCAGCAAAGATTCAGTTTCCAAGAAATCCATGCACAACCGCTTTAAGGTAAATCCAAGTTACCAGTTCAGTATCCTCTTGCTTCATCTCAAATACATATTACTTAAGAAATTTTCTTATTTAAGGCCCAATGAAAATTACTTTTTTCAGTTTAACATCTAGTCCGACACTTAGCTCAGTCGGTAACATGTCTGTCTGTCTACTGAGCTAAGGGTCCTGGGTTCGATTCCTGGCATGGCCGAAAATCTAACATTGATGAAAATATGGGTTTATTTTTTCACATTGATAAATTGACGGTCAGGGGGCTGGGTGCTGTGCCTGTCCTTACTTTAATATAGATTATAAGGCATATGAAGCTACAACAGCCCTAGCAAGCTGATAGTGGAAAATATATGGCTTGAATAAAAAATTGACCTAGGCCACAGGCTGGAAGCAGTAATAAATGTAAGAATTTAACATCCGTTGGGAAAAAGTCTGTGAGATAGGTGACTCCACTTCCTATTTTATCTAATGCCTTAATGAAATTATTCATTAAACCAAGCTTTATATGTAAAACTAGAAGAAGAACCTTTTCTGCTTCACCCAGTGAAACATTTTACATTACTTCTTCTGGGTAGATATTTGCTTATCTTTTCCCATTTTTGCACAATTTAATGCTTTTTTTTTTTTTGACCTGACTAAAACTTCTTCACAAACATTAAAAATAACAATATGTAATGAAATCTCCCTCTAGGCTGTATGTATTCTTATAACTTTAAGATCCCCACAAACATGCTGAGAGTAGTAATCTTGGTTCTTAACTGCGCTCAGAATCTTCATCATACTTAGATACATTTCCTTTGTACCAGTGGTATGAAGTAGAGTGGCGGTTCTTAAGGGTTTGCCTACCCTCTTTGGGGTGTGTGTTGAGCTCTCAAAATAGATGGCGTTGCTAACGTTATACAAATTAGTGAGTTACAGCCATCAGGTTGGCAGCATTACTGGTTTGTTTAATCATTTGGGAGGCTGGCTGACCGGTAATCAGTCAAGGCCGCAAGCAAACTTTTCCTAGAACTGATAGAGATAAGAAGTGTAGTGCCCACCGGACTGTAAAATGTCGAAGGGCCCCAAGTTGGCCTAGCTGTGGGGAGAGAAAACGTCAAGATACAATCATACTCTCGAGCAGAAAAATTAGCCTAGCCATCCCAGCCAGCAAGACGCTTCTGTCTGACACCTTTGAAATAAGTCAAAAACCAGTCGGAGAATTCTAGAGGCCGAAAATGTTCATGATTAAAATATTTTCTTTATGTGTATGAATGTTCAGACTTTAAAAAGGGAAAGAGTGAAATCATAGTTTTGTGGGAAAATAGTCCTTTTAAATTGTACACATGCCTTCCAGCATACGGCGACATTTAACTTCCTTATCCCTCCCATTAGTGTAAATATTTGGGTAGTTTGGATGGGTAATAAAACGTGATGAACAACTTTTTCATAGAAGTTCTCTGAAAAAAATTTACCACGTTGGTGGTCACATGCTCTAAGAAAGCGTCTTTCTCGCATTAGTGCAGTAGGCTGGTTTGTCATTGATGGAGAGGTGGGGGTTCAAATCCCTGCTGAAGGTATTTTGGGTAGATCTTATTAAATTTTTTCCTTCTCTTTTCCCACACAAATGTGGATACATTTCCTGTAATTAATTCTAACTTTATCACCACCACCCCAATATCGTAATTAATATACATGCTTTCAGCCCGGACAGGAAGTAAAACCCAGTGATTTTTTGGCATATATATGTTGATTACTTTTATTTCTCATTTGATCTAAAACTACTGACATTAGAGTATAAAAAATCTCTACATAACTCTATTACTGCCCGGTTTCGCTAGTTATTTTGCCTCATGAAAAAGAGTCGTGAACAAAAAAAGTAAACCTTTGGTCTGGAGATTATCAATAGTGACAAAAGACTAGGGTGGAAAAATATGACATATTGGTCTATTATAGGCCTCAGACAGTGTCAAGTACGCTAAATCGCTTTGACCAATAACATGTGATTAGTTGGTCAGTTTGAATCCCAATCGAGTTGAGTTCTCTTAGTCCTAAATCCTAACTAAATGTGAATTAACATGGGGTACGATTCAGAACACTATTATCCCTCAGGTTGTGAAACCTGAAAAAATAATTTATATTAGTATTTCACGAGCTTTGGTCAGTTTTGTACCCAATTTGGGGGCCGTCTGCAAATTAAGTAGGAATTTTGGAGGGGGGGGGAGGTTCAGTATTTCAGTACGTTTTCTTATGAGGGGGTGTGGAATCAGAATTTATCTTACATAAGGATTTTTATTGGGGTGGGGAAATCTTACGATACCTTATGGGGGCAAAATATGTGGCACCTCAGCTCGTATCAATTTTCATGAGTTTCAGATTGAATATTAATGTAAATGAAACACCATTATAAAGTTAAAAGAAGTAGGCATTAATCGAGATGTTTCCCCTCTTTATTAAACATGTTTTAGTATACAATATAATTAAGTGAATATTGAACATATTTGGCAATTGTCCATGCATTTTATTGAAGATAGAGGGAAATAATATTTAGTTCACTTAATAAAGCTACCCGAGTACTTCAAACATGCCAAATATGACATCTTTGCATCATTTGGTTTTTCCAAAACTCTTTGCCCCAGATGCTAAAATTTCACACTGTTAATAGCACTGTGCGTAAAGCACACACTTAATTTATATTGTAATCCCTTGCAATTTCAAGTTTGGTTTAAGAACACACACACACAAAATAACATAATAATTCTATATACATAAAATTATTATGCTATTAATTATATATATATATATATATATATATATATATATATATATAAATAGTATGTTATTAATTTTGGGTCATACACCGTTAACTTTGGTCACAAACTAAGTCATTCAAATCTTCTTGCTTAATCAACTGTAGCTTGTCTTCATTTTCCGGTTGGTTGTCCAAATCCTCACAAGTGGATGGTTTAATAGAGTTTGCAATACATTCATCTGCACTATCCTTGTCACTGGTTCCTTCGTCTAATGCTTTTGGGGGATCCATTGCCGACGACGGGTCTTGACATGCTTTATTGCAGATAACATGTTCAGATATCTGAAACCTTGGTTTTTTGGGGCTTTTTTACAGCCCTAATATTTCTTTTCATACATGATGTAGTAACGTGGTTCTTGCGACATCATACATTGGTACAGCAAAATACATACTGCAGGTAATACACCACATATGTAGAGCCAAGTTTTGGTCCTGGTCATCAATTTTACAACCAAAATACAAAGGTTATGTGCTTTTAATAATTCTAAAGATTTACTTCCTCAGAGTTATTACACACCTAGCATCAATTTGCCAGGGGTATTAAGACACTTTCTTTTCTTAGTTATTAAAACACTTACTTTTATTAGTTATTAAAACACTTTCTTTTCTTAGTTATTAAAGACATTTTCTTTTCTTAGTTATTAAAGACCCTTTCTTTTCTTAGTTATTAAAGACACTTTCTTTTCTTAGTTATTAAAACACTTTCTTTTATTAGTTATTAAAACACTTTCTTTTCTTAGTTATTAAAACACTTTCTTTTCTTAGTTATTAAAACACTTTATTTTCTTAGTTATTAAAACATTTTCTTTTCTTAGTTATTAAAGACACTTTATTTTTTTAGTTATTACAATACAATGGTAAACAAAACATATAATATAAAAACACTCTCCAAATAGACTCAGATCAACTGCTCACATTATAGTTGTTTCTCTGTAGCAAAAAGAGCTATAGTGTGAGCATATACACAGTATAACGATACTCTCTGACACTATTGCAATCTATTAGCAAATGAGAAACATTGTTTGGTTATTAATCTGATCATTGTTAGTATTATTGTAAGTTATTACTTAGGTCATACGACAGATCAGGGCTATATTCTCTTTAAATAAATCATAGTAAGATACACATATTACGCGTAAATACAAAAACCTATATATAAAAAAAAATTGTGACTTTATGTGAAATTTTCACCCTCATTTCCAAGATCTACATAACAGAAACTAACCTAAAACATCCAAAATATTTCTTGAGGTAAAAATCATGTTGACTAATGAATCATTTTAAAATCATTCTAATTGTTAGTTCTATTCAGATGTAATATCTAATTTTCACTGATGTATTAGCTACCCTGATAAAACCTCCCACTAATGTACTGGTCACATTCTGATGAACTTCACAGGCATGTGCTGCTAACATTTTTCAAAGTATATTAACTATAGTTGATAAATTACACCTGTGAACAAGAATCAAACTCTTGGCCTTTGACTTAACACATGGAATAGCAATGTGGTAGAACATTGGTGCACTAAGCCAAGACTCATGTTATTATTTTATTTTTCAACTATAACTATTATATTTGAACTGTATCCCTGTAACGGAAATGTACCACCACCAACTTTTTATATTCAGTTATAGTCAAAGCTCTGCCATTCCTTTTCGAATCTGCACTACAGTTTGTTTCAATAAATATATAATATAAGATTATATCTCTGAACAAACTGATTCCAATTTGTTTTGTGTGCAGGTTTGAAGTTATCTCCAAGAAGCGTCGGTGAGAAGATTGTGGCTTTATTTCCCAAGACACCATTGGTGGAAAAGTTGGAAGTGGCGGGTCCTGGGTTCATCAACATCTCTCTTAGCAAGGAGTACATCATAAGAATCCTCACAGAAACGTTACGGTCTGGCGTTCGTCCTCCGCCTCTTGACAAGAGACTGCGTGTTGTGGTCGACTTCTCTTCTCCAAATATTGCTAAAGAGATGCATGTAGGACACTTAAGGTGAAGGCTCATCCATGTACAAGCTATTTAGTCTACAAACTGATATTTGTTTATTTTAGTACCTTACATGTATGTTATTGTTTTATAATAAGGCTAGATAATAATCTTATACGTCAATTCAACATAATTGGCCCTATTTATTTGCGCAATTAAGTGCTAGTTGGTTTGTCAGTAGACTAGTAATTTACGCATACTACACAATGAAGTCAACCACTGAATGCTGAGGAATGTTTAAGAGCGGTTTGGATCAATAGTAACAAATGAGCTGATTATGGCAGTTTTGTACAGAAATAAAAAAAAAATATTACAAACTTCTTTAAGTTTGTGATTTTGTTAGATAAAACCGCTTCGATTTTTGAGGTATTTTCTATATATGAAAGAAGGTAAAAGAAAGAATGATAAAAGCACTAAGGATGTACCGATGCTGATGCCGATGAATTGTTTTCAGGTATTTATTAGTGCATCGGTAAATAATTGTAATCTGTGATTATTATATGGATAAAGCTTTCTTTTTAAGTAAAATTTAAAGCAAACTTTCCTAGGTAATAGTTTAGTGCTTAAAATAGCAAAAAAACACTTATATACATACTGCATCTTGGTTGGGGGCTTCGCAAAGATAACATAACCATATAAAGAAATATAAGTTCAATTGTTGATAAAACTAACAATCTAGTTCCAACTCTCAATGGTTATACAAAGATTAATAAAACATTAAGATTATCAAAGTTTTAGCGGTTGATTTTTAAATAAAATCTTTTTGTATTAATTACATTAACTGTTATTATTCTCTTGAACATATTTCCCAATTGTTTTTAATATATAATTGAAAATCAGGACTTAATAGGTGTAAATAATCGTAGCATGAACAATTATTATTTTAAACTATCGGTAATCGGTTTTACTGAATCGGTACACCTCTAAAAAAACATAAAAAGGAATTAATTTTTTTTTTTTGTGATTTACATTGAAAATAATACAACCCACACTTAAATTGCTGTCAGTAGAAAAGAGGATGAACATTAATAAATACCGCCCAATTCCTTGACTTAGGTTTTGTTCTATTGAAACTCTTCAGAAGGGAATGTTAGACGTGCAACACACCTTCTGAAAAGTGAATAAAGGTCTTTTTTATGTTGACTAACTAAGTAGATAAAGAGATTTTTTTAAATAACTGTAATGTTGAATAGTTTTGGGCACTTTTCCATTCCATTAACATTTAAATCAAGAGATCACTGTACAAAGGAAGAAGAAGCAATATGGATATATTTGTGGCTACAAGGTGTAAGGCTGCAGACTTGCAATGGACTGATGGGATGGTCTAGTTTCAAATCTCGGTCGAATGCAATCTGAGTAGTTTCTCATTCCTTTTCACATTAACATAGTGCACTTCTTTAACTACCCTCCTACCCACTTCACTTGTTGAGTGGTCTTAAGCGTCACTCCCGCATTAGACTGGCCTGCTATTGACAAGTAGATTGGGGTTTGAATCCCGGTCAGGCTACTGAGGGCTGTAAAACAAAGACATCTTGAAAGTATTTCAAAACAATCTGTGACTTTGATCTTTGAATTATAATAAAATTGAACTCAAAAACATATACTGTATTTTTTTTTTAAATATTCCTTTATAATCTTTTTTTTTAGCTCCAGTTTCCATGGATATTTATAAATGATTTGTGTATTTCCAAATACCCCCTGTGGGCGTGGTTAGTATGTTGGCATTGTTACAACAATCTCCAGAAGGATAAAATCATGTGAGTTGATTTTCAAAGTTTGGTGGGACTGTCAGAGCTAAATAAACACTAGTGCTCATTGCTTGCCTCAATAGTTACATTTTTATTCTCACTTAAAGATAATGCTCTTGTCTTTCTTCTTAACTAGCATCCTCATCCCTTCTCTATTAAATTACTTAGTTAATAACCATGTACTAAACACAATAAGCAAAGGAAATACTTTTACTTTTGAAATCTTCTCTTTTAGAATTACTTTGGCTCTGATTGTGATTTTAATTCAGCGAGGGTAAACCTTAATATGTACAAAATATGGTATATGTCACAAGTCATCTTAAGATGGTTAAATATTTTATCTAAAACAACGTATCAACATCTAACAGGCTGTTTAACTGGATGCTTCTTAAGGGGGGGTATTCACTTGCGCATTTTACTCTGAACGAATAGAACAATCCAAACACCCTGAATGGGCGTGAACAAATGATACGCCTGAAAACTCAGAGCATTCGGATCATTTCTGGTGCTCGACTTGTTTCCGCCAATTTGATCACGAACAGGACAAGTACTGGAGCTCAGTATCAAAATGGATTTGATAGTGGCAGCAAGTACTTTCTCTGTGCCGTGTAAATTAAATAAAAAGAGGGAACCTTTCTTCCCCTTGGCCTTCTCACGCCAGAAACTAGAGAGCTAACTATCTATTTTCTTCTCCACTTCTCGAGCAGTACATCCAAACTGTTTCGCGATATTAACCCACACATCATTTTTTTTAACTTTATTATAAGAATGTCCATGTTGAGGGTTCCACAGCACCAGGTCATATTTCATATTATATATATCTATAAATTGCAAACATTGTTCAGCAGCCAACTCCATGATTCGCAGCAAACACTCCAAATGGTCTGAACTGGTGCGAAGACACGTACCCACTGAACACAGGCGATCACCTGATTTCCCAAAAGACTGACTGTCGTCCAATAGCGTTTGGCTCGTTTTGTTCGGCGCGGCACGTGCTTGCGAACAGGTATTCACTAGCCGAATCACACCATGCACAAACACACGAACAGATCGAATCAAGCGCGCACAAATGAATGCTCAAGTGAATACCGGCCTTTAGGAATCCACATATGACCTTTTACCAAAATTTAGAAACCATCTGCAACTAAAAAAAATGTAAATCGATAGAAAGTACCATATCATGTTATGGCTTTTACCCACATAATTATTTGGTGTCGACCTAGGTGGTCTTGGGTTAAAGTGCTTGCCTCAGGACCAGATGTTAGTGGGTTCGAACCTAACCAAGGTTGATGTAGTTTACTTGAGCAATAAAAATCTGTAGCACAACTTCCCTCTGGGGGAAGTAAAACTGTCGCGCCCATGTCAACTGTGGCATGTAAAAGAACCCTGGAGGAAATGTGAAAATACCTTTCCTGGCAAAATTGGTATGCCCTTTTGCTCTCACTCATAGAAATTCTCGTGTGTGATATAATAAGTCATTTTAGAAAGTGGACTTAAAATACCGCAAATAAATAAATAATAATAAATAAATTATATAGTCAAGCCCCTGTATCAAAGCTACTCTTTCAATGACAAGTAAACTTTGGGCTAGTGTTGGTGCCTGTCTTATAAATCAACATGGTAACTGTCTTAAAATGGTGAACTTATTTTAGTATAATGACATTTCTTATGTTTTAACTACTTATTAACTTTACATAATGTTTATTCATTTAAAAGAATCCAGTAATCTTCACGTTTCAACATGAATGAAGTAACCATATGTTTTGATGATATATTTTAAATTTGTTATTTGTGTCTCCCACAATGACGGAGCCAATCATATGGGCCCTTCACAAGATGAGTATCGGTGAGATGTGGCGTACACAGGAGAAGAGGTGATCTCTGTTGTGACAGGATATCTAGTGGCTGATAACACACTTTGTGTGTGTTTCAGGTCAACTATTATTGGTGAGAGCGTCTGTCGACTTTTGGAGTTTCTAGGTCATGATGTGGTGAGAGTGAACCACGTGGGAGACTGGGGAACACAGTTTGGAATGCTCATAGCTCACCTTCAGGTAAACATGACATACTCACAGCTACGCTCAATGTTCTGAGCTTGTAGAAACCTTTACACTTGGTGAGGGAGGTTCAATAGAGTCTTATCATAGCTATACTGACCGTGTATAAACTGTGACACTTTGTAAGGGGAATTCGATAGTGTTGTAGCACATTAATAACATTAACAACATTAATATTCATGCAACTAAAATAACATATTATGTTAACTGCACATTTCACTAACAACATCCAGACAAGTAGAGAGACATCATTCCTCATCAGGCACACAGTACCGCACAGAAATATCCTTGTGAATCAAGCTTAAATTTTCCAAGCCTTAAATCTGTCAAGCTTCAATCAAAGTTTGGGCTTGTGCTCAAAATTAAAATACTCACAAACTCTTACACATAAATAATCTGCACCCGCCTCAGTGGTGTAGTTGGCTAACGTGCTAGTCGTGTTGAGCTCGACCGCCGAGGACGGGGAGATCGAGGTTCGAATCTCGGTCGGGTGAACTGAGGGGGGTTCCCTAAATGGTTTTCCACTCTCCCTCCACACAAATGCGGGTTCACTTCCTCTAAATTCAACCCTCCCAATTCCTAACCCATTAGTGTAATTAGTACTTAAGCGTATAACCCGAACAGGTAGTAAGATGCAGTGCTAAATATTATTATTAAATAATCTGCACACCATTAACAAACAATTTTAAGTACTTCTTAACTATTGACATCACTTGCTTCAGGGAGAGATGGTATGTATTAGAGTTGAGTCAAATCCAAACCTCTAATTTATCTTTGAATCCTGAATCTTGAATCCGAATCTTGGAAAAATTTATGAACATAAAAGGGAATATAAATACAATAGAATAATACAAACACTAACTAAATGTTAACATTCTTTTGTATAATCCACTCACTATAAATATTGGCTAAGCAAGAGTTTTGATGTCCTCCTTTTCACAACAATTCATTTAAATTGAAAACTACACTGGATATTGTTCCAAATAAGAACTGACCCCTATTTTTTTTAAATATAAACTATAAAACTAAGTTTGGAGGGATTTGGAAACATCCGGTAGATGTAGCAGAATTATCTGGAGAAAAGAACCACTGAATCTTTCTAAATGCTAAGCAGGGGGGTAGCATTAAGAGTAGAACTACTATTAAAACATTAAGAATCAATTTGATATTTTAATTATTTTATTAGTTTACTTTTCAGGGCCTGGATTCACTAACAGGAGCAAATAGTTGCGCCGGCGCAAGTTTGAAAGATGTGCCCAAATCCCTATTCACTAAAAGAAGCAGGCGCAATTTGAGAGCAAAGTTGCGCCTTTTATTTGCCACCACTCAAGAGTAGGCGCAACTATTAAAATCATGATTGTCACTTCAATAAATTTAAATGGCGGCACCCGCCTCGGTGGCGTAGTTGGCTAACGCGCTAGTCGTGTTGAGCTCGACTGCCGAGGACGGGGAGATCGAGGTTCGAATCTCGGTCGGGTGAACTGGGAGTGGTTTTTCCTAAATGGTTTTCCACTCTCCCTCCACGCAAATGCGGGTTCACTTCCTCTAAATTCAACCTTCCCAATTCCTATTCCATTAGAGTAATTAGTACTTAAGCGTATAACCCGAACGGGTAGTAAGACGCGGTGCTAAATATTATTATTATTATTAAATGGCGGCATATTATCGTTATGGCTTAAAATACAATAATTAGTTAACTGTACTCCAATTAATAATAAAGAAATTAAAATAACAGACGTTTGTCAAGCACAAAATTTGTTTCAATTTAGTTGGTGGTAACAAAGCAATTACTTACCTTTTATTGTTGAAATCTTACATTCAAGCAACGTAATGGCATTTATTGCATTATTATAAAACAAAACGTCAAACGAAACCACGAACTGTGTAATCTTTGTCTAGATCCAAAGAGGTTTGTATTCCTCCAAATCCAAAGACATCGCGTCAGTAAATATGGTGGTTAGTATAGCTTTAAAATAAATTTTAAAGTTTCTATAAGTGTTTTTCTTAATGGAACTTAAGCTTTAAACTAATAATATTAATAAATACTAAATAATATACTAATATTGGTTTTGTAAAGCATCCACAAAGAGGCCGTTTCTAATTTTATTGCTAGTCTACAAGCAAAATATTTAGAAATCCTTGTATTTGCTGTCATTTTCATTAGAGATTTAAAATAAAGTAGCCTTGACTTTGAAAGGAAATTCTTCACAATGATTGGTCGAAACAGCACAATTGATGACGTTTATGGTGACGTCACCATAATCTTGCCACCAGTTTGCGCCTTGTTTAGTGAATACGGAAATGGAGCAAATAAATAAGGCGCATCTTGGGGAGCATCTTGGGCGCAAAGTTGCGCCATTTCTATACTTGCGCCGGAGCAGATTTGCTCCCGTTAGTGAATCCAGGCCCAGTTGTTTTGGTCAAGTATTAAAAAAAACTTTCGTTCTTTAGTCAAAATAAATGTTTGTACATTTTTTATTTCTTTAGCACTGTGTCTGACTACCTGTTCAGGTAATACTCATGTGTACTAACTTTGTTAAGGAGTTACGGATGTGGAAGGTTGAATTTATAGGAAGTGTACCCGCATTTGCATGGAGGAAGAGTGGAAAATCACTTTTAGGAAAACCACACTCGGCACACCCAACTGGGATTCAAACCCTGATCTCCTGAGTCTAGTGTCTAGTCTAACACGAGAGTGATGCCTTGGACCATGTGGCCACCGAAGCAGCTGTAAAACTTAAGATCTGAGTGTCTATATACAAGTTTGAAATTAAGGATGTCAAAGATCATAATAGTCATTTGCTTTTCTATAATGGTATTGACCACTTTTGAGTTCATAAACTTAAATAAATCTGAGGGATTTTACAAAGTTAAATGTATTTATATTGATGCTACATTGTTATTTTCTAGAGATGGGTCAGATCAATTTTTTCTCGAATCCGAATCTACATTTTATTTTCGAATCTTGAATCTGAATCTTAACAAATTGTTAGAAATTTTAATGACTTACAAATAGACCTACATTACACATTATGAGCCTAAACTGTAAATTAAGATTTATTTCAATCATGCTTTCAATTTTAATCAACCCCAACCACCCCTCGCAAAATACTGGTTAAAATCCAGCCAAATTAAACAATCTAGACTCATATTATTGTTTAAAAATCAAATCAATCAAAATCTGAGTGCCTTTTAGTTATTTTTAAAAGTGTTGATAGGATGATTAAGTTTATAAAAAAACATGTGAAATAAACAAACAAATTAGGCCTAGTTACCTTTTGATCAACTTTAATCATAATTAAAGGATTATAATTTATTTTAATAAGAGAGCAAAATTAAAAATACAAACGACTCTTTCAATATGTTCATTCCCATTTTATTAGGCAGGACTACATTTGAATATTTTTACAATTACTTCAATAACATATTGTTAAAAAAGAATAAACTCTTAGTTAAAATCAATTTAAAAACAAATTATGAATTAGCAAGTCATTATTTGATTCTTAAAACTCAATATCGCTTACTAAGTGATCAGATTACCTGAATCTATTCTAAACAAACAATCGATATACAATATGTAAGACAGTAGGCATATATAAAAACAGTTTTATCAGTGTCTAACTGTTGACAAAATGTATTTTTCATGAAACCCAACAAAATGTTTAACTTAAGGATCGTATGAAATAAATTGGGGCTCTTTGCATAGTTGTAGATAATTAAAACCAGTTGGGTGGTAAGAATTGACAGTATGTTTATTTAATCATCTCACTGGCAAGTAAACATGTAAGTTACATCATGGTGGCTGACTTTGTATTGTGTGTAATGTGTTCTTATTTCTGTTTAAAAAAAGCCGTAATTTGTTTTATTTATTTCGAGTTTATTTGTAATTCTATTTTTGATTTTCAGTTTTTGAAGAGTTTTAATGTGTTCATTAAAATATTTACAAGATTGTTCGTGAGGTGAAAGTTTCAGCAGTGAGCAATAGCTGAAACGGTTGAGTCCAAGTTTCTCATAGAGGTGGGAGGGTAGGGTATTAGGCACATTAGATATTCTACACCTAGCAATTATTATTTAAAACAAAAATTGATTTTATTCATGCTTATCTAATTTGTCCGACAAAATAAAGATTAAGTTGTGTTTTTCAAATAGGCCTAATTAAGTAATTTTTGAATTCAAAATATGCTTTGTTTATGAGATGAAAGATTCGACCATCGAATCCAGTAAAACACCGAATCCTCGAATCTTGAATACTTGTCAGGATTTGTTTGATTTGAAGATTCAAGTGGCCCATCTCTATTATTTTCCCATAGGACACATTCCCCAACTATTTGAAGGAATCTCCTCCTATTGAAGACTTACAGGCATTTTACAAGGAGTCCAAGAAAAGATTTGATGATGAACCAGAATTCAAAAAGAGGGCGTACGAATGTGTCGTGAAGCTTCAAAGTTTTGAACCTGAAAGCACCAAGGCTTGGAATATGATTTGTGATGTCTCCAGGAAAGGTACCTATTTGAGTTGTTATTATAGTTTATGATTATTGGGATGCTGTTGGTGCAATGCTTTTAAAAACCAATAGTGGCTAGTAGTAAAAAATATATGGCTTGAATAAAAAACTGACCCAGGCCACAGGCTGGAAACAGTAATGGATGTAAAGTATAGCAAAAAATGTAAAATCTTAGTAATATGAACATTATGAAAGCTAAACAATTAATTTTCAAACATAATTTTTTTTTTCCTTTCGAAGTGATCGTAATTTCAGGATATGGCCTATATTCAGAGGTGGCTTATTTTCGGCTCATGATATTAAATAAGATCTTCTATGATACTATCTTTCTATTTGATATTATTTGAATTATAAACAATGTAAATATTTGACGAGGGCCATGCCTTATTTTGTAGGCCTGTAAAAAGTTTTTATAACTTCAAGGGTTTGTAAGTCTAGAAAAGTTTTTTTTTTACCGACATCATTTTTAAAATCTGAAAAAATGGTAAATTCTGTGATTTTCCCATGTGTTATAAAACAATTTTTAGGACAAAAATGTTTTATTTGAAGAATTTTAAAACTAAATTCAAATGTTTTTATGACAGTAAATCAAATATAATATAATATAGGGTCTCTAGACATTAAGGAACCGGGAGACTAGAGGAACCCAGCCAGAGTACCCTCAATCTGGGGGGTGCTGTCAGATCAGGGGAGTAAATTTTTTTATTTATACAAATTAATTGAATTAATTTATGTGACTAAAATGAAAATGGGTTCCACTTCTCTTGTTCAAATTAATTGAAAACTACTTATATATTATCACTGCAGCATAAGTTCCTGACCAATATCCAGTACAAGTAGATTAGCTGAAGTCTTCATAGCAGTAGCATTAACCTGCGAGTGACTCATCTCTAATCTGAGTGTCTTGTGTATAATTGGACTTAGAATGAAACTGTGTCAATTGTGTTTCTATATTATACATGTTGATAATTTTGACTACTAAAAGGCAAGCTGTGGATGGAGTATTAACTGCTTTGTGCACAACTATACCTTGGTATAACATTGTACTAGTAACTTGCCAGTTAAATGGTCCCACAAACTGCCCTGATTGATTAAGCAAGATGCTGTGTGCCAGTTGTTCATGGAAGTCTTTCAACCAGCCATCTCTAGAGCATACACCTCTATACATCTTGCTTGTTGGTCCTGCATCTTACTACCCATTCAGGTTATACACTAATTACACTAATGGTTTAGAAACTAGGAAGGTTGAATTTAGAGGAAGTGTACCCACATTTGTGTTGAGAGAGAGAGTGTGGAAAACCGTTTAGGAAAAACCAGCCTTGGTATACCTGACCGGGATTGAACCTCGTTCTCCCCATCTTCGGCGGTCTAGATTATTGCGAGAATATCGTCTTAGACCATGCAAACACTGAAGTGGGTTTGTTGAATCTTCTTTATTAGAAGTGTTAGGACACTAATTTATTTTCTTTCAGGTATGTTTCAGGCAATGTGACAACCTGTCATTAAATGTATAAAATAGAGATGGGTCGAATCCACTATTTCTCGAATCCGAATCTGAATCCTAGCAAATTGTTAGAAATTTTAATGATTTACAAATAGACCTACATTACACAATATAGGCCTAAACTGTAAATTAAGATTTATTTCAATCATGCTTTCAATTTTAATCAACCCCAACCACCCCTCGCAAGATACAAGTTAAAATCCAGCCAAATAAAACAATCTAGACTCATAGTATTGTTTAAAAATCAAATCAATCAAAATTGTGTCTTTTAGTTATTTTTAAAAGTGTTGCTAGAATGAGTTAAGTTTCTAAAAAAACATGTGAAATAAACAAACAAATTAGGCCTAGTTACCTTTTGATCAACTTTAATCATCATTAAAGGATTATAATTTATTTTAATAAGAGAGTAAAAATAAAAATACAAACAGATTGAAAAAAAACTAAAACAATATGCTTTAAACATACATTGGAAATAGTGAACTCAATAATGCCTAATTATGTTTATTATTATTTTATTTTATATTTATTATCTATATTCATGTAGAAAACAAGAAATATATTCGATTCTATTGATATATTGATTTCTGAGAATACATTCTATTTAAAACACGAAAATATTTTCGACTCCAATACGTTCATTCTCATTTTATAAGGCAGGACTATGTTTGAATATTTTTACAATTACTTCAATAACATATTTAAAAAAATAATAAACTCTTAGTTAAAATCAATTTAAAAACAAATAAAGAATTAGCAAGTCGTTATTTGATTCTTAAAACCCGAGAGCGATTACTAAGTGAGCAGATTCCTGAATCGATTTCAAACAAATAATCAATATACAACACGTAGGCATATATAAACAGTTTTATCGGTGTCTGACTGTCAACAGTATTTATTTTTCATGAAACCCACCAAAATGTCTTTAACTTAAGGATCGTATGCAATACATTGGGGTTCTTTTCATAGTTGTAGATAATTAAAACCAGTTGGGTAGTAAGAATTAACAGTATCTTTATTTTAATCATCACTCTCACGAGTAAACATAATATACGTCATGGCGGCCGACTGTATCGTGTGTAATGGTGGCTGACTTTGTATCATGTGTAATGTGTTATTATTTCTTTTAAAAAAAGCTGTAATTTGTTTTATTTATTTCGAATTTATTTGTAATTTTAGTTTTGATTTTCAGTTTTCTAAGAGTTTTAATGTATTCATTTAAATATTTACAAGATTGTTAGTGAGGTGAAAGTTTTAGAAGTGAGCATGTGCCAAAACGGTCGAGTCCAAGTTTTCTATAGAGGTGGGAGGTTAGGGTACTAGGCACGTAAGATTTTCCACAGTTAACAATTTTTTTTAATAATTATTTTATTCATGCTAATCTCTTTTGTCCGACAAAATAAAGATTACGGATTAAGTTCTGCTTTTCAAGTAGGCCTAACCAAGTAATTTTTGAATTCAAAATATTATGCTTTGTTTATGAGGTGAAAGATTTGATCATTGAATCCAGTAAAACACAGAATCCTCGAATCTTGAATACTTGTCAGGATTTGGTGGATTCGAGGATTCAAAGATTTAAGTGGCCCATCTCTAGTATAAAATCATGGTGTTAAATGTAGTTTCAATACCTGATTTAATTTATTCTGGTGCTTAGGCTCTGAGAGCATCGGCACGAGTGGGTGGACTTAGCCAAACCATTGCTAAAGCCATATTTCGTGAACATATTCCATCTCATGTCTTGATAAGTTTTTAGGCATAGATTAAAATCTTTCTTCTCTCCATTGTAAAATTGACATACACTAAAATGACCACGTGTTATATTCCTATAACTCTTGTTGTTTTTAGAGTTCCAGAAAGTCTATGAGCGTCTGGATATCACCATCACTGAGAAAGGAGAGTCCTTCTATCAATCCAGGATGGTCACAATAGTACAAGAACTTGAGAGTAAAGGTATTGCTCGATTTTGAATCAATTTGGGTTTCTAAAACCATTACCCAATCTGCTATATAAGTTTTTTTGTCATTCAAGTAGAAGTTTTAAAGTAAATAATATTTTCTAACAAATAATTATATATATTATTAAATTATAACAAATTTGTAGGGACAATTTTAAAGGTACAATGGATGGTCTGTGTGTATTTACAGTTTTCTTTGTTAGCTCAGTTCTACAATATTTATAACCCAGGGTTGACACGTAATCTTTATTGTTTTGTATATATTATTGTGAGTTTAAAAACAACTTCTATAGTTATAAAACTAGGGGTGGACGGGATCTTGAACCTTCAGCACGGGAAAAGGTCGGGAATTTATCAATTCCCATTGGTCTGGCCGGAATGCCCCTTTCCGAAAAGTTTCAGGTGGGAAACAAAACATAGTGCTCCAAGAACAAAGCAAAGGGCGCGCGCACATGTTCTAGCAGTTCTCTTTTGTAGACAGTATTCTTCTTTGTTATTTAGCAAACTTGGTGGCTGGGATGGGTAGAGGTAGGGATGTTCCTATTCAGGCAAAAGATCGAGTGCATTGAATCGATATTCCAAAGATCAATCTAACAATTCATGTAAACAAAGTTTGCTTTATCTGACTACACTAGCCAAAAGTGGCGCACCTAGAAATTTACACCGAGGGGAAAGGTGGGGGACTTCGAAATGTATCGAGGCTAGGGTTGGGAGGGCTTCAAAATGTATCAAGGGGAGGTGGGGGTGTCAAAAATATATCGATGGTAGGTGTGGGAGAGTAATCAAAATGAACCGAGGGTGGGGTCGGGGGACGTCAAAATGTATTGATGGGAGGGGGGGCAGCAAAAATTTATGGAGGAGCGGGTTGGGATCAAAAATGAATCGAGTGGAGGAGTGGTGGAGGCGTCAAAATGTATCGAGGAAAGGGGTGGGAGAGGCATCAAAAATGTATCGAGGGGATGGATGGGGGTGTCAAAATGTATTGAGAGGCGGTGGAGGCAGAAAAAAGGTATGACTTATTAAATACCTCTGGAAGATAGTTAAATTATTTTTGTGGTAACCACAAAGGGCATTGATTAAAATAATGTGTGTGGCCTTACATACAATGTACACTTTGTCTCTGTTCTGTTTTCCAATTTGTAAATTTAGGGGCACTTGTGTGTAGTGGTAGGCTTACTATAATAATGTTTCACATTGAGGAGCACTTTAAATGTTTTACTCGAAGAGAAGAATCAGTGGTGGAGAAAATCATATTTATGTAAGGGGAAGGAGGCAGTAAAGTTTTTTAGCACCGCGTCTTATAACCCGTTCCGGTAATACGCCTATGTACTAATGACTCAAGTGTGTTAGGAATGTGAAAGATTGAATTTGGAGGTGTACCCGCATTTGCGTGGATAGAGTGGGAAACCATTTAGGGAAAACCACCCTTATTACACCCAGCCAGGATCTAACTATGATCTCCCCATCATCTGCAGTCTGGTCTATTGCGAGAATGATGCCTCAGGCCATGAAGCCACCAAAGCGGGTTTTAATAATATAAGTTTTACAAGTCGTACCATATTAGTTTATAAATCAATATATTTTTAATCTAAAATTATTCTAAAGCATAATTTTAAAATTTTCCGTTCCCATCCCGAATCCCGAGATTTTGACTAATTTCCAGTTCCGAAATAAAAAATTAATTCCCGTCCATCCCTAGATAAAACTTACATAAATGTTTCTTGCACAAAGAAAATATTACTTATTTTATTTATTTTCCTTCCCTTATTGAGATGCGCCTCACTTTGTAGCAAATATATTTCTTATCTAAATTGTATAAAGCATTCTTCTATTAGACTTATGTAAAACTACAGCAGTTACTACTCGAACACTTTCTATAATCTCAGCTCATCAAACCTTCTGTATGGCTAGGCTTTGTTGATGGATCTTTCTAGATACCGTATTTATTTGAATCTAAGTTGAGTTTTTTTTCCCTCAAATTTGTAGCTTCAAAATCTAGGGATCATCTTAAAATCACATACTAATGGATTGAGCTAGGCCTACATCAAAAGGTAACATTTACATCTTTATTTAATATCAATACAATAGTGCATGGTTGCCTTTTTTTTTAAAATAGTTTATCCATTTTTGCGCATTTTAGAGGTATAGCACAAATCACAGGATATTTGGTTATTTTCACGGATTTTAGGCTATTTCTTTAGGTTATCTTTAAAAATAACTACCTAGTTGTGGGCCGATACGATACTCAATACCCATAGTATCCACTGGTATTGCAATAATCAATACTATACGCTAAAAATCTTGACTCGAATTTTCACTAACGATTATCATTAGTCATAGTAAAAATTAACTTCTCATTGTTTTTATGAAACTTTTTCAAAAATAACCTTCTTATGCAAAAGTAATATTTGCAACAAAAAAGTTAATTCCTTAGTAATTCCGCAACCCTGAATTCTGCAATCCTTATTAGAATTTAAGTCAACATAGGTGTTTTGTTTTGTAAATAAAAAACAATTTGTTAGTATTACAAAATAAGTCTACCATAATTATTATTTTCTTCATTCATGTTAAAATAAATTCCACTTTTAAAAAATTGAAAAACTGGGGGTTGTCATAAATCCATAGTTGTCTTGGATTCGGGTGAATACGGTAATCTCAACAATTGCAGCCCCTTAAACTTCACCCACAATAAATCAAAGCATAGTCTCACCTTTGTTGATGTGAATCTGTTCCCTGAAAACAATCAAATTTGCCCCACTGTAAATATAAAACTGACCAATCACCAATAATATCTCCATTATCACAACAGCCACCCTTCATACATTAAAGGATCTCTACCATTTAGCTTTGCCGCCAAAGGCAAACAGGTAGTTTCAGAACCCTATTATCTAGTTGAATATTGTGAACAATTCTCTACAGCTCTCCAAGGCCGAGGCTACCCCAAACCTTTAATAGACAAACAAATCTCCAGAGCACTCTCCACAGACGACATTGACCCTCTAAAAAAGTCGAAGACATTCCTCTCACACTACAATACCATCCTGGTTTACACCGAATAAACACTATACTTAAAGTGTCTTCAAGCTCTTAACCAGTTTGACCCAGGCCCTAAACCTTCTTAGCTCTTCCCTAAAAGATACTTTCAAACAGCCGCCCAATCGCCACCAATATTCTAGTCCGCCCTAAACTTTCTGGCCCCAAGAGAATCAGAGAAGAAAAACCAACTATTAAAGGTTCATACCCCTTTGGTAGCCTCCATAGCAGCCCATGGGGAATCCACTTACCAGCTACATCCTTCAACAGCAAAGTTACTGAATTTAATACAAAATCCCTGGTCATTGCAACTGCAAACAAATATGTTGGTTTATCAGCTGCAGCGCAAATCATGTGATGTAGAAGGCATTACAGGTTCTCTCAGACATCAAATGAACAATCATCGTTGCTGAAATATTATTCTGTTTGTGTAGCCACTGGTATTGCAAAAATCGATACTATACCCATATATGCGTATAACCTGAACAGGTACTAAGACATGGTGATAAAAAAATAAATAATTGTTTTCTCTTTAACAGGTAAACAACCCTTTCTTCTTTTCCTTATCACCCAACAATCCCTTCTTGTCAACCTCGGTGGTCTTGGGGTAAAGTACTCGCCTCAAGACCCGATGTTCCTGGGTTCAAACCCAGCCAAGATCAATGGATTTTTTTGAACGATAAAAACCCTTAACACAAATTGCTTTGAAGGGGAAGTAAAGTTGTAGCTCTCATTGATTACAGCATATAAAAGAACCCTGTTAGTTATGGGAAAAAGCCCTTCTCGGCAAAATAGGTAGGCCCTTTCGCTTTTGCTCATATAAATTCTCATGTGCTAATATAATAAGTCGGTCCATAAAATGCACTTTAAATACTTCAAATAAATAAAATAAATAATCTCTTCCCTGTCACCAAGTGATAGAATAGAACAGAGGACATGGCTGCTTGTTATTCAGCTTAACATCATCAATACTGACTTCTCACTTACACAGTTCCAAAGAGCAGTGAAAACAATCTGGTTTAAAATGTCATTCGTCGTTGATTGTGCCATTATCGGCCTATGATCGTATTGATGATCTGCAGACTTATGTCCAGCCCTATTTTTAATATATTTATAGATTCCTTTTAGGTTAATTAAATATAATGGAATTCAACTTTTTAACAACTACCATATAGTTTTAATTAAACACAGAGCTTAAATGCAACTATTCACTTGACGGTAGAGAGGGAAACTTGACCAGGATTCAAAACCCGATATTCATTTTAGCAGCTACCAGAGTTGACAAGTTTGAGATTTAGTCTGTTTGCCCACCGATACAGGTATATTAACCTACCCCTGAGGATTTTGTCGCCAGGACATGTTTTTAATGGGCTTTGCAGTCATAATAAACAATGTAGTGAGATTTATGCAGCCACTGTATACATTGATTTGTGTGTAATCCAACCTAACTTAACCTAGTCTAGAAAACCTAGCCACCCAGAAAAAAGAAAAATACATACTTTCAAGACAAGTGGACTCCTTATGGCTTTGAAATTTATAATTTACTTTTTGATATATCAAAAGTTCTTATCAAAGGAAACTATTTGAAAACAATTTTCAGTTCTCTGAATCATATATTTGTGGCTCAATTGAAATATTTTTACAAAATATTTCATTGCGAGTTTTGAGTAAAGTCACCTGATCAAAAACCCCGAGGGCTCATCTTGTTTTTTCTTAATATCCATCTCTTTGCATCTTCACAGAATAGGATTTTGATTTGCTCGAGTTATGTGTGGAGACAAAGTTAACTAAATAAATCGGATTTGAGAAATTAATTTCTCAAAATTAACTTTAATAATTTAATTATTCAATTTAAACATAATTAGATCTAAAAATATTCCATTTTTCCAACTTTAGCTGTGTGTGTCAAACTGATTTACAGGAATGGTAAAAATACTTTTTTTTGTTATTTATTATTTTTATTAATAACTTTAAGAAGTCTATTGTTGTGCTCATTGACACATTTTACATAATATATACCCACCTCAGTGGCGTAGTTGGCTAACACGCCAGTCGTGTTGAGCTAGACCGTCGAGGACGGGGAGATCGAGGTTCGAATCTCGGTCGAGTGAACTGGGGGGGGGGGGGTGTGTGTGTTCCTAAATGGTTTTCCACTCTCCCTCCACGCAAATGCGGGTTCACTTCCTCAAAATTCAACCTTCCCAATTCTCAATCCATTAGTGTAATTAGTACTTAAGCGTATAACCCGAACGGGTAGTAAGACGCAGTGCTAAAATTAAATTAATTATATATATATATATCTCGTGTTTATTTTATTCACTATATTATGTTTGTTCTTCTACTAGGGCTGCTGATATATGATGAAGGCCGGAAGGTTATGTTTGGTCGTGAACAGGATATCCCATTTACAATAGTGAAATCTGATGGTGGCTTCACATATGATACCTCAGATATGGCTACCATCAAATACAGAATAGAGGAAGAGAAAGCTGATTGGCTCATATACATCACTGATGCTGGCCAGGTAAGCAGCATTAATTAGTGAATGATGAATCAGGGTTTGCTCCCTAAACTGCAGAGGCAAGACTTTGTTCACTCTTTCAGCAATAGTTTTACAGATCACACTCTGGGAAACATTAAGGTTGATTACGATTAGAGTCGGGTCGAATCCAAGTCTGAATTTTGGAATAGTTATGAATATAAGAGGAAATATAAAAATATAAAAGAACAATAGAAAAAATTAATAGTAACTAAATGTTGCTATTCTTTCTTATAATCTGTTCATTATAACATTCATACATTAGTCATTGCTAAATTACTGGTCTGGGGCTGGTGTTAAGTTCATCCTATAATTAAAATTTGTTGAATCAATAGATTTGACCACTCTCAAAATAATATTTGTTTGTTTCTTTTTAGTACATCATTACATTAGCTACAGCCCAAAGGTGACCTGGTGGTCTAGGTAAGTGTCAGATTCTGTGCTGGGAGCCTGGGGTTCAATCCCGGTCCAGCACAGATTATCTGAATGTCAAACCTTCTTATTCTGACAAGATGTGTATTAATCACAGCTTGTGAATGTGTGAAATGCCAGGCCTTCCCCCGTGGTTCGGATTCCAAACGTTAAACTGTAGGTCCTCTATTTCATTAACAATCACCCTACCATTGCACATTAGGTAAGTGCGTATAATCCAAACGGGTAGTAAACGTGTGCTAATATATAAACATAATAATACAAGCCCAAAGTTTCCAATAATTTTATATAAATTATAGGTCCCTATGTAAGTCTCTGTGTGTTCAAAGCTGTTTCCAAATAAATTATTCTTTAGCTAAAAACATTTAATGCACAGAGTCATATATATAGATATATTAAAAATAAAATGATCAAAATATAAAGTACGCCTGATCTACCCTTTAAGTTGCGTGGTTACACTAGCTTATAATAGTCATAGTATAATCCGTCAAGGTTATACTGCTACCTTCCAAGGTAAACTGAGTGTACATTTGGCAACAAAGAGTCAAATGCATACATTTTCTAAAGTACATATATTTTCCAAAATATTTTGTCATCTTTTTATTGCTCAATATTATTCTTAGAATTAACCTCTCTCTTTGTATTTGGCTACAATCTCTTGTGCATTAGTTACATGGCTCTAAGACTCCTTTCACATATAAGTTTGGCCTTTCAGGTTCTGGGCCTAATGAGTAGTCCTACCTTGGTGTGAATGAGGCTCTTCACACTATCAGGTTCAGGTCAGGCACACGATTGCAACCAGACAAATTGACTGGGCCCTCAGGTTCCCTGACAACAGTCGGAGTTGTGGTGGGGTGTAGTCTGCAACACTTGTATTGACACTATTCAATTTTCCCTGATACGTTTTCAATTTGCTCTTCATAGTGATTGGAGCTTTGTATAGTTCTTGTGTTTTTTTGTAAGGATGAATATTGGCATATAACTCTTGATTTTGTTTGTTGAGAACTGACCTAACCTTTGGCACAAATCAAAGACAGATTGAAAACAACACGGTGGTGGTGATGCGTTTGCTCTGTCCTAGAAAAGTTTTTGATAGGTATATTGACCAAGAGAAAACACCTTGGCAAGTTTATATTTAAGGTCTCATATTCATCGCATTTTAGAAGCAACGGGCGTACCAAAATTCCGCTTCTGAATTTTTTTATTTCCTCTCTAGGAAATTACAACACAACAACGGAGCACTCGATCCATATTTGAAGTCAGATGGAGCTCTCTAATAGCATGCGAATAAGACACATGTCAAAACTGAACCTTATGAAAACCTGATGCAACCAAAGGGAACCTTTTACTTCAGGTTTTTACTGGATCCGGTGAAACATGAAGGTGTGAGAGAGCCATTACAGTAACTTAACTTACTTTCATATCAAGTGAAGATCTAAGTTTGGATCCAATAAAGACATCCCATCAATGTAGCAGCCAAGCTAGAACTAGTTAGAGAAAAATTGATATCACAAAGGGTGTCTGCTGGCTCACTAATATCAATCCAAATTCACGAAAAAGTTAAAATGCAAAAAATGGTCATGAAGTACCTGAAAAAAGTTATGAAATTTTCAATTATTTAGTTCAAAAGTCACAAAAATATTGTTGTTTGTAATTTCCCGCGCATTGTAAAATGCAAACTCGATCAATGTCAAGTTACATATCCCAAATTCTGGCCTATCATCTTTCTCACTTAATAATAGTTCGTCTATTTCTGGAGCACTCATATTTCCAAAACAATCAGAAACACAAGACTAATAGCTGACTGGTGCTACAAGAAAATTGCACATTATGGCCTGCCATTTCCTGAAAGAGTTTCTCTTGAAACACATTGGCACTTTTACTGTTAAATGACACTTTTACATTTGCTCAATGAATACAATGATTTTCTAAAAATGAATAACAATAGCGAAAATACGCAACAACAAATGAACTTAACCTGACACATCACATCCCCAACTACATGAAACTCTCACATCATCCTGAAGATTTTATTTTGCTAGATCTTATTCCAGCACACTAGCAATACTTGACTTATTCCAGCACACTAACAATACTTGACTTATTCCAGCACACTAGCAATACTTGACTTATTCCAGCACACTAGCAATACTTGAGTTATTCCAGTACACTAGCAATACTTGACTTATTCCAGCACACTAGCAATACTTGAGTTATTCCAGTACACTAGCAATACTTGACTTATTCCAGCACACTAACAATACTTGACTTATTCCAGCACACTAGCAATACTTGACTTATTCCAGCACACTAACAATACTTGACTTATTCCAGCACACTAACAATACTTGACTTATTCCAGCACACTAGCAATACTTGAGTTATTCCAGTACACTAGCAATACTTGACTTATTCCAGCACACTAACAATACTTGACTTATTCCAGCACACTAGCAATACTTGACTTATTCCAGCACACTAACAATACTTGACTTATTCCAGCACACTAGCAATACTTGAGTTATTCCAGTACACTAGCAATACTTGACTTATTCCAGCACACTAACAATACTTGACTTATTCCAGCACACTAGCAATACTTGACTTATTCCAGCACACTAGCAATACTTGAGTTATTCCAGCACACTAGCAATACTTGACTTATTCCAGCACACTAACAATACTTGACTTATTCCAGCACACTAGCAATACTTGACTTATTCCAGCACACTAACAATACTTGACTTATTCCAGCACACTAGCAATACTTGAGTTATTCCAGTACACTAGCAATACTTGACTTATTCCAGCACACTAACAATACTTGACTTATTCCAGCACACTAGCAATACTTGACTTATTCCAGCACACTAGCAATACTTGAGTTATTCCAGCACACTAGCAATACTTGACTTATTCCAGCACACTAGCAATACTTGAGTTATTCCAGCACACTAGCAATACTTGACTTATTCCAGCACACTAGCAATACTTGAGTTATTCCAGTACACTAGCAATACTTGAGTTATTCCAGTACACTAGCAATACTTGAGTTATTCCAGCACACTAGCAATACTTGAGTTACTCCAGCACACTAGCAATACTTGACTTATTCCAGCACACTAGCAATACTTGAGTTATTCCAGCACACTAACAATATTGACTTGAAGATGGCAACACTCACTATATCTTATATTTTTACTTTGGCTTTACCATAGTTGTGAATTTTTTTTTTCAGGCAACACACTTTGTGGTTCTTCAACACTGTGCCAAAAAAGCTGGAATATTTGACCCTAAAAAGGTCCGATTTGACCATGTAGGTTTTGGGGTTGTGCTCGGAGAAGATAAGAAAAAGTTCAAAACAAGATCAGGGGAAACTGTGCGTTTGGTCGAACTTTTGGATGAAGGTAAGCAACTACTTGTTAAGTCAATAGCAGGAGAAACTTTGTATTTAGTTGAACTGCTGGGTGAAGGTAAGCAACTACTTGTTAAGTAAATATCAGGAGAAACTTTGTATTTAGTTGAACTGCTGGGTGAAGGTAAGCAACTACTTGTTAAGTAAATATCAGGAGAAACTTTGTATTTAGTTGAACTGCTGGGTGAAGGTAAGCAACTACTTGTTAAGTCAATATCAGGAGAAACTTTGTATTTAGTTGAACTGCTGGGTGAAGGTAAGCAACTACTTGTTAAGTCAATATCAGGAGAAACTTTGTATTTAGTTGAACTGTTGGGTGAAGGTAAGCAACTACTTGTTAAGTCAATATCAGGAGAAACTTTGTATTTAGTTGAACTGCTGGGTGAAGGTAAGCAACTACTTGTTAAGTCAATATCAGGGGAAACTTTGTATTTAGTTGAACTGCTGGGTGAAGGTAAGCAACTACTTGTTAAGTCAATATCAGGGGAAACTTTGTATTTAGTTGAACTGCTGGGTGAAGGTAAGCAACTACTTGTTAAGTCAATATCAGGGGAAACTTTGTATTTAGTTGAACTGCTGGGTGAAGGTAAGCAACTACTTGTTAAGTAAATAGCAGGAGAAACTGTATTTAGTTGAACTGCTGGGTGAAGGTAAGCAACTACTTGTTAAGTAAATAGCAGGAGAAACTGTATTTAGTTGAACTGCTGGGTGAAGGTAAGCAACTACTTGTTAAGTAAATATCAGGAGAAACTTTGTATTTAGTTGAACTGCTGGGTGAAGGTAAGCAACTACTTGTTAAGTAAATAGCAGGAGAAACTGTATTTAGTTGAACTGCTGGGTGAAGGTAAGCAACTACTTGTTAAGTCAATATCAGGGGAAACTTTGTATTTAGTTGAACTGCTGGGTGAAGGTAAGCAACTACTTGTTAAGTCAATATCAGGGGAAACTTTGTATTTAGTTGAACTGCTGGGTGAAGGTAAGCAACTACTTGTTAAGTAAATAGCAGGAGAAACTGTATTTAGTTGAACTGCTGGGTGAAGGTAAGCAACTACTTGTTAAGTCAATATCAGGAGAAACTGTATTTAGTTGAACTGCTGGGTGAAGGTAAGCAACTACTTGTTAAGTAAATAGCAGGAGAAACTGTATTTAGTTGAACTGCTGGGTGAAGGTAAGCAACTACTTGTTAAGTCAATATCAGGAGAAACTTTGTATTTAGTTGAACTGCTGGGTGAAGGTAAGCAACTACTTGTTAAGTCAATATCAGGGGAAACTTTGTATTTAGTTGAACTGCTGGGTGAAGGTAAGCAACTACTTGTTAAGTCAATATCAGGGGAAACTTTGTATTTAGTTGAACTGCTGGGTGAAGGTAAGCAACTACTTGTTAAGTCAATATCAGGGGAAACTTTGTATTTAGTTGAACTGCTGGGTGAAGGTAAGCAACTACTTGTTAAGTAAATAGCAGGAGAAACTGTATTTAGTTGAACTGCTGGGTGAAGGTAAGCAACTACTTGTTAAGTCAATATCAGGAGAAACTTTGTATTTAGTTGAACTGCTGGGTGAAGGTAAGCAACTACTTGTTAAGTCAATATCAGGGGAAACTTTGTATTTAGTTGAACTGCTGGGTGAAGGTAAGCAACTTGTAGTTATGTTAGTCACAATTTGATTGTCATGCTTATAAATGCTCAAAATGAACCCCGTAATTAAAAAGAGATCTTCAACATATTGATAATGGATGTGAAACAATACTTCTGCCCTCATTAACATTGGTTATTAGAGTAGGCTTGATTCTTAGTTTCATTAGCTATTGCAATGTTATTGGTTTGGAGTATAGGACACTTTTTTAAATTAAACACTTCATATCATATTCTCCTTCCGCTATCACTCCAGAGTGAAGACAATAAATTGAGAGTTAATTTTTAAAAAAATTATTGAGTAAACAAAATGTCAATAAACTCAACATACAAATTACACTTCAAAACAGATATACAGTGGAGCGTTGTTAATTCGGATCAATCAGGACCGGGACCCATCCGGATTACTGAATTGTCCGGATTTTCAAATGTGCTTTCAATAACTGTATACATACGTAATGTATTGACTAGAGGATACATGACGCTCAGGAGTCTACTGTATTGCAAAATATGTACCGTTTTAACTTGCACACTAAAACGTCACAAGGCAACTATACGACGAAGGTTTCAACACTGCTGTAAAGTTTGTAAATGATAGCGCAGAACTGGGCCGAGCACGTGACCAAGGAGAGGTGACTGGCTCAGTCGTTGAACTCTCAAGGACACCTTCCACTACCTCCCCTACCTGCTCTCACCGCCGATCCGGATTTGCGACACTCCGGATTTTTGACGTCTGGATTTCCGACGCTCTACTGTAATACTGCTTAGCCATGGATTATAATTAAATTACAGGCTATGCCATGCCTGAAGGAGACACAAGTAACGAAAGATATAAATACAAATATAGAGAACTCCCCTTACCATTATGGCAGCAACCAACAATAAATTAATGCTCCTGGACAAAACCCAATAGGGAGGACACAGATATAAGCAGATATAATTGAAGAAGAATATTTAGTTCCCCATGACATTTACTTTAAAACTAAAGCTACATTTTAAATGATCCACTTTAAAAACTATCTAACTGTAATGAGGTATACACCTTAGATAATCTTTTTGCAAGATGAAGGGGGTTTAACAAAATCAAGTTTTAAAGATAAAAATGTAGCCCCAGAAGAATTAAATACATAATTAAAGTAAAAACGCAAAGAGTAAAGTTAGTTACGCCAAAAGAGATTTTTTAGAATAGTCGATAATGACTTTCCTTGTTAGGTTATCTAAATTGTAGATCCTGGGATCAAGAATACATTTCAGGGCTCAACAGGCCGATAAATAGTCGTGCTAAGGCAGCACGTGACCTCAGTGAAGGGTAGGAAAGGAAACCAATAGGAAGGCAGAACATGGTTACCAGGAGAGGGAATATGGTTCGGGCACAGAACCCTTCAAACATGATAGACTAACACAGAAGGTTCTTGGCATGGAAAATCTCCAAGCTGTCCGCGAGGAGGGTGTGTCATGCTTCCAAACACAAGCTTGGGCTTCAGTCTGTCTGACACTTCACAGTGAGTAGGCTGGGCCACGACTCTTCTGATGCTTGCTTTGAGTAGTTATGTACAATATGTATGTAGCGTGGTCATATATGCTACATTATTGTAACACTAATTTTAGACATGATCACCCCAGACTTTAAAAATCTCTAAAGGTTACTATTCTTGGTATAATACTTGGAAGAATATATAGGAAAGTTGGATAATAAGCATATAAAAGGGACAAACACAATATGGCTTTTACAATGAAAAGAAGAACACAACTCACTTTACATTGCTGCCACTGGACAAAGAGGTAATAGTTGCATCTTAAAGAAAATCGATCGTCACCGCCCAATCCCCGACCTAATCAAAGACAGCCCCCATGATGTTTTCTCAACAAAGAATTTACTATAATTGATTAAATTATGATTAAATACACCTTTTATATATAGCTCTGGAACACACATCTTGGCATGTGTGGTTGTACACCTTGGGCACCCTACAAATTGACGTTTGAACAGCCTGATAACAAGGTGGTTGTTCTTGCAGAAATTGTTGTTAGAGAACAGGTTTGTGAATCTCTTTAAGCTCCATCTGGCAGCCTTGGTGATAGTGAATAGACAGCAATAATGTCCACAGGCTGGGGACATTGTAGCTCGTGGTCGCTTAGTATTGAGGATCCAACGTCTCAAGTGTTTTTTCATGAATCTAGTCAATGCTTTGCTATTTGTCTACCATAGGTATCGAAATACTCTTCATGTCCAAATTTGGAAAAATAGAGACCCACCCAATGAGAACCAGGCTTAGTGTGAGGATCTAGATTCGATACAAATAAGGCAGGATGTGTGAAACTTAACGAACATTTGTCTGATAGAAATGTGCCTTTATAGAAGGAAATTTTACTGCGCAAAAAGGTGTCTATTTGAATTGAATTCATGGTGTTTAATAGTTAATTTTGACTTCTTGATTAGAATATTTGGACACTGTGCTCTCATACTCACAGTAAAACAAACAGGCTATGGCATTATTGAGGAATAGTACTTCTTAAAAGTTAAGTTTTGATATAATCCAAATCTTAAATGTCCTGCCACCTAGTGACAACTATTTGTACTTTAATAAACTTTCAAAAATTATAAAATAAAAATATTAATATTTAAGAGCTCTGCCATCTTGTGGCAACAATATGTACTATAATTTAATAGAAGACTAAGCCAAAGTCTTGAGTTCGAGTCCTGTCTACAGGTATCATTTTTCACTTTAAGAGAATATGATAGTTAGGTGCAGCTATAACCATAATTAAACAAACATAATGGCTTGGCTACCCTATCCATAGTGTGTGCATCGTACAATAATTGTAATTGCACTATCGGCAACATCAAGCCCTGTTGAGTCGAGGGCGGCTGAGTTATCTGATAGATCGTCTGTTAATTGACCACTCATATGTAGCTGACAATTTCTGCAAGTCCATGAAAGACTGCTTTAAAATATGAGTGAAGAATGGCACTGGGCACGGGACGATTCGTAAATGGCTCAGTGGTTAGAGCATTGGTGTGCTAAGCCAAAGGTCCCGGGTTCGATTCCCATGTCCAGGTAATAATAAAAATAATAATAACAATATTTAGCATCGCGTCTTACTACCCGTTCGGGTTATACGCTTAAGTACTAATTGCGCTAACGGATTAGGAATTGGGAGGGTTGAATTTAGAGGAAGTGAACCCGCATTTGCGTGGAAGGAGAGTGGAAAACCATTTAGGAAAAACTACCCCCAGTTCAACCAATCGAGATTCAAACCTCGATCTCCCTGTCCTCGGCGGTCGAGCTCAACTCGACTAGCGCGTTAGCCAACTACGCCACCGAGGCGGGTAACATGTCCAGGTGACATTTCTCAATTTAAAGAATATTATATTTAGAAGAGGATATAACCATAAGTAACAAATAAAATAGCTTTGCTATTTAATCCACAGCTAATAAATTAGCTACTGCTTCAGTGGCCACTTTGTCTAAGGCATCATCTTGTGTTAGGCTAGGCTGTCAATAGTAGGGAGGTGATAGCTCGATTCTAGGCTGGGTGGGGGCTAGGCTGTCAATAGTAGGGAGGTGATAGCTCGATTCTAGGCTGCGTGGGGCTAGGCTGTCAATAGTAGGGAGGTGATAGCTCTATTCTAGGCTGGTGGGGCTAAACTGTCAATAGTAGGAGGTGATAGCTCGATTCTAGGCTGGGTGGGGCTAGGCTGTCAATAGTAGGGAGGTGATAGCTCGATTCTAGGCTGGGTGGGGGCTAGGCTGTCAATAGTAGGGAGGTGATAGCTCGATTCTAGGCTGGGTGGGGGCTAGGCTGTCAATAGTAGGGAGGTGATAGCTCGATTCTAGGCTGGGTGGGGGCTAGGCTGTCAATAGTAGGGAGGTGATAGCTCGATTCTAGGCTGGGTGGGTGGGGCTTCCAGAATTGTTTTCCACACTCCCTCCATGAAATTGGGGGTACACTTTCTCTGAACTCATCCTTCCTCATCCCTAACTTATTAGCAAGTTAGTACATTGCGTAAAACCTAAATAAGTAGTAAGACGAGGTGCCAGAAAAAATGTTAAGAAGCTTAATCAAACTCTTATCAAATGGCTTTTTGAGTGTAAACAACTTCTTGTAAAGTCAACTTGTTACACTTGGCATCGAGTTTATGGAGTAAATGTTTGGGTATATCATTAGTTTTTTAAAGTTTTTTGGGTCTTATATACTTAGTCTGATCTGTTGTCTCCTACAAAATGTTTTCTCTAAATGTGTGTAGTTAATTTAGGTTTCTATACTATAATAAACAATACATAGGCTTAAAATAAGTTAATTTATTAGAGAGAAAAGGTATAAAAAAATTTTTTACTGTATCTGGCCGGTATTCAAATCTGGATTCAAGCGTCATACATACTATCGCTAAGCTAATTCTACTGACCTCTTAATTAAACAAAAACAATGAATTATTAAAAATGAAAAATATCCAAATATTGATTACACCTCCTAGAACAGTTATTAAATAAATCATATTTAATTTTATAGCAAACAAAATAGATTTTCCAGGTCCAAAACAAATTAAATATTCTGTTTGTTGGACAAGAACCACAAATAATAATAGACTGTGTAGTTTATATGACAACTTAACATGAACCTCTCGTTAAATAATCAATTTTCGTGACATACGGTATCTTTTGCTTGAATAATTTTTGACTGGGTTGATACTCTTACAACCAAACTATTATTAATAAACAAAAAAAAAAAAAAATACTTGGTTCTTTCTTTGTAGGAAACTATTTAGAAAAGACTATCTGGCCAGAATTTAAACATTTTCATCCATCTAATTTAATATTAATATGTAACATTTACTTTTACATATTTTTGTATAAAAATGAGGTGGCCCAATGGCTCAATAATTTTATAATAAAGTAAATTGATAGAACTAAAGAAAAAGGAAAAATAAACTGCTAAGAGTAAATTTGATGAATGATAATAATAATAATAATAATAATAATAATAATAATAATAATAATAATAATAATAATAATAATAATAATAATAATAATAATAATAATATATTTAGCACCACGTCTTACTACCCGTTCGGGTTATACGCTTAAATTTGATGAAGAAAGCCCACCTAGGGAAAGAGGAAAAATGTGGGAAGAATCCAATGCACAAAGGTGACATCTTCTTCATTTCTTCTGTCTTCTATAGTAGAAGTAGTCACACACACATTTTAACACAAATTGAGTAATATTTCAGCACTGTTGCCTTTATCAAACACAAAGATAAAGGCAACAATGCCGAAATATTACTCAATTTGTGTTAAAATGTGTGTGTGACTACTTCTACTATAGAAGACAGAAGAAAGGAAGAAGATGTCACCTTTGTACATTGGATTCTTCCCACATTTTTCCTCTTTCCCTAGGTGGGCTTTCTTCATCAAATTTACTCTTAGCAGTTTATTTTTCCTTTTTCTTTAGTTCTATCAATTTACTTTACTATAAAATTTTACATATTTTTGTAACTGTTAAATGAATATGTAAACAAAATAGACAAATGATGTGCTACTTTATAAAATAAACGAAGCTGTTGAATTTATGGAAAAACCAGGTGTTAAGTTTTCTAAGAATGTTTTACCATGTAAGGCATTATTAAATGTTGTAGACACATGTGTGAAAAAGAGAAACATTATTAATAGTTTTAAGAATAAGATAGCATGTATGACTCAGTTTATGGATGTTGTTGAAGTGAAGGGAGTATGCAAGGATAGGGAAGTGTGGAGAAAGTTAGTGAGGAGGGATTAAGTTCGCAGTTGTTGTTTTAGCTATATGCACAGTTTCTGGCATACCTACCCCAGAAATGAACGGTGTGATTAGGTATGTATTTATGTCTGTATTTTGCCCTTGCAATATTTTTATATTTTAAAGATTGGACTGATTATATTCAAATGTTATTTTAATAAACACAATTATTGTGTGTTTTTATAGTTTTAAAAATCCTTCTTAAATTAATTTTCATTATATGAAACTGAAGCTCATTTTGTAGTGGTGCCATGGCGATCCCTCCCCACCCCTTTATATCACGGCTCAGTTGTCCGGCGAAATGCTTGAGTGTGGTTTCTAAACCACGCTTGAGTTGTGTCGCGTGAGGTGGGAGACAATTAGCAAATCACCGACACTTGTGATATTGCTTGCAAAGTGCAGGGTCTGACCAGGTCAAGGAAGTGGACTATTTGGGCAATAAACCATGATTTAAAGTGCGATGTCTGTGTTTCAATCAGTGGGTTACAAGGCTGGGTTTTACTTAACAACAAATCCAATATTAAAGAGTAAGCTTAGAGAGAGTAAGTTTTCAATTTAAATAAAGCACAAACAAGCACATTATCCTAAACCCCCCACCTCCTCCTCAACATCTCATTGAGCTCACATCAAACATAAAATATATCCTAATTCTAGTAAATTGAGGAAACAAAAAACTCCTTTGGTTTTAATTTCACTGAAAACTCATTCAATGTACAAAAATTTGATTATAAGTTTTTTTAAACATTATTGCCCAAAAATACTTTTTTTCGCTAAAATCTATTTTCATCACAAATAATAGACATCAACTAATGAATGTTAATTTATATTACAGTACACCATAGTAATATATATAATATTATATATAATATATTATATAATATATTATTAACAATTCCAATGTTTATATTGGGAATTAATTATAACTATCAAATAAAATAACCCAACATAAAAATTAACATTAATTTAGGTTTAAACTAGATTGGGTCGATTCTTATATTTCTCGAAGCCTAATCTTAAATATTCTTTAAATCTCGAATCCAAATTCAAATCCTTGAATTTTTTTTTTTTAAAAAGTACAATTTTAGTTAAAGTGAAAATATTTAAAATCTAATAAAATAAAAAAGTGGGTTAAGGCTTGGATGCCACGTGAAATGTTTTCTTGTTTCTCATTATATTACATCCTAAACAACAAAGAGAACACTTTTTTTAGTAAATCATTTAAATAATACAATTTAGTATTTTTTTTGTGATTTGATTACCCTCCCAACCACACGAGTCTTCCTTTTATCAATCACTTAAAATTGTTAAGTCAGTCAAGATTTTCTTAATTGTATTCAAGATATTTTTTTTTTTAGATTTTGATGAATCTTGAATCTCTCGAATATCTAGGATTAGAGGAATCAAGGATTTGAGGGGCCCATCCCTAGTTTAAACACAAATGGTTATTATTCCTAAGTAGATGCTAAACATATAAATGATAGAAAGTGTGAGTGGTTCTTAATTTTTACTGTCAAATATAATAATTACTAATATTGATTCACCCTAACTGATACCTGATTAAACAAAGCTACGCGGAAGTCTATGCTCTGATTTGTTACTGAACAACTTCAATGGTATCCTTTACTAAATAGTCCCTCCTTGTTTTGTATTAAACTTGTTTTAAAATTAAATTAGAAAATTATTATAACTAAAACTATCCCTTCATTTGATTTAATATTAACTTTAAACTTTGCAAGCGCTATTCGAACACCAACAAACTCCTGATTCAGCGTTGAGAGACCCCATGGTACAGTCCTTATCACATGTTAACGTCAAGTCAGCACGGTCAGTCGACAGTTCATCTCTGCGGTGTTAAGTGACAGTTGTGAGTGTTGAGTGCTTCTCGTGTATTTATGGCATTTTGCCGAGTGTGGACCCAGAGTTTTGTTAAACTTAAAACAGGAAATTCAAAATCATTAAAAAATACAAAAATTCTTAGTGACCTACTTGGCTATGATACATAGGGTTTCGCCTGTTTAAAATATTGCATTGGTATTCCACCAATCATGAGGTCCTTCACATGGTGATATGGAATATTTGTTAAACTTCAGGTCTCAGGTTAGATGAATCAATGATAGTGAGTTCACTGAGATGGACTCTTCTTTGAAACCTGATTGTGTTAACTGGTTTCAAACGCAAATCTCAGAATCTATTGCGTATTTCTTCTCCTTCCTGTTAGGCTGTTTCTTCTTGAACCTTCTTCTTGGTCCCCAGGCAAAACACTTCAAAATTTTCCACCATGATTTAGTAATTGTTCAGGCTATACATATACATAAATTAGGCTAATGGAGTAGAAATGAGGAAGGTAGGATTTTAGAGGAAATATATCCAAATTTGTGTGGAGGAAGAGTGGGAAACCATTAAGGGAAAACCACCACCCTTAGTACAGACAACCGAGATTTTAATCCCAATCTTTTTTAAAATTCATTATTTAGCACCGCGTCTTGCTACCCGTTCAAGTACTAATTATGCTAATGGATTAGGAATTGGGAAGGTTGAATTTAGAGGAAGTGAATCCGAATTTGTGTAGAGGGAGAGTGGAAAACCATTTAGGAAAAAACCACCCCAGTTAACCTGACCGAGATTCGAACCTCGATCATCTCGTCCTTGGCAGTCGAGCTCACACTACTAGCGTGTTAGCCAACTATGCTACCGAGGCGGGTAATCCCAATCTTCTCATCATTGACAATCCAGTCCAACACAAGATTGACTGCATTAGACCATGCAACCACCGATGCAGCTATAATTCTTAAAACAATGTTTGTTTATAAATGAATAACATCATGTCATAAATAATCATCATCATCATCATGAACATCTGTTTAGAACATAAGCATCTTAACCGCCTCCTTTCCTCCCACCACCTCTCTCCCTCCACCTCTCTCCCTCCACCTTCTCCCACCTCTCTCCTCCACCTCTCTTCTCTCACTCTTTCCCTCACTCTTCTTCCTCCACCTCTCTGTCCTCCACCTCTCTCCCTCCACCTCTCTTCCTCCACCTCTCTTCCTCCACCTCTCTTCCTCCACCTCTCTTCCTCACCTCTCTTCCTCCACCTCTCTTCCTCCACCTCTCTTCCTCCACCTCTCTTCCTCCACCTCTTTCCCTCCCCTTGGCCCAGTCCTCTCCCAAAATTTCAACCCCTTGTCCAGGTGGAGGGAGGCAGGCAACAGCACGAAGTAGGGAAGTGTCTGTGGTGATGAAGTACAGTGGGGACTGTGTGTGCCCGGTGATCGCTTGGATAGCTGTGAAGGCACTGCAGGAACATTTAAAAGGATGGCTGATGGGGCTCTGGTAAAACTACGATAGGCCTAGCAAACCAGTAGTGGATGTAAAATTGCTTTCAAAATAGGAACAAAATAGGAAGTCTTCACTATTGCATGAAAATGACAAATATCAGATAATTAGTACAATAAAACCTCATTGATCATAATGTAATAAAATAAAGACTATTTGTGTTAACACTGTAATTATAAAACCAATAAACCTAGAAAGTCGATAGACAAGTACCCAGGATGACCTAAAGATTTTTGTGTGTAGTTTTTTTCTATGTTGGTGAGGTTAGTCATTTTCTTGTCCTTCCCTACTATCCTTAACCTTACTTTAACCTTGAAGGCAACAAGGACCTTCATGAATCATTGTATTGAGTAATCATAATTTAGCGGGCTTAAGAGTTCCCGCCAAGGGTCACTGACTGGCATGGGTTTTCCACACAGCCATTTTAGTGAGCCGGTAGAACTGTTCGTATGAGATAAAGTTCTGTGAACTTAAGCATGGAAGTGTCCCTGGGCTTCCACATGCTTTGTAAGAGCTACACCATTGGGACAGATCACATGAAGATGAGTTACCTCTTAACATTCCCGTTACCTACAGCTCGTTTGGTTTCTGTGTTCATAACACTGGTCCTCCAGAGAGTTTTGTTTGTCCACAAGTGACATTCATGCTACAGTTTTCATCTTGGGTATATTTTTTAAATGTATTTATCTTGCATATAATACAAGCCTGATGCCTTTAACTGCTCACTGGTTTGTACTGCTAACAAAGTATCCAATAATTATCCACAATCACTATCTATTTTTATCAGCAAGGATAAATTTCAACCTTAAACCTAAATAGAAATTACAGGAGAAAATAAAATATGTACCTACATTAACTGATTGTTTTGGTTAGGTTATTCGTTTGTATTCACATTGATTGGTAAAAAGTTACACAAGTAACATTCCACATCTTTATTTGATTTTGTCTTACATTTACATGAATAATATTCAGCGAAACAAAGAACTTCTCCCATTACAAGGCAGCCAACCAGGACTGTACAGCAGCAAAGGAAATAATCATATAAATAAAATAAAATATAAATTTGTTTATTAGCGCTGTAACTTCAAGACCAAGGAAGCCTAGAAATATGAAACTTGGTAAATATACTTAGGGAAGCCTAAGGGTGTGTGTGTGCACCTCATAAATTTTTTTTTGAAATCTTACATATATTGTGGTCTTGATGCCTCACACCAGGGGTCTAAAACTTATTGAGCGGTGGGCCACATTAGGATATTGAAAAAACACACACACATATAATATATATATATATATATATATACACATACATACACAAAGCTTATAACCATAATTTACCACAAATAGATGCAAGTTATCATCCAACATAATCATCCCCTCCCTCCTCAAATAGGAAACACTCCTCAGCCACTCTACTCAGTCACTTATGAAATACGGCTAGTGAGGCACCACATTACGGCTATTTTTACTAGGTATTTCCAATACCACCGCCAGCCACACATGATGGTATACATGAGGTATTTTGTGAACTGTTACAGGCATTACCATCATTTGGAC